>CAMQGK010000174.1:0-545000 GCA_947000775.1 Pterois miles
AAGACTGTTCAAAGGGAACTGAAGAGAAAAATCAGGGAGGGGAAGGACAGCTACAAGAGAAAGATGGAGGAGCAGCTGCAGCAGAACAACATCAGTGGAGTCTGAAAGGCCTAAAAACCGTCTCAGGCCACAAGAAACCAGACTCCAAGACTGTGGGAGATCTAAGGTGGGTGAATGATGTGAATCACTACTTTAACAGGTTTGATGAGTCACCTACCCCTCCCCCGGCCCAGTCTACCCTGCTGCAGCCCCCTTCATCTGCCACTTCAAGACAGTGCCCCCCTCCTCCTTCACCACCTTCAGCTCAACACCAGCCCCCCCACTGACACCAACACCTCCACCTACAGCTCTAGCCTCAGCACAAGACCCATCCCACAGTCAACCCCCCTCTGCTCCAACTTTTGTGGTCCTTTCTTTTGCTGCGAGCAGCTTCTCCCTCAGCAGAAATGAACCTCTCGCTGTGCCACTGAGGTATAGGGTGTTTCTCTTGTTCATCATTTCACCCGTTGGCCTGTTCCATGTTGAAAACCTTTATATGTTTGCCTTACATATTGCATCAAGCATAGTTTTCTTTATGTATGTTTAACATTCGCTGAATAAAAAAACATCTGAAAACAGTTATGTAATCAATCAATCAATCATAAGGAAGAAAGAAAGAAAGACATTTTTTATTTAGTCCGAGGGGGGGAAATTTAATTTATACTCTTTGTTTACAAAAAAATAAAAAGGAAGGGGGGAGGTGGGGGGGGGGTGTCCCAAAGGGGCAGGGGGGGGGGGTTGGGGCTGGCCGGGGCTCGGGGTGCAGGGAAAAAGGCCCCCCAAGTGGTGTGGGGGGCCCCCTCCCCACCCCCCGCCGGCAAATGTATTGTAAATTCAGGGATTGTGATCACAGTTTTTAAAAAGTGAACACTGGTCGTCAGCCCGTGACGGGACGTGAGTCCAGTCACCAACAAGAGAGTCAATCATGCCGCAACCCTTTCTCTACCCCGACCTCCACAGCCTCCAAAGAACACACTACTTTATTCATTGGTACTAAATATTGGTACCAGGTCTTATTGTGAACTGTAAAATAGTTCAATATGAATTAGGGCTGTCAATCAATTGAAATACTTAACTGTGATTATGAATAAACTGATCAAAAATTAATCACACATTTTTTATCAATTCAAAATGTACCTTAAATAAGATAAGATAAACCTTTATTAATCCCCAGAGGGAAATTTGGAGATTTGCCAAGTATGTCATATTATATAATTCAATATTGGAGTAGGCAAATATGCTTTCTTTATTCAAATGTATGTATATAAAGCAAAGACCAAAAGTTTGGACACACCTTCTCATTCAATGAGTTTCCTTTCTTTTCATGACCATTGACATTGTAGATTCACACTGGAGGCATCAAAACTATGAATTAACACATGTGGAATTATGTACTTAAAAAAGTGTGAAACAACTGAAAATATGCTTTATATTGTAGTTTCTTCAAAGTAGCCACCTTTTGCTCTGATTACTGCTTCACACACTCTGCATTGTCTTGATGAGCTTCAAGAGGTCGTCACCTGAAATGGTCTTCACTTCACAGGTGAGCCCTGTCAGGTTTAATCAGTGGGATTTCTTGCCTTATAAATGGGGTTGGGACCATCAGTTGTGTTGTGCAGAAGTCAGGTGGATACACAGCTGATAGTCCTACTGAATAGACTGGTAGAATTTGTATTATGGCAAGAAAAAAGCAGCTAAGTAAAGAAAAACGAGTGGCCATCATTACTTTAAGAACTGAAGGTCAGTCAGTCCAAAAAATTGGGAAAACTTTGAAAGTGTCCCCAAGTGCAGTCGCAAAAACCACCAAGTGCTACAAAGAAAGTGGCTCACATGAGGACCGCCCCAGGAAAGGAAGACCAAGAGTCACCTCTGCTGCGGAGGATCAGTTCATCCGAGTCACCGGCCTCAGAAATGGCAGGTTAACAGCAGCTCAGACTAGAGACCAGGTCAATGCCACACAGAGTTCTAGCAGCAGACACATCTCTAGAACAACTGTTAAGAGGAGACTGTGTGAATCAGGCCTTCATGGTAGAATAGCTGCTAGGAAACCACTGCTAAGGTTAGGTTACATTATTTATCTCTATAAAGCTTAGTTTGACTTTATATATACTATGACTTTTTTATTGCTCTTTTTTCAACATACTATACTGATTTTTTTTTGCTCTTCTTTCAACGCACTATACAATGACATTTTATAAAAATGCTATACTCTGGCTTTTTTTTCTCTTTTTATACTATACTATGACTTTTTTGCTCTTTTTTGACATTCAATGCTATGATATTTTTTTGACAGTGGCTTCATCAGTTCGAACGCTACAGTCTGACTAGTCCCCACTAGTCTGACGATAACTTGGATAAGGGGAGAAACGTCTCCAGAGACAAATCGAAGTCCAGCTGCCTTCGATTCAGTTGTTGCCAGAATGAATGTGACCTAGATGAATGAGAACCTTCACAGACTTAAACCTGTGGAAAGCCGTCCCAGAAGAGGTGAAGCTGTTTCAGCTGCAAAGGATGGACGACATCATATTAAACCCTGTGGATTAAGAATGGGAAATCACTTAATTTCATATGCAAGTCAAGGCAGGTGAGCCAATGCTTTTGGCAATATAGTGTACTATACTATGACTTTTTTGTCAACAAACTATACTGACTTTTTTGACATATTACATTATGACTTTTTCTATAACTTTTTCATGATATATTATACTATAACTTTTAAAAAAAATGTTCATGACATTGCCCAGTATACTATGACACACTATGCTGACTTTTATATGACATAGGCATTACTCTACTATGGCTTTTTATGATTTATTGTGACCCTTCAAAGAAATGAAACATATTTATTACCAAGCATATCCTGATACAGATCACATGTTCACTGCAGGTGTAACTGGGGTCTTACAATGAAATGAGTCATTAAAACAGTCAATATTCAGTATGGCTTGAAAGAACGACAACAATCCTTGTTTGAGCTGCTGCGTATTGTGAAACTACATAGTAACACAAGTATGGAAACAGATCAAAACATTATTGATAAGGGTGCTCCGATCAGCTGCCGATGTTCAATCTAAATCTTTTGATCGGTCTCTATAAAGGCCTATCAGAAGGGATTTTTGAAAGGCTAAATGCCAAGAAAGATAGATTGAAGCAGAATATTTTGTCAGATAAAAATATATTGTTGAATTTGGAAATCATTCCAGGACACTCGAACCACCACACACAGGCACAAAAACAAAGAGCAGATGAGTAGAACTGCTTGTTGACCAGCGCAGAGAAACGGCTTCAAATAGGAGTGTAATCAATGATCGGATCAGCCGATTCTGCTTCCAGCGATTGATGATCAGCCCCACAAGTTCAGATCAGAGCACCCTTAATTAATGATATCTAGAAGGAAGAAATTTGTAAAAAGTTTTCCTTGGAAAAAAAAAATAGAATAGTCCACGTTTCCTCAGGGAACCATCTCTGCTTTTACAATCACAGCTCCACTTCTGACCACCAACAGCAATTTAACTGCTCACTAGAAAAAATCAAGTATTCTTCCTCCCTCTCACTTGGCTGTGATATACAAGATGTCAACAGACAGATGCAGTAAACTGAGACTACCGCCCTCACTTGCATCAGATGGCAGCAGAATAACCAGAAGTCCAGCTGCTTAGTCCACTGTGTCGCAGGTTGAGGACAGACTGCAACGTAATCCTGTTTCAAAATAATTTCAATACACCCACTGTCACAGTCCACTAGCGTCACTGCTTGGCTGAGTTGGTCTGTCCATGTGATGTATACTTCCCATTTATCTGGAAATCACCATCATCGTCATCTAGAAGGTTAGTCCATTTAGTGTGGGTATCACAGAAATAGCACACCTGGCTAACCATGAGCTTCAGTCCTTTGACACGTTTTCTGACTAGACATCGTTTGTTGCATTCCCGACATGACTTGAACAGCTGCAGGATGCACTCTTCGTCAACGATGAACTCTGACGAACTGCGAGAGTCAGAAAAGATGCATGAAGCTTTTATTTAAATGGGTTCTGTTAATGGAGGATTGAGGAAATTTTAATGAGGTGCAAAAACCATGCAGTTTTTTTTTTTCCATACAGTATAAATGTGCTACTTTCGCCTGTTCCAAATGATGTGTTTGTATACTTCTGCACACTGGGGTCCCTACACAGTTGCAATAATATGAATTGGAGATCACTGTAAACCTGAGACTCTTGTGGATCTAATGAGCTCGACTGTATTTGTCCTTGATGATGTTAGTTTCTTTGTAGTGAGACCACTTTGTAAAATTTAACATCGCTGTATAAAATGACCTGTGGTGACCTCTAGGATAATCAAAGCCTCATGAAACTTTACAGCCACAAACTAGAGACCTGGAGCATTCAGAGGATGGATGGCTGTTTGAGGTAGACTGACAATAAGGGGATTTCTGAGCAGCTTCTTGAACAGAAATGCTCACCATCCAGTCACTGAAAAATGAAATCTCCAAATTTCAAAAGTTTTTGATACCAAATCACAGCATGGCTTTTTCTACGGTGTTTCTCAAGGTCTTGGTGTCTTAATGTGGTATTATGGAAGGATTATTGGTCATTTTTAGCAATTCTCGAGTGGTATAAATGGTTAAATTTTGCACCAAATTTGTGTAACAAATGATATTTAACCCAAAAATTGCTGCAACAACTAATGAGACATAAGTGAGGATGGGAATTATATGCTTCCATCATAACTTTTTGAACCATTACACACTTTTACAATTTATTTTAATTGATTAGAACAACTTGACACAGTTTTGACCTGCGTCTCAAATTAATGCTCAGGTTCCAGCTTTCAGATGATGTTCACCACTTCTATGTGACTACTGTTGACCTGCTATCTTCCCCTAAAAAAACCCTGTACCCTCTAAAAAGGACAAAAATGGCTCTATGACAAAGAGAGCTGTAGTGGAAATGGCTAACATCAGCATACCTCCCCAAATCCACCAGGTAGTGTCCGTCTCCCACACTTAATGAAGTGGTGAATTCTTCATCCTCGTCTTCTTCAATATCTGTGAGTGGATCCATTTTAAACATATCAGTTAATTACTTCACTTTTCACGCTAATTTACTTGTGATCCTTAGATTCTTTTTTGCTAACGTGAAGGTGACTCACCTCTATTTTCTGACTGGTTGGTCGTCATCATCTCGTCTTGATTCTTCGGTCTTTGACAAACAGCATATTTATTCTTTGACTCCTTAAAAATGGGACGAAGAGCAGCACCACATCAGCACCGAGTTTAGTTTAAAACAGGCAACATAATTGCATTTGCAGAGAATATTTCAGCTTCACAAATAACATCATTTTATATTTCAAAAAGAATACATTAAAATCCATCAGCTTGATCAGCTAGTAGCATCACATCAAGGTAATACAGAGGTAAAAATTGCTGTTTTCCAGCTGCAAGCAGCAACTCAGCTGACATCAGAATGAGAAATACTTTATTGATCCCTGGGGGAATTACAGTTGTTGCATTTTAGAATAAAAATATATATAATAACCTTTCAGCATGTTGAAACATGCACCTCCTCGTGGCTCTGTTTTCAGGCCTTAAAAAAAACCTAGCCCAGGATGGGAGCCAATCACAGGTCATTTCAGAAAGAGAGACTGTTCCTATTGGCTGTGCTCCGACTGGTGGGTAGTGCTTGTATTTCCTCAACTGTTCCCAACATGGCTCCTGGTTCACAAACCCATTTTACAGCTAAACAGTAACTACAAGCTGTTTCTGAAAACATTTGAGGTGAGAAATAGACATTACAGAAACAGAATACTGATTTATATTTGATCAGCGCTGCCTAGTTTGATCGTTTGATCAGAGTTTGTGAGTGACGGACAGCCGCTCAGAGACAACAGGCTCCAGCTCGGCTCTGATTGGTTGTTTGCCTCCAGTCTGTGAAATCTTGCAGATGCCATTTGAAGCACCAGAGGACACAGAGGAACTTGATTTTTTTTTCATATCCCTGTCTCATGCACTACTGTCAGGATATAGTGACCATTTTATAAAAATATCTTTTTAAATTCATATTTGCTCCATTTCTACCCACTGCTGCTTTAAGCAACTAATTGTTTGGATGGGAGATGTGTCACAGTCATATTTACCTTTTTAATTTCTTGCTCATCTTCATTTGGTGAACTCATCATAAATGGGTATTCCTGATCCACACTTTCACTATACAAACAGTCAACAAAGAAGCATAAGGGTACACATTAAATTCTACCTTCACGTGTGTGTATTTCGGCAGGTTGTATACTAATAGTCATCACTGCATTATAATTCAGCTACACACACTGTTTTCAGATGACCTTCATCATTTAAAGACAAAGTACTGTTAGCACCACTATGAGGAAGTGGCAGTGGGGGAAAAAGTACTCAGATTTTTTACTTTCATAAAAGCAGAAAAACCACAGTGTAAAAAGACTTTTACGCTTAAAAGTTCTGCATTCAAAAAAGTACTTAAGTTAAAAATATGTTAGCATCAAAATATAGTTCAAGTACCAAAAGAAAAAGTACCTTTACTCAGAATTATATATATTATAGGGTAATGAATTAATGTGTTCATCTCACTTTAATGTTGCACCTGGTAAAAGTGGAGCTAATTTTAACTACTATAACTAACTTTAACTATTGTACTGGATAGCTTACTCCATAATAATACTTCTAAATTAATTAGTTAGTAAACCATAAAGTACCAATACACACTTTGTGTACAGCCTCACACCAGTAACATCTGGTTTAAATGTATTAACTTACATGCTGACAACACAGGTGAGTACTGCAGACCGTTACTACTCTGTTATGTGGGCATCTAGACAGCAGATCATATACACTCAAATGTGTTGTGATGGAGCTGTATACAATACATCTTGTGGATTATGGAAACATGAGAGAAGATCAGTTAATTCTGTCTCAAAGGGATGCTTGCGCAAAAGTGAAATTGTAACAGTAGCATTAGACCAGCAATGCTCAAAACGATCATGAATGATTGAAACAGTCTGCAAAAATGGAGAGAAAGATGGTTTGTACAGTTCACAGTTTCATGTCCTAGTTAGGTACTAAAGAGAAATAATCCATGATAATCCACTACATTTTTAATACTACATAACAGCTGTAGTTACTAGATACTACAGCAGAATCAGATTGTGTGTACAAAAAAAATGCCAGTGCAATATTTTAATACTATGCAACCTCACCGTTCAGCCGTTCAACTGCCTAATGAGCACTATTGTTTTAGAAACTTTGAATATATTTTGCTGCTTTTACTTAAAACAAGTATTTTTTATACTGAAAATATTGTTGCTGATACATAACTAAAAGATTTACAGTATTAAGGGTTTAATGCTTCTTCCACCACTGGTATCTCACCAACAATGGTAGCAGAAGTACTCACATCCCAATACAGCAACACCACACTATAAAAACACTCAATCACAAGCAAAAGTTGAATTAAATTATTAACTTTGTCAGCTGACAGACATTTTCATAATACATGAATCATATGCTGAATATATTTTTAAAGCTTCTAATATATAGAAAGTTGTATGAGACGGAAATACTCCAGTAACGTTACAAGAACCTCAAACCTGTAGCGAAGTAGCTGTAGCTCCTCTGGTATCTTTACAGCCGGTTCAGGAGTTACTGGAGGTCTTTCCTCCAGGGCTTCACAGTCCTCTGTTTTCACCACTGTTGCGGTGTTGACTGGTAGCTAAAACAACGAATTAAGGATCAAAACAAATGCAAAACAGAGTCCTCCTCTTCGGGCTTTTTGACTCCTCCCGTTTGCCGTAAGTCGTTTCTATATTTTTATTATTAATTTATTGACATGTATTATGAACAAAGTAATCAAACTAATAACTCTGCACAAGTCCGTGTTTTTCGTATGTGTTTTTATTTCGTCTTTCTATAAAATATCCGAATCAGCTCGCGTCTGTCAGTCTGTCAGACGCCATTTTGGATGATGACGTTGTCTTTACGGTGGCTCTGAGGGGTCAAACAACTATTACTGATGCGAAAAAAACGCATATAATTTATCAAACCTGTTCCCAATAATAGTCTGAGTTTACTAAAGAATATTAAAAAAGAATATTATTTTCTAAAAAATAAAATAAGTTTTCAGCTTTTATTTCCTACCACGTGTAATGAGTTTACAAATGAATGTGTGATTTTACTTTACCCGGACAGACTTTAATGACGGACGAACGTTTCCGTAGCTGAGTGTAAACCGGTGTCAACGTGATTGACACAACGTGGAGTCGTATTTCTTTTAAACCGTGCGACAGTTTCGGGCGGAAAAACACGCATTTGTTGTGTATTTTAAGTAACGTGAAGTACATGTTAGCTACGTTGCCTTACAACCGCTAGAGAACAAGACTTACGGTGCACACTTCATCTTTCTGCGGAGTTGAATCTCTGACGGCGGCAAAATCGGAAGCTACCGGTGTGTGTATTGAAGGAACGGCACCAGCCAACAACCTCACACGGTCCAGGCATCTGAATCCCATCCTGGACTCCAGCATATCCCCAGGAACGTAATCTTCTTGTCTAAAATGAGCGCTGCACACCACCGTGTTTTTTGTTACAGATTCGGCTCTGAAGTCGGCTCTCTTCGTCTGCACAAAACGCACCCACGCAAGAAATATAGCTTCGTTGTTAGTCCTGTTGGGGAAACAGTGAACTCGATGTCCCGTGTGGCTGGAGTATGTGCAACCGGCACAAATACAATACTTCACCATGATGAAATGAAACGTGAAACTACCACGGATGTATACAGAGAATGGACACTACCGAAAAAATACCATCCCACTAAGACTTCCGCATAAACCTGCCCGACTGTGCTGTGATTGGCTACTTGGGCAAGCGCTGCTGTGCCGTGATTGGCTACTATGTCTTGCTGTGCTGTGATTGGCTAGTAGCCTTCTGACTTTCTCCTAGTATGTTTTGTAGAACAGAAAATCCAGCATTGGCTTTTCAAATAAATAAATCTCAGGAAAGGTTAATACATTTAGTGAATAAAGTTGATTTTAGTAGCCTATAATTTTGAGGCAACTTTACCGGAGTATTTCCATTTTATGCTAGTTCTACTCCACTACATACAGGGAAATATTTAAATACTGCATTTCCTACTTAATTATCTATATATCTGTTATTGTAACTACTTACTTTGTAACAAGTACAAACAAAACCTATGATGATCTATGATGATATTAGGTAAATTAGTTCCACCTTAATTAGCTACATTAAAGGTACATGTAAGAATTTACATGTATGCCTATACATGTATGTCTGCTGTAATGTGTAAATTTCCCCACTGTGGGACTAATAAAGTCACTTATCTTATGTATGAATCGCTTTTTATTGCCATTGTGTGAACATACTGTAAAAAAAAACTGAGACATTCCTTGTTTTTCTTGGTCAACTGTAACAGCCTGTGGATTGATTGTTGTTGATATGTGAAGGAATCGGGACGGTTTTGCTTCTTAATGTTAGCTGATGAAGTAATTTGCAAATTGCAAACTAGTTAGCATCATAACGATGAAAACATTACAGATAGTAATGGTGAGATATGATTGTAATGTAATGTCACATCAGTGTTATGGCTGGTGCCCAGGATCATTACTCGCACCTATAGAGTGAGTGCAGAAGCAACAGGATGGTGACTGCAGTTACATAAAAGTTACATATATGGTACCTTTAAAATCAATAATATAATAATGCAACATAAAGTACATTTTGCTGATAATACATCTCTATTTTGACTTACTCTTTTAAATTTTCTGCAGGAAAAAAAGACAGCAGTACACATGGTTCTATAAAACATAATGCTGTGAGATCCAAACAGCATAGTTTTATTGCTCAGCTTTCTGTAAGGGTACAAGAAGTTTATTACTTTGCTTCCTTATTGTCCTTATGTACAGGTGTCAGTTACAAGCTCACAGAGCAGCTGATGTGAAAAACTATGAACACATACAGTATACGGTAATAATAAATACAAAAACAGATAGGAAATCAAAAGAAATAAAACATGGTGCAGTTTAAAAAAAAATTGTTTTGTACTGAATTCAATCAAAAGTCATTCTCTCTCTCTCTCTCACACACACACATACAGACAGACACACGCACAGACACACACACACACCACACACACACCCACACACACACACACACACACACACACATATATTTGTACTAAGAACTGTGGGGAGAGTTAGCCAAACATTATACAGCTTGTTCTGATTTGTAACCAATTAAACCAGCATTAAAGTACATAATTTAGACCAGAATCAGCTCTCAATCTGTTCAGATTCATCAGATCAATCAGACTAGACAAAAATGTCTTTGTATCACAGGCATTCAAAGCTTGAAAAAGTTAATTTAACTTTTTTTTTTGCACTGAAGACTGAACCAGCCAGAAAACTTGGTGCCAACAAAAGAGTAACAAAGAGCAGAAGGAGACTGTGTGCACTGGACAAACATACATGTGTGCATATCAAGAACATGTGTGTGTGTGTATATATATATATGTTATCTACATTTAAAAAAAAAAAAAAACTTGATCGGTCCATTAACTATTTGGTAAATAGAAGGAAGTGTCTGATTATAACTTGGAGCCCAAGTATGCATAATGTGTGCAAAAAAACAAAAAAAAACAACGTGTAATGCATTTCTTTTCTGCCTCTGAGTCAGGTTATTAAAGGTAAAATCAAATAAATTCTCTGTAACTGTACAAAGACGACAATTTCATGTTGTGTTTCTCCGCTTTCTCTCATGATGACCACAAAATAAAGAGTATCAGCCAACAAACTGTTCATGGTTACATATAAATGCAGGCAGTATACATATAAAAATGAACATTTAATAGATTTTTTCCAAGAGTAATAATTATGCAAATAAATAGGCTTTATCTCTTGAGCGTCCATTCATGCAGAGGGGTTTCTTTGGATGGAGGCTGTGGTGATGGAGATGCTGCCTCTGGTTTTTAGTAACTTTTCATTTTGGTTGAACATTTTCACCGTGTAGCACCCAGGAGTTCAGCAGCACTCAACCTCCAGCATTTGCAGCTCTGAGGGTTTGAGGCCAGCATCAGCGTTCAGTCCATTTCCTCTCTTTTAAAAAATTCATGCTGCAACCAGACATGTGCATATGAAATAATATTGTTGTCTGTGCTGTTTGGTATTCAGCGGTGTCACAGACCTCCAGAGCAGCAAATATGGCCATTTATGTCCTCTTATGACGGTATGTGTGTGTTAATAAGTGAAAATGATGAACCAAAAGAAAACCTCACTTTAAACTGCCAACCTTTACACTCTATCGAGGGTTTAAAGACAGGGCCTGAAATATAGTTTCCATTGCTACCAGTTTTACCCCTCCTCACACTCTAGCCTAAATGTAAAATAAAAAACAAAAAATAAAACTAAGGACTACTTCACCTGAGAATGCAGAGGTCTGTGACAGACGCCAACATGCTTGCATTTAAATTGAACAGAAAGAACAAGCAACCATATACAAAATAGCTATGTATTTGTACATATATATATACTCCAAAATTACAGGTGTATAGATATTTTTTACTCTGTATATTTCTAATGAAGTCGCATAGCAAATGAAACATGATATATTTTAATCTAAAGTGAAGAAAGCACTCCTGCCATCACTGCTCAGCTTGTAAAGTGCTCTAAAGTGACAAGAGAGAGAGAAAGAAATACTTCTGCTCTTTTTAAACTGAGGGTGTGACTGAAAATAGACGCCTGCCTTGAATAGCTTCTTATCAAGCCTGGTCCCGTGGACAGTTGTGCCCTTTTTCACAATATGATCTGACAGGAAGTGTGCTGGGTTATTCTGGGTTGGATCAAATAAAATAATTAAGAAAAAGAAACATGCATACTTGTAACTGCTGGAAACAAATGTGAGAGAAAAGGAAGACGAACCAGGCTCAAAAAGTGAGGTTCAATCAGCTCTGCAGCTTTAAATACAGGATACTGTGCTAGTAGAGATGATGGGGAGCTCATCTATAAACTGTCTACCATCCTGTATTCACATGCAGAAACACATGATTAGAAAATGATTGCAGTGATTAAGGGAAAAATAATAAGATTCACACCTTCGTCTTCTTCACCAGAGTCCGTCCCTCATCTTTACACAACCCACCACGAGCCCGACTCAAAAAACGCCACAAAACATCAGACCCATGTCCGAGTCAGTCTGCACGAGTTCCATTTCAAAATGATGTATTCACACATTTAAATCATATGGTGCAAAATGACTGCTGGTAAGAAATCAGACTAATTGCAGAGCATTGTTGTAAAAATGAAAGCTTTTCTATTCTGAATTTGAATTAAATGGCTATCAATGCATAGCATTTTGGAATGAAACCCTTCAAATATGAAAGCATTACACTGAGGTAGGATGAATTTGTGGCGCTCGTACAAAATAAAGCACACCAACTCTGCAGCCATGAGGATTGGAAGGTGTACTGGTTGAGGTTAAGATGGCTACGAAGGGCAAGATATGGCTACCTGCAGTGTTGAGGATTCAGTAGCATGACATGGATCAATTCAATCAGTTTAAACTGCAAAACAAAATAGTGACTCACTGCTCTCGAATGCCTAGGGAGAATTTTGAAAACACTTTTGCACAATGTTAAACTCCAAGTTCATAAACTGCTTCTTGATTTAATTAAATTTAAAGTGAGATGACAAGGCGTTTCTTGTGGCATTTCTTTTTCTGAATGCAAAAGAAGCCGTCAAAAACAAACTGCTTACTCACAACAACTCACAGCTGTCGAAAAGAAATGCAGCAGCTCTTAAGTTAACAGCTCTTGATTTGCTCTCTGTATTTAACACAAACTACACCAAAACAAAACCCAAACCAATAAATGAATACAAATTAAATGACAGGGGATGACTCTCTAGCAGCAGGGAAGAATGTGGAGAGCGGCGAGAGAAGAGGAAGACTGCAGGCTGGTTGGAGACGCACTCATCAGGCTCTGAGTGAGTCTGGCGGTACGTCGCAGTGACGATAATAGTCCATCAGAGTCCTGCACACAGTCACGCATTTTCATGTACACAAACGCACTCTCCGACGTGTCTCTCATTCCACTGCGAAGCCACAGGTCTCCTCGATCGCAGTCAGCAGCTTGTCGTATAGCTTGTCGTAGCTCTCGTAGGGCGGAATGTCGATCCGGTTGAAGCTGGAGAGAAGAGAAAGAGAGTGAGTTCACCTGAATGAAGCTATGACAGACTGTTGTTTATGTGCATGTTGTGTGTGTCTGTTGGTGCATGTAACACACACCAAGTATGGGCTTTGGGCAGGTTGTTGGTGTTCGCATCGATCTGATGAATGGTGAAGAGTCTGGGCCCTGCAGCACCTGCAGTCAAAACACAAACAGGATTCATCAGGTGCAGTTCAGCATCAAATTTCATTCTTGAGTTACTCACCAACAGCTCAGCTAATAAAGTCCTGACACCTTTTTAATCCAGCCTCTGTTACATTAATCAGTTTTGTATTAGAGGGTTTCCTTTGCTGGTCTAAATGCTCCTGTATTCTAAGATAGCACATCATAACAGCAGAGTTAAAGTAAATTATTTTCTTAGCATTTAACAACATATTCCATTAATCAGGTGGCTTGAGGATTTAAGTAACACGCCCCATTTAGAAAGGATAAGATGTGCCCTGAAAGTCAGACTCCAACAGTTCAGTAAAACCTGGAAACCCCTCATATCATATCTTCCAGCGACAAATCAAGTACAACAGTCCAGCTGTAGTATACACTGCACAACAAATGAGATGGTTGAGGAGTGATGGGTCTTCATGGAAGGAGGGAGGCGGGAGGAGTAGGGATGAGTAGGGAGGGCTGGTGGGGCAGGTATGGGAGGATAGACGAGGGGGAGACTGGTCAGCTGGTTACTGTTACTGGTTACTTACAGTTACCTTTTTGCACATTATTTTCTGTTACCATATCTAAGTTCATGAAAATGAGCCCTGAATGTACTGTATGTGGACTGTATGTTGAATCCATTTGCGCCGTAAAAAAGATATAAATAAAACACATTATTAGTCTTAATAATGGGAGCTGCAATTTTTCAGAGCCAACATTTAAGTCTTCAAACTTTACTGAACAGATTGCTAAAAGCCTGTTTGATGCCTGTTTATTTAGAATATGGACAGACTAGAACTACCGCCTCATGCTCGCACACCTCCGCTAAGCAGTCAATTTTCAGTTTACATCCACTTCTGTCGAAAATATCATCACTTCAGAATTTTATCCTATTAGACATTTGTTTTTAATTATCATAATTAGCATATGAATTCTTTAGTTATGGCCCAAAAAATGTGTTTTGTAAGGTCACTGTGACCATTAACCACCAAAATCAAATCAGTTCATCCTTGAGTCGAAGTGGACGTTTGTGACAAATTTGATGAAATTCCTCCAGGCGTTTCTGAGATATTATGTTCACAAGAATGGGTTGGACGTACCTACACACGACGTTCATCCAGAAAATTTAATGCCTCTGGCCACGAGGCATAAGAATGATCATGTTTCAAAGTTTCCCCCCAAAAAAAAAAAAAAAACTTACAGAGGAAGTTAGTGGAACAGAAGCTATACCAGAAGTGAGGCAGGACCCCGAGTCTCTAAAGTAGTAAAGTAAAGGGCTGGAGACAGAGACAGGTTAATACACACAGAGCCAGATAAGTACCCTGTAAAGCCTTGAAGCCCTGCAGCGGGACTCTGGATGAGCCGGTGACAAACTGCAGTAGCCGGGCCCTCCTCTCCTCATCAAACGACTCCACGGCTTTCCAAAACCACTTGACGATGTTACTGTCGGGGGTGCAGTGCTTCAGACGAGTGTTGGACTTCCAGTCAGAGATGTCGATCTTTCCCAGGCCACACACTATCAGCTGAGGGAGACAGAAATATTAACTTGAATTAACACTACATCAGAAAAGTGAACCTGAAAAATGGAGAAGACATTTTTTTTAAATTAATTTTGTACCTCCAGTTCTTTCTCATCAAAAGATTTGAGCAGATGTTGAGGAATAACCTCATTGAAGCCTTTCTGCAGAGCCAGAAACTGAGCTTCGATGCCATGAAGGAAACGCCAGTTCACATACAACCTGCAGAGAACAGGAGGGAGGGAAGGAGGGAGAGTGGGTGAAGGGGCGCAGAGGGTTTCTCTCAGTTTATTTAACACTGGAGGGACTGCGATTACAGATTTATCCCTATGACAATGATTTAATGACAGTCTGGACTGTCACAGACAGGCAGTGTGAAAACAGTGATGCATGGCACTTGTGTGGGCTGAAAGTGAAATCGGCTGCTTCCTGCATGCTGTTGTCACCTCTTTGTATTTGTGTGTGTGTGTGCGTGTGTGTGTGTGTGTGTGCGTGTGTGTGTGTGTGTGTCCCTCTCCTTACCTGACATACTCCTTCTTGGTGTCCTCTGTGACTGGGACACTTTTTCCGTTGGGTTTGAGCTCGTGTTGGATGATTTCTCCGTAGGCGTTGTGCTCTACACAGAACGTGTGGTCCAAGACGCCAGTGATGTCGTTGTCCCTGAAGAGGGAGGAGGGCAAGTTAGAGAGACGATATGCACCACTTAGGAATCAGCTCTCGGCTTCTGCAGAATTTTTTTCCTCATTTTTTTAGGATTAGGTCCAACAAAACTAAGACACACAGCTGTCTGTCTGCACTCAACATCCTGCCCATGTGTTGTATTGTGATTATTTTTGGCAGCTGTTGTTTCTTTTATTTGCAGTACCGTAATTTTTATTTTCATTAAAAAGCATCATCCTTAACCTCCACATGGTCAGTGATGACTCAGCAGACATTAGCTCTTAACAGACATAACAGTGGTGGAGGACATTATCCTGAATAAGAATCTCTGGTAACACTTGACTTCAGAAGTCTGCAAATTTCATGGTAATTAGGTGATAATCAACAAATTTCTTTGGAATTACTGTCAAATTACCCCAATATTTACCTCAAAATTGACACTGGACTTTTATTATTATTACTCTCTCTATATATATAATAAATATTATTTAATAATTATATTCCACTATTTCTCAATAGGTGTTAATTAATTTAATACATTTTCAGGAAACAAATACAAAGTTAATTGATATGTTTTATTTCCATGTCTGCTAAAAAAAACCCATAATAATTAGCAAATAACTTATTTGAAATTTCTTTAAAAGGTCCCTGAACATGACATTAGCGGCCAGGGTACATTTGTGTCGAAAATAAGTCACAATGGTGAGATCTGTGTCTGATCAGAAGTGTCTCCGATGAAGAGCAGCTGCTTCTCAAGACTACAGGCCCTATTTTACCCATAATTTGTTATTTTAGCATATAATTTTTAAATAATGTCGATAATAAAGTCATGTTCAATCAATCTTGTGGTAAATATTGGTAATATTATAGACCCGTTAAATTAAGTGTTATCAAATTTCTGTCAAAAGGAGGATCAACGCAGCATCCTCCTGGAAAACACTGGGCGTCAAAACATGCAGTTGAAACCTGCAAGGATGTTCATTTTCAAGATCAGATGTTATTAGCTTCACTGGCAGAAGAGGGCGCCACAGTCATTAGAAATTTGAAGAATGTGTTTCTATTTGTCCCATCTGTCCCTATGCTTTTTGTGTATGTAAGTATGATTTTATAACACGCCTCCCTTCTACATGACATAGCTGCAAGTGGCCGCTTCCTGAAGTTAAATGTGAAACTACATTTCTTTCAGTTCTACACGTGTTTCCTCTAACTCTGGGTAGCCACTGAGAGAGTTTCAAAAATAATGGGCTGCCTAGAAAAGTCTTACAGGATCCAGACGAGACTGTTGTGGAGGTCGGGGTCCACAGACTCCATGTCGTCCAGCGTGATCGGTTTTCCCAGCAGCTGTTTATAGAAGGGCAGAGTGAAGCCTCCATCGATGTAGTGGCCGTGGAACACCGCCATGCCCATGATGCGACCCACGAAGTGGAAATAAGACAGGTGCTCCTGCAAATTAAACAGGGAAATTTATATGAAGGCATTCATTCATATCACATCCATTTCACATTATTATATCAGATTATACAGCTTCAGTTTAAACCAGACTTCAGAATGATTTACAGCATGCAAAAACAAATATAAATACCAAAATTAAGTGCTATTATTACGACATTGTAATTCTAACAACGAATATCTCAAACCTTTTTTTTTTAAATCCACATGAAATTCATAAGGTGTCACATGGTAGGAATTAGCCTGGAGACTTGCTGACATTTAAACTTTGCTGAGCATTTTTTAAATAATTTAATTTTATTCTTGAAAAGTCTTGTTTCTGTCTGCATCTGATGATTGGCTGGTTATATAAATTATTATCACATGTTTATTATAGGTTTTTCCTACCGGGTTGACAGCAGAGTCCGGGTTAATCTGTAGAGTGTAGATGTCATCTCTGGAGTACTGGAACAGGCCGTAGTAGGGATTCAGCATCTCGTGGGACAGCAGGTATAACCATTCCCTTTCACACAAACACAGATTTACTTTGAAAAATGTCCATCAAACAAGCAGAAAAAAATTTGCTGCTGACATTTAAAGTCCCAGATAAATAAACATGTGACCAAATACCTTGCTACCCCGCCATAGTCCAGTCCCTCCTCTCCTCTGAATTTGATCATCAGTCTTTTCCAAAGATCCTTTGGACGCATCTTCATCACCTGCCGGTACGACTCCTACGATTCAACACACAGCAAATTTAACACAATGCAATACACAAAACAAGACCTTTAATATCACACACGATATAATTTGAGGAACATCACAACCAGTGCTGCCAACTTAGCGACTTGGTCACTAGATTTGTTGACTTTTAAAGCTGCAGTAGGCAACATTTTTTTGGCATCACTGGGCAAAAATCCCTTAATAACCTTTCAGCATTTTGTAATTCAGGTGTTCTGAGAGAAAACTAGACGTCTGCAGCTCCTCATGGCTCTGTTTTCAAGATTTAAAAAATCTAGTCAGTGACTAGTAACAACAAATAAGTTGTTACTAACCAGTAATGAGAAATGACTCTTGCAGTCTTGACACTTGATCCCTGACATACTCAGGCTGTGTGTACTCAGTCTATGGGCTCATTAATTAAGAAGAAGAAGAAGAAGAAGAAGATAGTCCTTTATTAGTCCCACGAGGGGAAATTCAATTTTTTCACTCTGTTGTTAACTTATACACGGTACATGCAGACCCGAACACACACATGCACAAACATGCAACAATGGAGAGATGTCAGAGTGAGGGGGCTGCTCCTAACAAGCGCCCCGAGCGGTTGGGGGTTTGGTGCCTTGCTCAGGGGCACCTCGGCAGTGCCCAAGAGGTAAACTGGCACCTCTCCAGCTACCAGTTCACACTCAGTTCTTGGTCAATGGCGGGACTTGAACCGGTCACCCTCCGGTTCCCAAGCCAACTCCCTACAGACTGAGCTACTGCCGCCCCCATGTGGCATAATGTGCATACTGCACGTTTGGGGCAGACACAATAAATAAAAAATAAATAAATATTACTAATATTCCAATATTGCTTTAGAAAGAATAAGCTGATTCCAGTGCATTCTGGTAATAGGGCTGCAACTAACAATTGTTTTCATTCTCAACTGATCTGTTCATTATTTTCTCAATTAATCGATTAGTTGTTTGGCCTATAGAAGGTTAAAAATGGTGCAAATATCAGTCAGTTTTTTCGAAAGTCTACGATGAAGTCCTCAAATGTCTTGTTTGATTTGTCAACTCAAACGATATTCAGTTTACTGTCACGGAGGAGTAAAGTAACCAGAAAATATTCACATTTAAGAAACTGACTGATACCGATCAATTATGAAAATATTTGGCCATTAATAGTTGATTAATCATTTCAGCTCTACTGTGTACACACACACACTATGTAACAACAAGTAAGTTGCTACTAGCCAGTGATGAGAAATGACTTTTGCACTTTCCAGATCAGCTTGAGACTTGATCACTGACATACTCAGTCTATGGGCTCATTGTCATGTGCATACTGCATGTTTGGGGCAGAATCGAGCCTTAATGAAGAAGAAGAAGAAGAAGAAGAAGATATTCCTTTATTAGTCCCACAGTGGGGAAATTCAGTTTACACTCTGTTGTTCACACAGTACATATACATGCGTCAATGGAGAGATGTCAGAGTGAGGGGGCTGCTCCTGACAAGCGCCCAGAGCAGTTGGGGGTTCGGTGCCTTGCTCAGGGGCACCTCGGCAGTGCCCAAGAGGTAAACTGGCCTCTCCAGCAACCATGGGGGACTTGAACCGGCGTCCTCTGCTTCCTAACCCAAGTCCTTACGGACTGAGCTACTGCCGAAATAAATATTACTAACAAAGCACTGCTTTAGAAAGAATAAATTGATTCCAGTGCATCCTGGTAATTCTGTCCTCGCCTCTCATCACTGTAACCCTCCTCCAGTTGTAGCTAAACAAATAGTCAGTGTGTTTCCTTTTGACATTACATAAGAGTCATCTCTCAGAGAGTCTGTCCTCTCAGAGGAGTCCAAAGACTCAGAGGCCATGCCACAGTAAACAATATCCTGCCACAGCAACAGCACTGCTGCAGCAGTGAAAGCATGACAGAGCTAGGCTGAACAGAGTCGGCTGTAAGATTAGATCTAGATAGTCTAAAATGAAGTTATCCAACATGCTGGTGGGCAAAAATATGTGTGCAAAGGGTACAAAACACTGAAAAGCTTTAATCATATGCCAACTAAGCACAGGACATGTTTAGATAGAATATCTGACTAGAACCACTATAAGCACATGTACACAACTGCGTGAACACACCGCCAGCGGTTAACTGCAGCGCTGTTTCCTGCACGAAAAACCTCAAGTGGATCTGCAGGGCTGGTTTTCACACTTAACTTTCCCCTTCCACAGCTGTCACGTCGAAGCAGGATGAAGTCATATTTTTCATTGCTCAACTTGTAGTTATGAAGTTATGTCTGGCCTCGAATACTTGCCACTGCCGCCTTAGCTCCTTTCCTCACCCGCTCCTTCCCACCCCCCCCCCCCCTCCCCCCCATTCCCCATCTCTTTAGCTGCTGAAATCATCCAGAAAGAATGCCTTGCCTTGGTAGAACAAATGATTGGGAAAGCAAGAAAAAGAGAGACAGAGGAGGAGAAGAAATAGTTTTTCTGTGGTGTTGTGAAGGCCTTTTTGTTCTGCTTTTCCCTGGAAATCATAAAGCAGTTCTGAGTAGTGGTTCTGTGCTGCCCAGGGCCCTTTTCTGGTGCACATCGTAAATGGGGTGAAAAAATGCCAGTAAAATGCAAAGATCTGGGCTTGTGAGCATTCGGCTATTGTTTTCATGGACATTTTGAGTTTGCATGTCAGCATGTGATGCTTTTGTGAACGCCAGCTGGTGAATTTTATGAACACGTGGTCAACGCACATTATACAAATTCAAGGAAAATTCTGTGTTTGCATTAATTTACAGGAATGTGTTTGCATGCTGTGCTCAGATGCCATTCAACAGTGAAGCAAGTCTTTCCTTTTATGGCTTAAAGCACATCAGGAATGTTAGATTAGGGTGTCATGTTAACAAGTATCACGACTATTTTTAGATGAACATATGCACTCCTGAATTTGGGCCTTTCTGACAAATAAAGTTTCAGGATCATGGTGGTTCATAATCTACAAACACATGAAAGGTAATGTTTATGTTCCTCTTGTTTTCTGTTTGACTACTTAAGTGCGTTGTTAATATCAGGGCCGGCTTAAGGTACAGGCCATATAGGCGGTCGCCTAGGGCACCACCTTTGAGGGGGTGGTGGTCAACCGCTGAAGAAAATTAAATCAAATTTAAAAAAAAATGCCAGTGGGCAACCTTCCTCATTTTCTGTTTTGAGGTACCAAATGAACAAATTGACACATTTCACCCCTGTAACTCTCTCACACTTTTTCCCCTGGCCAGCCGCACTTACTTATAAAAGTGTAAACTGTAGTGAAACAGACTAAACATTTTAAGACAACAATATCAGGGACCAATTGTTTATTTATATTTAAATTAATGCGGATATTTCCGAAACAAAAAATCTTAATGTTTGTCTTGTGATGTCTGATGTGTGTTGCAGTTTATGGGGCTTTACAGGTTGACCCTAACCTTAGAGCGCTGGGGGGCTCCATGTCCAAATTTTTCCTAGCGCATCTAAAGGGCTGGAGCCAGCCCTAGGCTAACATGCTCTTTGTGTGCATTTCAGAGTGTAGTTTTTGTTTTTTACCTCAAATATCTCCTCTCGGCAGACCTCGATGCGGCAGTGGCCGGCCTGGGGTTGTTGCTGAGAAAGTTCCTGCCGCAGGATCTTCAGCTTCTGGACCAGGTCTCTCTTGTATTTGGGCACCGTCAGGCACTCGGCCTCTTCGGGCAGCTGGGCTGGGGAGAGAACTTGCTGGGGGACCCCCGGACCGCCCTGGTCCTTCAACTGAGGTGGATGACTGGAGGGATAATGTGGTTGAAATGGGGGCGTAGGAAGAACAATCGCAGGAGGGATGAAAGAGGAGGAGCGGAAGAACAGATGGAGGGAGATCAACAAGGTGTGAATGGGCAGATGAGGAGGCCGAAGGGAAAAGACAGAGAAGAAGAGTCACTGTCAGTATGATTCACTTCAACAGCTTGTCCTGTGCTGCTCTTTTCCGATTTGTATTTGGTGCATTACTGCCTTTTACAGATGATAAGTCCATCCATCCATTATCTCTAACCGCTTATCATATTCAGGGTCGTGGGGGCGCTGGAGACAATCCCAGCGGACATTGAGCGAAGGCAGCGTTCACCCTGGACAGGTCACCAGACTATCAGAGACACACATAGAGACAGACAACCATTCACGCTCACATTCACACCTACACTACAGGCAATTTAGAGTCAACAATTAACCTAACCTGCATGTCTTTGGACTGTCAGAGGAAGCCAGAAAAATAATCAGGAGTATATTTTATAATATTTCTTGTGTACTGCTTTGATTCCCGTTGAGGTAGCATATTTACACAAGAAGAAAGAAGGGTATGTCCTGTAGGGAATTCCCCAACCCCATCCATCTCAAATATCCTCTAACTGCTGAACTAGAGAGTTTTGTAAGAAATCACAAAGAAATCTCAAAGCACTAAACAGAGCCCTAAGCCTTGAGTAAATCTGATCCAGACCTGTGGACGGGCTGGGTCTTTGACCAGACGTTTGTTAAAAATCACCACCAGGAAAGACAGAGAGAGGGAGATAACCCCTGGGTAAGCAGAGAAAAAGAGATATACAAAGGAAAGGAGTGTAAGAGTAGCTGGCAGCTCTGGCCTGATGTTCTCCATCACACATTTATCTTCAAGTCTAGCATATCCAACTTTACTTATTTTTATTCCAACTAAATCATTACTGCAGCTGTAGTCTCGTTTCCATCCCAAGACATCTTTACTTCCTGTCGAGCATAAAGAAGCTGACAGCCCAGGTTGTTTAGCTATCCCTGCCCACCACCAACCACAACTGGAACTTCCATCATCCGACCACTGGAGCTGCCACCCTTCCTCATACTTTGAGGTGAAGGTGGGGACTTCCAGGCTTGTTTCCCTTCAATAAGCACAAATACGGAAGATGCTTTTGTCTTAGCTACAAACAATTTTCTGATAAATTCCAGCCGCTGCTCTGAGTAGACATTTGCCAAAGTGCAGCCTTGTTCTGTGATTTTGCAATTTTCAGGACAAGAAGTGTGGGAACGGTGTGAGCATGCCTGCTGCACAGAGGACTGAGGAATTCAACTAGAAAAAACTTGGCTCCTGAACGTTATCCCCATTTGCTCTCTTGTCATTAAGAGCCTGTATGTTCAAAAAAAGATGAGACAACTATTAAATGCAATCTTGGCAAAAGTGAGCCATGGTCAATGTTCTAGTTCTGGTCTCCTCCAGCCCTCACTGTGGTGTCGGTGGTGGGATGCCTGGGTGGGCCTCGTAAAAACATAATCCATCTCTCCCTTCAACAGGACAGCAGCCCTCATTTTCCTGTGGGGAGACGCTGAGCCAGCAGAGGACGTCTTTAAAAGACGCTACTGTCCTCTGCCGGGAGAGGAGCGTCCAGGCTGCTGTTGGCCAAACAAAGACTGAATTGGTTTATAAAAAGGAAGGAGACCTTCTGAGGTAGCAGCACATAGCCACCCACTTATTCCGACACTTGTACATTTGGGTTCTCTGGTTCAGTGGGTTGAAAAAGGCCTCATCTATTTGGGCTTTCCAAACTAAACGGGTGCAGTGTTTCGCCAGTCTATCCCTGTATAATCAAGTCCGCCGCTATTTATTTTATTGGCAGGCGCTGGGGCTCCTAGCATGTCAAAGAAAGGGTAAGACTGCAGTGGAGCAGTCCTGAAAACCACTTTAGGAAGGAGGACGGGAAGAAAAGATGGCCTTAAAACAAAATGGAATGAGTTGCTTTTGGCTGGGAGGCTGAAGAACCATATAATAAAGCGTAATTTCAGCGCATTTTTTTTTCCTCCTTCTGTGGGCACAGTGTAATTAAAAATACGTTTCGACATAGTTCATCGTCTCTGGTTTCCAAACGGGGACGAGCTCTGCATATTTGATGGTAAATATAGAAAATACAGGCACAGCAAGGCTGAAAATCTGCTTGAGCCAAAAGAGAGAAATGGTTCTTCTTGCTATGACAGCTTGGGTAAAATACTACTCGCGGAGAAATATAACTTTCAAATTCAATCAAAGAGCCAGAGGATTTTATTACTGTTATTCCAAGGTGGACGGAGCAGGAGGAAAAGAAGTTGAGAAATGAAGGAGTGAACATTTGCCAGGACTGGGTCACCTGAGCATGAACCTGCAGAGTCATGATAGTCCCCCGTCCTCTTACTGTATCTGCAGGGAGGCAGACTGGGTGTGTGCACAAGAGTGCAAGGCTGCCTGTTTGTGTGAGTAAGAGTAAGTGTGCTTCTCTTTCATGGCAGCTGACACAGGTGGGCTGTAATGAGTGTTGAGTGGGTGTAGTGGTGTTGAAGCCACAGCAGCCGCCCCAACACACCCATTCTGCCCCCTACCCAGCCTGGAGAATCAAAGGGCCCTTTATGAGTCTGAGTATCAGCTGGTGCCCTGCTATTTTACGCTTGCCTAAAGAGCAGGAGAGGACGGAGAGGTCGGCAAAACACTGAAGTCGACTCTAAGAACACGGAGTCAAAACTGTGTGCATGCGTGTACAGAATTATTTTTGTTTCTAAATATATGACCTCTAACATTCTTCCCACCTTACAAACTACCACATCTGTACACTTCTACTGGTTTCAGAAATACAGGAAGCGCAGGAAACCAGCAGCAGACAGACTGCAGTGATGAGACCGTCTACTGACAAAAATATGCTGCGTTTCACGACACTTTCTGAGAATAACGGATGGAAACTTTGCAAAATGTCACCGTAGAAAAGATCTGCTGCACTTTCTGCTTTGACTGGATTAAGATAAAAATCGGGCCTTCGATTGATTAAAATATTTAATCACAATTGTCCATATCATTTTTTTATCTTTTTTTTTTTTTTTTAACAAATAACCTGCAGTGTTTGCTTACCTACGTTATATTCCTTTACATAATCCTGCTTTAGATTATTAACTGCTAGCTGTTGAGTTGGTCCTCGATTATCCAACTCGGTCCAGTGTGATTTGTATTTGTCATTATTCATGTTAAATGTGAAAATACAAGTATCTGGACACTTATATACATTTTTTCCTTCTTTCTTTAACTTATGATTTGCACAATGTTTAATCTGAGATAATCTTTATGGGTTATTGTTTTTTGTTTCCCCACAGTGTAGTTATGGACCTAAAAATTAGATATTATTCATCTTACAGTGTCATGCATATATACGCTTATCAACATCGGAGTGGGCAAATATGCTTTCTTTATATAAATGTTTGCATATATTTAATATTGGAAATCAATTAACAACACAAAACAATGACAGACATTGTCCAGAAACCCTCACAGGTACTGCATTTAGCATAAAAAATATATATGCCAAAATCATAACATGGCAAACTCAAGCCCAACAGGCAACCACAGGTGACTTGACTATGACTTGCCTCAAACTGCATGTGATTATCATAAAGCGGGCATGTCTGTAAAGGGGAGACTGGTGGGTACCCAGAGAACCCATTTACATTCAAACATCTTGAGGTCTGAGGTCAAGGGACCCCTTTGAAAATGGCCATGACAGTTTTCCTCACCAAAATTTAGAGCATTATTTAACCTCCTTTGCGACAAGCTAGTATGACATAGTTGGTACCAGTGGACTCCTCAGTTTTGCAAGTTTTATATGATACCCGTATCACTGGTTTCACTCTAGCTTTAAAGCCCGCTACAACCTAAAAATCGCAAGTTAAGTTATTGTGTTAAAGAAATTACAGTGTCATTAAAACTAATCTGCGTTAACGTGGTATCATCACGTTGCCTTTGACAGGCCTACTTATAAAACACACTGTATACAGCATAAGAGAGCAAAAAAGCAGCTCACAGACAAGAGTGCAGTACATTGTGCATGTAAATAAAACAGAAATGATTTGGTGTGAGTAAAATTATAAAATCTAATAATAATAATACAATAATATATATAATAGGCAGACCGAGGTCTTGTACTCCTGTTCACGCCTTTGCAGACAGCCCTTTAACGCACCATATGCAGACAGGTTCACCCTGCTATATATACAATATTTAGACAACTGGAATCTACTGTCCCTTCAAGTCATATGTGAGGTTTTGAAAAGTACAGTCAAATGTATGTATATATAAATATATATCTAGCTAACCCAATCATTTTCATTTATATTTATCTTTCACAGGTTAAATACACCACAGACCCGTTATGTACCAAATATAATATAATGACTTCTTAAAACATCAGTGCAAATGTTGATATAAATGTCTTGAAGATTTATAACTTGGTTGGGAAAATACCTGCTGATGCCCACTAAGCCTCAATCCAGCGGCAACTAAAAATACCTTCAGCAAACACTGATGTAATCTTGCAGACATATACTATGTGATGGTGCAAGGGAGGAAGCTGAGTGTGTGAGAGACAGTGTGGCAGACCACAGTAATGTAGCTGTGTCTGACTGTCTGACAATTCAAGGCCTTCATTAGTCTAAGGACGACGGCAGCAGGGCCGCCTGAGTCGCATTCGAATCAAGATGCATCCTGAAGGATCAGTGGGCTGAGCTGCGAACTGCAGACTCACAATGTTGTAATGTCAAATCTGTCATCGTACAGACAAAACACACACTGGTGCTACAGACATCGGGTGAAAAAGACACCCACTAAAAAACAAAGTGGGTTGAGAGAGAGCCTTCACGGTAAATCCACAGTTTAAAAGGCTTTTAAAAACCCACCTGTACAGACTGCATTTGTTTAATATCTTTAAAATAATCTTTTTAATGTTATTCTTTTGTATTTTGTTTAATCTTTTTATGTTGGATCACTTCTTAAAATCCCTGTTTTTATTGCATTTTCTGTGTATGATGATGATGAAGCACTTAAACTCTGGTTTTGAAAGGTGCTATAGAAATTAGGTTTATTTTTTTATTATTATTATTATGGCTGCGCACTGTTATATATTGTAATACATATTATGATAAAGGGGTTACAATTCACTATACTGCGATACTGTATGGTTTTTTAATCTAACGTTGGAAAAATGATAACAGTATAAACAACACACCACCATATACATGAAATCTGAGTTTTAAAAAAGAGCTTACTTTTTTCAATGCAGTCAGAACAGTGAGATCTGCATTTACATTTATCACAGTCCCTGTAACGTCCAACATCATCACTAGTTTGAGAGGGCTGAAACAGAAAGGTGGACCTATGTGGATGTTGGGTGAAATAGTCTTAAACCCTGGTGCTGATAAAAGACAGATGTCCTGACACTGATCCAGCAGAGCGGCTGATAACTTTAACAGTTTTTGGATCTCAGGGGAGGGAGGAGGGCAGAGGACAGAGGATGAGTGAGGACGGAGGACACGACAGGATGAGGAGGAGGTGTGGAAATGAGAGGGTAGAATAGGCTGGCTGTCCCTCCTGCAATTGTCAGTTAAAACTGTGTTGCTTTTAGACTAGATTAAATGGTAAATGGACTTGCATTTTTACAGTATAGTGCTTTTCTAGTCTTCTGACCACTCAAAGCTCTTTATACTACAAATCAGCATTCACTCATTCACACATTCATACACTGATGGCAGAGGCTGTCACACAAGAAGCCAACTTTGCCCATCAGGATCTAATCTGAATACTCATTCACACACTGATGGCTCCGCTTACAGGAGCAGTTTGGGGTTAAGTGCTCACGGACACTTCGATATATGACAGCAGGAGCCGGGGAATCGAACCCATGACCTTCCGATTGGTAGACGACCTGCAAAATACAAACTTCTCTGTGACTGGCGAGTAGGCAGTGCTTTTCCTGGTCCGGTGCAGGTTAGGTGTTTAGCCTACCATGGTGATCTACCCTGGTAAGAAGTGAACCACTGTCGTAAGACAGAAAACCCGGGGTTAACCCCGAAGTTACCTTGCTAACCCCAAATCCTGCTTCTGATACCAAAGATACAGAGATACAAAGATACAAAGTGGCTGTATTTCATGGATGTGAACGGGTTGTGTTATTATGTGCATGTGTTCCAGTGATTTCCTGCTCCTCTCTTTGCTGGGTGCAGCTATAATCGGTGTGCATCTGTAGTTTGACAAGAGCAGCGCTGAGCCACAGCCAGCAGACAGGAAGCCTGCAGTTATTCAAAATCCCGCAACTCGGCACCTTCCTGCAGAGTTCGTTGTGTGTAAATGCCGGGAAACAATCAGAAAATAGCAATTTGCTGCTTTGTTCTCACTAACACAGCTCTCTCCAGTCACTCTATAGCTCGCTCGACCATCGCTCCTCTCACAACAGTCCAGACCAATGGTATCTGAAACAGATGCTATTTGGATTTACCTTTACAACTGGCATATTGTACATTTGAAACTTACGATAAACTAATACATAATATAATTTCCTGCCCACATGTGAAGTTATAGTTTAGCACTCATTGATTATACAGTTGGGCTGATGGTCTTAAAGTCAGAAAAAAAATCAGATTTGCTTGAGAGATTTATTAGACTTATTTCAAGAATCAGAAACACCATAAATTTTAAATTTGGCTATGTCTGCTCTAATTATATTTCTTCAGAAAAAGGCCAAATAACGTACATAGACATATTTAGAGTTTTGGACATTCCACATTTAATGCTGACACGGACTGCATACAGACTGTGTTTTAATTTTGTTTTCATTAATCAGTGTGCATCACATAAAACTGCATTAGAAATTGGCTCGTTAATTTTGACCTTTTCTAAGTTCTAAAACTGTCTGGACTCCCTCAAATGTCTCCAAATAAGGAGTCAGACAAGCCGTTAATGATGCTGACTGGATAACATAGCTGAGCTTCAACTCACAACCAGAGGCTGTTCTGACACATATGGATACTATTTGACCAAATGACCAGATGTTGATTTCCCAAACATGTCTATCGTGCCAGCCGCTGTTATTGAAAGAGGTTTTGACTAAGAATTTGCACTAAAAAAGCAAAGGGGGAAAATCTCTTTATGTTCCTCCTGATCTAATGAGTCTCGCTTCACACACTGTCAGGCGGAAAGTACAGGGAGCTCCCCAGACAGCCAAAATACACCAAGAACAATCCTACAATTCAGTTAATCATATCAGGGATTCACACAACTCACAGGTTCCTTTTCACAGGAATATCGCGACTTCGCGAAATGTCATTTCCTCTGACTTACTCAGTTGAAGAGCTAACACACTGCTAACGTACTGTATGTAGCCCTTGTGTGTTGGCGCAAGGATATGAGAACTGGTACTAAGCTAACAGCTGTGGTGCTAACGCGTGTTTAGTATTATTTTCACAAGCGGGGTCGGCTTCACCAGGCCTCTCTGCTGGCGTCGCTGCCTCTGAGCTGATCTTCAGTGGAGGCAGACAGACAGCACAAACACACTGAAAGATGGCCGACAGCCTCCGACATTGACAGTCACTGTGTGTGTGTGTGTGTGTGTGTGTGTGTGTGTGTGTGTGTGTGTGTGTGTGTGTGTCTGTGTGTGTGAAACTGCTTCATACAGATAGTTGAGGCGAGTGTGTGAGTGTGTGCTGATTGCACTGTTCACATGCATGCACGTCAGAGACCATGTGCGTACAAATACATTGAGTATTGTCGACATGCAAATATGTGAACACACGTATGTCTGCACAAATGCCTGTGTGCGTGTGTGTGTGTGTGTGTGCGGGGGTTACCTGAGGTTAGTGTTCTGGCTGTCCATGGCCACACGGGAACCATTTGGACTCGGGCTGCCCGAGAAAACAGGAGGAGAGAAGGGAGGAAAAGACAAAGAAGGAGAAAAAAGGGCATGAAAAGAATGTGAATGACAGAGGAGAGGGTTGAAGTGTTGAAAACAACATGGGACAGGATTATAAAAGGAAAAATGAAACAGGACAATGAGAAAAAAAATAGGACACAAAGAAACAGAATAAAGGTAGGTTAAAAAAAAAAAAAGAGAAGCAAAACAAGAAGGAAGCAGAAATAAAACAGCAAAACAGTGATGAAGTCCAAAACATGGTCACATTAATAAATAAAAACAGAGAGGAAATGGATGAAGACATAGCAGCGCCGGTGAGAAAGACAGAGGCGAAGACAGGAAGGGACAAAAAGAGAAGGACAAAAATATAAGGTGAGATGAATGAAACCAAGACAGCCCTCAGTGATGATCTTACAGTAAATATATTCATGGTGGATTCATGACTACAGCGTGTATCACAGCTTTTTTTTTTCTCCTCACTTCAGGTTATTCCAGCATCCCCACACAGGAGTCATCAGGTTTGTTTCCAGGACGGATAGTGGTGTGTGAAACTACTTTTAAAAATTCAAAGCTGCTAAACAAGGACTTGTTCAGACTAGAGATGGGTCTTGATTTTTGATTTATTCAAATAGTTATAAAAAAATCAAATAGGTTATGCGATTTTTGTCCCGGAAAAAATATACTGTACATCTTTCTTGTATTGAGGCTGCAGGTCACACGGCAATTTTTGAAAAATAATTGAATAATTCCCTGTGATTTTCGAAAAGTATTTTGCTTGGAAAGCACATCCCTAGTTCAGACCTGGTATTAACATGCCGATCACAAGTGGACAGCTCTAAGGACGTCTGTTCACACCTGGTATTAGAAAACATCTCAACATGCATCTCTGGTGACCTTGTGATCAGATCTCACTTCCCCGCTCTATATGAAAATAAACATGCAGTGAACACATGGCTAACACAGCAGACATTGTGATGTAATATTACAGGAATGTCAGTAATAACATCTTGCATATCTTTGAGTTTTCATCAAAATATAAGGTTAGGGAGGCAACAGTCTACCGACAGTCCCCGGGGACCTCAGTGCTGCCGACACCGCCACCTTTGCCAGGCAGTAGCCGGGTACAGAGCTTTAGAGAGCTGGAGATGAGAGTTGGCGGGTGTCAGCTCTACCAACCGAACACTACCAACATTATGATAATAATGTAATTCCCATGCCTGATCTGATAGTCTGTAGATTTGGAACCTATTGATAAGATATATTTTAAAAAAATACAGTTGTACCAACAGAATACAGTAGAGCACAGAGGCTGTTTCCACGCTGCGAGGCAGCTGTCTGCCTGTCTATTCACATAAGGAGCACAGTGAGACCTGCAGATCCAAGCGGGACATCAGTCGAGCAGGCGGTCCTTTAATGTGGCCCAGGACACATTTGTGCACCACTGCTAAAAGAATGTGGACCACCCCTGAATGTGGTCTGAGCAATGGGATCTCAATGCATCTTGAGTGCATCCAGATAAGATAAGATATTCCTTTATTAGTCTCACAGTGGAGAAAAACCTGAACTTCACACCTGAACTTACAGCTGTCCACTTGTTAATACCAGGTCTGAACGTGTTTTCGTCCCCATTAGTTTTATTCAGGGAATAGGGGACTGTTAACATTTAATGCAGCGACATTATTAACCGTTTATGTTTTGGAAGAGTTGCGTATAAGTACGCTATTTTTAGAAAGATACTGGAAGAAAAACTAAATTTGATATGTCCTTGGTAACACAAATAGCACAGCCAAGGTAATGTCCTTGACTGTTACCTAATGTCCTGGAGGCCCTAATGCATCGATGATTTCTACACTTACTTGAGTACGCGATGCAGGTTAGCAGATAGTCGCGGGTCTGTGAACTGTGTTGTTCGATTGTTGTGGTCGACAAAGTAGACGCGTCCTGTGGCTGTGTTTCTGATCTCCCAGCCTGGTGGCAGCGGGCCCAGCTCCTCACAGTTCACATTGCTGAGGTCCCTGAACAAAGAAGATAGAAACCATCAGCAAAACAACAAGTAATTCTAATTCTGTAATTTTAAATTCAACAATAAATACATGCATGTGGGCTAAAACAAACAGGCCAGCTGACCAAACAGCACTGATCATAAGACACTGACTAGCTTCAGTACTGCATAACTGATTGGTCTCAGATGGGAGAAAATTTCCTCCTAAAAAGAACAATGGAGTAATTATGTAATTAACTTGCTGAGCAAACTTCTTAACTGCAGAGTCATTGTCCTCCTAAAGTGCACAAATTAAAATTACACTGTGTACAATTTGGTGGCACCTGTCTGGCTGCAGATCGCAGAGGCCGTCCTTACCATCATAACAAGTTTATGAGCAACAGAAGTCAGATGGCGGCTGGCGGTACCACAGTTTTGTACTTAGCGGCTCATGTTACCGCAGATTGACGTCTCTCTCTAGAGTGAGTGTTTGAATTGTCCATTCTGGGTTACAATAGAAACCTGCTGGAGCAACATGGCGGACTCCATGAAGCAGAACCGCTCCCTATGTAGATATGAAGGCTTCATTCTAAGCTAACAAAAACACAATGATTGGTGGTTTCAGATGATTATACACTGATGAAAACTGAAAGCATTTTTCATTCTTTAATGAACTAATTATAGGTTAACATTTACATAAACTTCCTTTACAGCAGGTTCACAGGACTCAATCAGACCACAAGACCGCAGCTCAAGACCAAAGAGCATCAACAACATCAACATTGTCTTTATCCTTTTCTGGGAAAGTACTTGCTCTGATTTCTCGATTCTTCGTCTCTCCTGTACGCCGACATTCCTGTCAGCAGAAAGCTAAGCACCGATCTGGGACAATGCTCTAGCCTAAGGACGACTTGTGCTTGTGTCTTTGTGTGTCTATGTGTGTGTGAGTACTTTGTCCTTGTGTGAAGTGAGGACACATCACTCAGGGACAGAGCACATGCCTCGCTGCACTCATCACGACATACTGGGTCATTTTAGAAGCTCCGTCCAAAATGACCAAACCCAGCGGTGGCTGCTGTGAGTTGGACGTTAAACGCATGTACTTCATCGCTGAGAAGCAGCTACACCGAGACACGGCCAAAAATGTAACGCAATAGCATCGCCTGAAGTCTCTGGTGAATTAACTAGCAGACTACTGAGAGTTGGTGAAAAAGTTTGATTGAATGCAGAACCACTAGTCTTTAGTGTGTTCACCTCAACATCTGTCCAAAAATTTTTCATCCAACTCCACATCGGACCCAGAGGTCATTGGTTTGGCTGACCCGGACTTGAGCCTGAAATATGACTAATAAGTGAGAAATTAGGTCTGATCCAGCCCAGTCTAGTCCAGTTTGGACCTGTCAGTTTTGAGAATAGGTGTCAGGTTTATATTAAGATTAAAATAATACAGACCGTCAGGACTGCAGTACATTCATCAATATGTTGTTGAGATAATTATGCTCATATTAACCCTAAAAGGAGACTCACATAGACCTGTTTCGGTGTTTTTTTATGGGGGTACAGGGGGTCTTTAGGGGCAGATAGCAGGTAAACAATAGATGTCACAGAGAAGTGGTGAACATCCTCTGAAAGCTGGGGACCTGAAAATTAATTTGAGATGCAGCTCAGCACTGTGTCAAGGTGTTGTAGTCATAAATCAAAAATAAACATCAATTAAGTGATTAATTGAAAATAGGGCTGTTAATTGAAAAAGATATTTAATGGTGATTTATCACACATTTTTTTATCTGTGCAAAATGTAACTTAAAGTGAGATTTGTCAAGTATTTAATACTCGTATCAACATGGGAGTGATATGCTTGCTTTATGCAAATGTATATATTTATTACTGGAAATATATCAATATTGTCCAAACAAATATTGTCCAGAAACCCTCACAGGTACTGCATTTACCTTAAAAAATCTGCTCAAATCATAACATGGCAAACTTAAACCCAACAGACAACAACAGCTGTTAGTGTGTCAGTGTGCTGACTTGACTATGACTTGCTCCAGACTGTACGTGATTATCATAAAGTGGGCATGTCTGTAAAGGGGAGACTTGTGGGTACCAATAGAACCCATTTTCATTCACATATCTTGAGGTCAGAGGTCAAAGGACTCCTTAGAAAATGGCCATGACAGTTTTTCCTTGCCAAAATTTAGCACAAGTTTGGAGCGTCATTTAGCCTCCTTTGCGACAATCGAAATACCAACTGGGTTGGTACCAATGGATTCCTTAGGTTTTCTTCACTCTTCTTCACTCTAGCTTCATGACTGAACCCACTACAACCTGAAAATCACAAGTTGCATTAATGCATTAAAGAAATACGTGGTGTACAGCCTTAACTGAAATAATTTGTTGGTGTATAAGGGTTTAGAGCATTATGATCGCAATGTATGATGACCATCCCCATGCTCACTTATGTAAGTATTTTGCAGCAGTTTTTGGGTTGCAACCATTTTTTTTTTTGACTACTTGAGAATTGATAGAATTTATCAATAATCCCTCCAAAATACCACATTAAGACACCAAGACGTTGAGGAACACCATAGAAAAAGCCATGCTATGATATGGTTTTAAAACTTTTGACATTTGTAAATTCCTTCACGAATTGCATTTTTCAGTGATTGGATGGCGAGCACTTCTTTTCCAGAAACTGTTCAGAAACCCCCTTATAGTCAGTCCCAGACAGCCATCTATCCTCTGAATGCTCCAGGTCTCTAGTTTGTGGCTGTAAAGTTTCAGGAGGCTGTGATTATCTTAGAGGTCACCACAGGTCATTTTATATAGTGAGGTTAAATTTCAAAAAATGGTCTCACTAAAATGAAATGTCTACTATGGGGACTAACTTCATGACACATGAATACAGTTGAGCTCCTTGGATCCACAAGAGTCTCAGCTTTACAGTGCTACCCAATTTATGTGATTCAAGACTGTTTAGGGAACTCAGTATGCAGAACAATTCAAATACACTGTTTTTAAAATAGGTAAAAACAACATAAACTGCATGCAAAAACTGCATGGTTTCTGGCCCAAACGGCATGCTATTATCATAAAGTGGGCATGTCTGTACAGGGGAGACTCATGGCTACCCACAGAACTAATTTGCAGGTGATCCCGCAGATTTTAGTTCTCACATTAATCAAAAGGAAACACAAACAGTGCATTACAGATAAATCTGTAACAAAGATAAACAACAAAGATGGAAAACTGGAAAAGAGTTACCTGGGCACCCGGGGGTCGTGCCAGGTGCTAACTCCAGTCTGTGTGTGGAGGAAGTAGACTTGACCCTGCTGAGTTGTTCTTTGCTCTAAAACAGAGAGAAAATTAACTGGAATTAATACATCAAAATGGCAAAAACAGCACTGAAACAAGCTTGGAAATGTTGCTGTGTTTGTTGTTCTGGAGACTAGTCTTGGTGGGTACAAGCATGGATTGTGAGTTTGTGTATTTTGGAGAAGGGGAATTCTGTTTATAATTGATGTGACAGGCAAACTACAGGGATGAGAGTTTCTTACTGTGTGAGCCAATGCAATCAATTAGTTCCTCTCCAGTCTCCAGCAGGACTATCCCAAGAGGATGGGGGAAATAAAATGTGAGGGAAATTTATCAAAGACTTCCATGAGTGTTTTTCCTTGCACAGAGTTTCTTGATGCATCCTAGTTGCCTTGTTTTCTCTTAAAGTGTGGTGTGTCCTCTGAAAGTAATCCCTTCCCATTAATCCCCAAAACCAAAGGAAATGGAAAGGAAAACGCTGTCACTCATTCCAAACCCACTAAAATAATATATTGTAAACAAACCGGGGGATGAAATCCGAAGAGAATGGTTCATCACTGGCTTGTTGGATCTCTCGTTCCATCCAGCTCACGGATGAATGGAGAGTGAGTGTGTGAATGTTGGCACGAAGTGTGTGTGCTGTCGAGGCGTGGTGTTCATGTGTGTATGTGGACCCGCTAATCCATCACTACCCCCCACCCCGACTTCCTACTGGCACAACTCATTTCCTACCCACCTCTCCCTCTCTTTTTCCCCTCACACTCTCCCTCTCTCTGTCTCACGCTCCCTCACCACACCCAGCCACTGGTTCAGAGGGTTCAGCTGAGGAAGAAAGCTCGCTAGCTGTTGGGCATCAGTGACTCACTTTGTCCGACCTTGGACAGCCTCAGTGGACACAGCAGGACATTTCACAGGGGGCACAGGTCCAGCAGTGCCATTCTAAAGTCACTGGCATACAGCAGCAGCAGCACTTAAAATAAAAAACAAATTTTACTGTGTGTGTATTGTGGGGTGCACTGTGGCTGACTGTGAAAAGTCAATTTTGTGTTCTGTTGGAAAATGTACTTGTGTAGCTCCTGCATTGTTTTCCCGATGTGTTTGCATGTTGTTAGCCAGCTTCAGAATCACAGACAAAAAAATGGCCAATGACCTAAAGTGCTTTCTGTGAGCTAAACACAGAGCTATGAATACCCTGCTTGCCCTCTTTCTCTTCGCTGTGGGAATACCAGTCTGCAAAACCCAAACACTTCTCTATGAAGTTATTACAAACAGGAGAGAAGAGAGAGAAAGAGGAGAGTACAGGAGAGGAGAGGGGAGGGGAGGTTAGAGAAAGAGGGAGAGGAGAGGAGAGAGAAAGAGGAGAGGAGAGGAGAGGAGAGAGAAAGAGGAGAGGTTAGAGAAAGAGGAGAGAAGACGAGAGAGAAAGAGGAGAGGAGAGAGAAAGAGGAAAGGAGAGGAGAGGAGAGGAGAGGGGAGGTTAGAGAAAGAGGACTAGAGGAGAAGTTAGAGAGAGTAGAGGCTCTCTCTAAGGAGAGGAGAGGTTAGAGAAAGAGGAGAGGAGAGGAGAGAGAAAGAGGAGAGGAGAGGTTAGAGAAAGAGGAGAGGAGAAGAGAGAGAAAGAGGAGAGTAGAGGCTCTCTCTAAGGAGAGGAGAGGTTAGAGAAAGAGGAGAAGAGAGGAGAGAAGAGGAGACCTGCTTTTGTATTTTTAGGGGGCACAGGGGGTCTTTAGGGGGAGACAGCACGTCAACACTACACACATACATCATCTGATTGCTGGAAAATTCTCTAGGAAGAGGAGATGAGAGAGAGAGAGAGGAGAGGAGAGGAGGTGAGGAGAGGAGGTGAGGTGAGGAGAGGAGGTGAGGTGAGGAGGGAGGAGGTGGAGGAGGAGAGGAGGTGAGGAGAGGAGGTGAGGAGAGGAGGTGAGGGGTGAGGAGAGGAGGTGAGGGAGGAGGTGAGGTGAGGAGAGGAGGAGAGGAGGTGTGTGTGTGTGTGTGTGTGTGCGTGAGTGTGTGTGTGTGTGTGTTGGGGGGTTAGCAGAGACAGTGTGAGTGAGCCCCAGGGCAGAGCAGAGAGACAGAGAGAGAACAAAAGGATAATAAGGGCATTTAAACTTCTCATGATTAAAAGAAAACATTACTGTCTCCAGGCTATAAACAAGATACTGCCAAGGGAGCTGCTCATCATGTCTCTGATACAGTTCACTATGACTACAGCTGACTTTCTAATGTACGAGCTAGTTAAAAGCATTCACTTAGTGTTTCAGGTGTAAACTAGACCACCAGTAGGAGGGACACTGTATTGCACTGAAACATCTCATAATAACATGTAAACATCAACACTGATGATCTACTGGCAATTATTGCAAAAACGAATTAAATGAAACACCAGTGACAAGGCTGAGCTTTGTCAGACGTGAACAGCACTTGTTAAAAACAGCAGACTGAGGTCAGTTAGGTGTGTAAATACATTTTCAAGTCACCTTATTGATACTCAGTGGCAGAGTTCACTTAATATTCAGTTTAGTCATGAACTGAATCCCAGTCCAGTGTAACGGCCCATAACTCACCAGACAGCATCAACTATTTATGTGCTTCTAAAACTTCAGGACTGTCAATCAACCAACACACTTCAAAATGTTGCACAAAACAACACTTCACGGTTTAGTGGCAACAGGATTTGATCACTTTTGTAATCGCATGATTATAACCAGACAATGTCACATGATATCATCACTAGGGCTGGGATGAGTCACCTATCTCCCAGTTCGATAGTACCACGATACTTTGGTGCCAATTCAATGTGTATTGCAATTTTTAAGTAGTCGATATTACAATTTATTGCAATTTTTGTGAATTTTTTTAACACTGCACCATAGGAGAAAGTTGACTCATACACTTCTAGGGAGTTTTACTTGTGTCTGGTTTTCAGCATGTATGCAGCCAGAGATGTCCTGAAGTCAAACATTTCCCTCACAAATTGGTGGTATTTTCTTGTAATGTTTTAAAGTTCTGATGAATATAATCCAATCAATCTTATTTCCATATATTTATTTGGTATATACAATTCCCTTTGTTAACACCTTATTTTGAAAACCGGACATAGCCACATGCGTATACTTCAGCTATCTTTGCCACGTCCGTTCATTAGATCTTACCGTCAGCTCTCTTCTCTTTAAACATTCACGATCAACTCCATCAGGGTCGTTTGAATGCATTGAACATAAATGTCAGTATATAGGTGCTCTAGAGTTGTAACATTGGACGATTTGACCACAGAGATGAGAGTGACGGCTGATTTGTCCGCACATTACCGCAATATGATAATGTTTCCTGTCCATGACAGAGTTAGCATGCAGCTTTAGCCGTGATGTCTAGTTCTGCTTTCAAAATCATAAAATACAATACAATTGCAATACATAGGTGAATCAATATTTTTTTCCCACCCAATGTTCAGAATGCAGAAGATCTCCCTACTTTACCAGATTGAACTATTAAATCAGAATCAATTAGAAAAGGGAGTATGTATGCGTCTGTAAATGTGTGTGTGTGTGTGTGTGTGTTGCCGCTCGGCCTCTCACCATAACCCTCAGGCAGGTCAGGCGGTGTATGCAGGTGTGTTCGACTCATGTAGTTACGATGCCGCTGCGACCGAACCCGTCTCTCCTGGATCCGCTGTTCGCCCGGTGGGCAGCTGGCCTCGGCCCCATTAACGGGTGTCATCACAGGCGTGTTCTCGTCCACCACACAGCTCAGCGGACGCCCCGATGGGCTGGAGTACTCCGACGCTGGCCTGGGAAACAGTAGAGAGTGCGCATGTTGTTTTTGTATATGCATTGTAAGGTTAATCTCCATTTTCATATAACCCCTTTATAACAAATTGGAAACACTTAAAATTTTGAAGATTTTGGCTAAAAGACATCTTTCTTGCTGTGGACTGGATGAATAAATTAACAAGAGTAACACAACTGCTTACTTTTATTCCTGTTACATGCATGGTAGAGTGTGTTAAATGAGTGATACGTTGTCGACTTTTAGTTTTGGTGAATGTACTGTGCACCACATTTTCCTCTGCTTGGAGAGATCTGGATGTGGAAGGTGTGTTACCCTGTGTTACATTTGTGCTATGGGTTACGCCACAGGTGCAGCCACTTTATCTGTTCTTGTGATGTCTAGACATAAACACAAGTACAGTGCAATTATTGGAAAACACACTGTCATCAGTCCTCAAGAAGAAAAATGGATTTCACGGTTCAGATTAAAGTGATATGAAGGATTATGGGTTGCATAAAAGAAAACAGAAAGTCCTCACCAGACTAAAGGAAAATCTTTAGTGCGTTTATGTGCTACTTAGCAGTAAAACTTATGGACGCATATCTGATAAGCAGATATAAACAGAGACTGTCTGACTTACTGAAACCTACTGTATCTGTGTGTGTAAATGTGTGTGTAGCATGTCTGACCACTGTCTGGCTGTCCAGAGTTACTGACGCCTTGGCTATCTGAAACCCTGGTTTGTTGACCCACAACCCACCTCCCCACACACTCTTCCTCCCTCCCATTTCCTCTTTTCTTCCCCCCTCCTGCCTCTCCCTCCATTTTCCCTGGTCTCTCCTTCAAATGATACCACTCAGGGCTCCAGAGTACAACCAAAACATTTTCACTGGTTGCACCGGTGCACCTGACATTTAGCAGGTCTGTGTGTGTGTGTGTGTGTGTGTGTGTGTGTGTGTGTGTGTGTGTGTGTGCGTGCGTGTGTGCGTGTGAAATCATGCCCTGTACTCCTCAAGCGTCATCACAACCATCAAACATACCATAACATAACCATAACATACCTGTCTCCCTGGTCTCTGGAGAGATGCCTGTTTATAGCAATGTACATAATAGGGTTGGGCAATATTGAAATTGCCCTACTGATGATATTGCTTTAAGAAAAAGACAACATACAATATTATCGTCCAAATGCTGAAGAGAGTCGCATGTAGATATAAATATCAATGAACTGGAGACACATACAGTACATTGCAGTACATAAGTGGTCCCCTCACAATAAGCACAGACCACATTACATTTGTCATCAGTTAGGACCAGTGACAAGGGCCGGTGAAGAATTGTGAGAATAATAAAAACTAGTTATCATCCACAACCATCTTCTTACGAACACACTAACATTATTCCCTTTTTGTACTTAGTTAATGATGTAAAACACTTGCACAATATTACAAATAAGGCAGAAATTATTGACTTTTTACATTTTACATAGTATTTGTTGCACCTGCTGTCACAGAAAATTGGAAAAAATATTTTCTCCACTTCTCTTAATGGCTATTCTTCTTCTTCACAACTTATCCTCTGCCATTTCTTCCTCCCACACAGTCTCTACCTGGTCATCTTCCTCCTGAGCTTCACCTTTTACGCCTCCCTCAATGCCTGACCACTTAACCCTTTCCTGTCTGTCCTATGTCGTTCTACTATGTTGCCTGGGGGCCACTGGTGATTGTAGTGGTGAGTGTAGTAGGAGTGGGTGAGGAGGTGGGGCTGGTGGTGTTATTTGTTTGCTTACTCCCTTCACGGCTCCACTGATATGGGCCAAGTAGGAAGGCGACAGTTGTTTCTGCAGGAACAGGGGCCAAGTAAAACCTGGCTGCCCGACTGGCTGGCTGGTTTATTTAAGCGTATGTGTGTGTGCTTGTGTATGAGTGTATGTTGCGGTGGGGTGGGGGGTGGGTTTAAGGAAATTGATGGCAATTCACTCATTAGCAACTGTTATTGTTGTGTTGTGAGTCGGGCTGAGTGGAAGTTTAGTTTTCTGGAAAGGGGGAGGGGGAAAATATGACCACTTAAATAGACCCCCTGATGCTTTGTTGTAAAAGGTCAAGTTAGTTGTATTTGAAGTCCTAACTGTGGATGTGTGCTGTACTGTATGTGTGCAGATGTACCTGGTAGGTCTCTCCCACTGCGTGGTACGTGTGATGTGGTTCAGGTACTGTATCCTTCCAGATGCTGTCCTCCTCTCTTCCCAGCTGGTTCATGACAGAGTATTAATATTCACAACTGTTTATACACATTCAATATATTCACTTTTTAAATATACACAAAATCACACAGAAACTAGCCCACTGCTCCAAAACTACTAAAGCTACAAACTATTATGTCAGGGATATAATTTGTCTCTGAAAGAGCTGAAAATAGCTACATAAAAAGGTCAATAAAAAGCAAAGCACTTTGTGCAGAAAGAGAAGCTCGTTTTTTTAGGAAAACTTGTAATAAATACTGACCCATCAGGTAAGTCATTGTCAAACAAGCGACTGCAGTCCACCACCGGCCCTCCTGTTCCGATGCGATCTCTCGACTGAAGACTTACTGCAAAGACAAAGATTACGATAGATCAATGACATTTTCCTACCCATATACAACCCTCCCCATTTTCCTCGGAGACTCCTGTTTTTCATCATCCTCTCCTGTTTTCCTCCCATTCGCCCATATTTCACACCTGGTAAATTTTCACACCTTTCTTAGCTTGTTTCTGGAACTGAACAGTAGGTATAATCCCTACTGTTTCCACCTGGACAACAATAGAGCTACACCAACTGCCATTTCCTGGTGGAAGAGAGCAGACAGTGCAGTTTGAGGTCATGTTTAAGCTGCTTTCACCACAGTGTGCAGCACCCAAAGCTGTAGAGGCGAGAAGCTTTAGAAATAATGTGTTTCAGAGCACAGTGGTGCCATTGTGGCGTTGTGGCTGACTGGACCTTCAGTGTGTGAGAGAAGAGGGAGAAATGGAGAGAACTAAGAGAGAGAAATACCCAAGCAGGAGCAAAATAAATAAAAATGGAAGTTCACACCAGAAGGGTGAATTATTCAGTTTGCTTTCCTGGGAGTTAAAGGTAAAACTCTTGGTTGGTTTGGAAATCTTTCCTTTTTTTAAGGTCTCAAAGTTGGCAAGTACGCCCATCTAGTGCATCTAAATAAAAATATTTAGTCACTACGGTATGTGGATTCAAGTTCCACTAATGCTTTTTATACATTCTGCATGCATTTACTTTTCTCCTCTGACATTTATACAAAGAAAAGCAAAAATGAGAAATTTTAGAGACAGAGGAACTGAAGAGTTGACACGGTTCAAAGACTGAAAAATGTTTGGTTAGAGAATGATTAATGACAGTTAATTGAGGATGAATTTGCTATTAGTAAAATAGTATTTTGTATCAACTAAACTTCCAACAACGTCTTCCAGCTGTTAATTGGTTCAGTGACTTCAGACACTAAATGAAAAGCCGACAGCCAACAAAAGCTCTGGGATTTGACCAAAAGTGTTCATCTGAACTTTATTTTTATAGAGAGTAATGACTCACTGGATGTAGACGAGTGCATCAGGAATATCTATCACAGACTGACTGACTAAGACTATGCACATATATTTATGTAGATTGACTTGTCTGACTCATAACAATGATCACGATTTCTACTGTGATGTACAGTACGCAACCAAAAGAGTGTGTATGTGCGTGCGTGTGTTTGTGATTCTTACCGACTATTTGTCCTCTCACAGTATCATTGTCATTGGGGCCCAGCTTATTCAGGTCCAGTCTCTGATCTGGAGGGAAAAAACAAACAAGACAAAACATAACCATTGATTAAGAATCACCGATGAGCAACTTGCTGTATTTCAAACCAAGTAACTAGGCGTTCAGACTGAAAACATATCTGTAGAGGGCTGTGTTGTGTTTGTGTGCAATGAGACGCTGAAACACTATCCAGGAGGCCAGACTGATTAATAGATCCATCAGATTGAAGGCTTATCAGATGTTAGAAACTGCACAGTGGATCTGCAGTATAATACAGTGAGAGAGGATGTTTCAACCCTGAAAAGTTACCATTTTCATCCTCTGTCGCGACAATCACCAGATAAACAGTAGATCTACCCCGTTCATCTTATGTAACAGTTCAGCAGTCTATCAGGAATGTGTGCTTATACACATGGCTGACATTGCTGAACAACAAAATTTGAGAGCTTCAACATCTTTGTCAGATGACACTGCGTCTTCTTTTGCTGGAGGCTTCTGTGTCAACAACCTTGCAGCATCAATGCATTGATAATGCCACTGAAAGGAACGGGGAGGCTGTGTACTTTTATTATACTGTGCTAATGACAGTCTGACTTATGCATGAGTCAAACACACTGAAGAAGCCAGTTAAAACTCCAATTTTTTAAATTCTGTTATATATAATTCTGTTATATACAGTATATATACACATATATATTATATATGTATATATAATATATATACAATATATATATACACAGTACATATTTATTGAACAACACCTATGGTCAGTCTCTCCAGCGCAGCGGAACCAGGTCCCTTCATTGACAGCTGGACCAGAGAGACCAGATACACAGCCCCCCAAAGGGAAATATTAAAAGTAAATTACACATATTAAGCAACATGTTTTCTTGTAAAATGTCTGGTGTAATCGGTAACAGTAGTTCAGTAGTTCAGTAGTTTATTAACCGGTGTGAAAATTTCCTCAACGTGACATCCATACTATGTGGATATGAAGTGCTCATTCTGAGCTAACGAAAACACAATAATTCTTCAGGTGTTTACACACTAATGAAAACATAGTTATGATTATTATATTCCACGTCTCGAAATGTTACACACTGTTCCTTTAAAATGTCAAAAATACCATGCTGCCTGCAGAAGAAATGCCTCTGCAGCGTCACCAGTTTTGTGTGAAAAGATAAAAATCTGGAGACACAAAATATCCCAAATTTTGGACAGAAAACGTGTTTGCAGTCTTGCTGTTTCTGGTTAAGTAAAAAATGCATTGTCTGCTTAGCACAGGATAGCACTGCCAAACACAGACATCACAGAAACACAACACAGGAAGACTCTGAACAAGATCCAGACACAGATACACTCCACAGTCTCTCTCGCTCTCTCACACAGACACACCACACTGATTCCCACAGGGAGACTTGTGCATGACCAGTACAGGAGTGATATGAATTGGTAGCCATAAACAGAGTTTTGTAGGACTTTGGCTTACTAAAATATAAAAAGTAAAACGCATAAGACAGAGTGTGAGTGTAGGAGAGAAAGAGAAATATGCAAAAGATGCAGCCAGAGAGAGTGGGAGAGAGAAGCGGAGATAAAGAGATGCCCCCGTTCTCCATGCACTAATGCTAAAACCAAAGTCAGACTGGATTTGTCGTGTCTTTAGTTTTGCCTGAATGATTCTGTACACACATTAAATGGTGTGTCTGTTTGTATGTATAGACTACGCAGATCTAACCAACCCTATAGCTTGTTTCCAGAAGTGTGTGCGTGTGTGTTTGTGCGCATCTGTTCCGGATACGTGTCTAGACTAAACAGGGATGGTCTAAGCCGTACATGGCTGGAATAGAAAGCAGATTTTTCTCTTTAATAAGAGCAGGGGGAAACAGAGAGACAGAACATTTACAGACCTTTAACCACAAGCCCTAACCGCACCAGTCATGTCCTCAGAGCTAGGGGAAACTGGATGCTACGATGCACAAACTACATTAAAAAATAGCATTAATATGTGCATATAGACCCACAGGAGTGAGTATAGGGATAGATAAATATAGCTCATTCACATAAAAATATTTTACCCCTAAAATCTATGAATAATCATGATAATAATCATGATCTCAATATTGAGTGTTGTTGTATAGTGATTATCTTAACCAATAACGGACCCTCCTTAACTGATTATTAACCGTTAAGAGACATAATTTGTACCTCGCATGCAGAGGTGCAACAGCTGCAGTATATGAGCACAACAGACAACTGAGTCAACAGTTCACCATCAGGCAAGTTACTCTAGCAACCACATTGCTGCGTTCACTGTCTCCAGTTCTGTCTGGAAGTGTTAGCAGCCACAGTGCTGCGTGTAGTGTCATGGCCATGCAGCCACTTTCACAGTAAAAGTCTCCACCGCACATTTAGTTTAGTTCTGCAGGTTGTCAGCTGTGTGTCTGCCCTGCATAACAATGCTCTGTCTGCTAGGTGCTAGCATTGTTGGTGGCTTCTTGCCTGCTGTAGCGTAACTTCAGCGAGTTTCCAACAGGCCGTGTATGTGGCGGCGGTGAATGTGGGTTTGTTCGTGGCGTTATAGCTGTGAACGTAGCTGTAGCAGACAGTTTGCATACAGTTTATTTGTCAGTGAATAAATGCTACGAGGCTACAAGCTACAACTCCTCAGCTGGAAGTCCAACTTCCTGTATCTGCACCGGCTCTCTCTTAAAGTGGACCAGCTTTTCTCCTTAAAGTGACGAGCTGCTCCTGAGTTTTTCTCAGCTTTTTAATTAATTATTAATATTTCTTTTAAGTGTTGGACCGATTGTGTTAATCGGTTAAAATGCTTGATGTCAGTTATCGGTTAATTATTAATATCCTTAATACAGCCTTAATGCATATGTAAAAACTGCAGTATCAGCAGTATCAGTCAGCTAAACAGTGAATTACTGTACATCAACACATAAATGCCACAAACAAACATCACGGAACAAAGCAAGGTCGACTAACGTGTAGTTAGGCAAGATATTTTGAAAAACTGGTGGTGGTGTGTGTGTGTGTGTATGTGTGTGTGTGTGTGTGTTCATGAGTTCAGAACTGGGACAGAGGACTTAGAGGTTTGTGTCTGCGATGGAACAGGAAGTGGAGCTCAGTGTAGAGCCAGACATACTTCTAGTAAACTAGACAACCATGCCGGATCCGCTTTTTGGTTTTCAAGAAGTGTGTGTGTGTGTGTGTGTGTGTGTGTGTGTGTGTGTGTGTGTGTGTGTGTGTGTGTGTTCAAGTAAAACAGCTGAATATGACTTCTAGGAACCAATGCAATTCCAGTTATACTTTTTGTGTATGTGTGTTTTTTGTTTGTCTCAGTGTGTGTTGTGCATCTTGGTCAGATCACAAACTGAGTCCAGTTCATGTGTCACACAGGACAAGGACAAGGGGATAACATGAGCGCTGGTGTCTTGTCATAGCTCATGATCTGTCTCCCTGTCCACTTTCTGTGGCTACGAGAAAGTATAATTTATGCCATGTATAGGCTGCCTAACTGCAGCCTATACTGTCTGTTTCTGGAAGCTGTGGGTAAAGTCCTTTGGCACCCAGTGAGGTAAAAGTATGGCACCATCAAGGTCCCTTTTGTGGTTTTTGGTGGATTGGGGGTGAACCTCACATTATGTGCAGAGCTTACTTGCCAACCATGGGACCTTAAAATAAGGGAGGATTTCAAAACCAAAGCGTGGGGTCAGGTATGGTGCCAAGAATGCCATTTGGGAGTAAACACATAGGTTGCTTGAACATACTCTTTAGAATGGAAATAGGAGAAAAGGCTGGATATATAAAAATGAAACTCAAGTGTGGTGGTTCTGGTACATTTGACATTGTTGTTTATGACAATTCAGGAAGATGGACTGGAGGAAAGGAGGAGAGTGTTTATGTGTGCTATATTAGCCATGTGTTAACTACTATTTATTCGCATATAGAGGGGGAAGTGATATCGGCTCACAGATGCAGGTGGAGACACATTCTAATGCCAGGTGTCATCAGATGTATTTAAAGCTGTCCATTTGTGATTGGATCACCAAAGACGCGTGTTAATGCCAGGTCTGAACAGGGTGTATGTTACCTACATTAGCCTGGGATCAACTTTATGGTCACACATCTACTCAAAAACAGCATCCGTCTTCCTCTTTTAGCATCTTGTGTAAAACAGTGCCAACAAGTTTATCAGCAGGACTTTGTTTCCAAGAATCAAGCTATTTGTTTCCTTGACAGAAAGTCGCATTGCTGTAAAAATGAATTGTGGCTATTGATTTAGTCCCAGGTGCCGGATGTCTACAGCAGGCAATATTTCTGATATGTGTGGCCTAAAGGAGTTTCCTGTGTATTATACCCATAAATCTTATAGCAATGAATAGCTGGCATAAATGCGGCTGCACGCTGCAAGCTGCTGACGGGACAGCAACACTGTTGAAGGAGCTACACATGTAGCAGCAGGCTAGCTAGCTATCAGACTGCTGATGTTCACTGCAGATAAAACTAAAGCACAGGAGCGGTTCATTCATGTGAGGCTTTTGGCTATTATTGGAGACACAAGGTCTGGTCCACACATTTGTCTATCTGACTTTGTGTGCATACATGTGTGTTGAGAGGTTAACTCCCAACCGCTGTTTAGTTATTCATTAATTTATTCTGTACTTCCCACAGAGCCTCCCCTTCACCCTTCACGAACAAGCCAGACTGGCAGCACCGTAGGGTAAAAGTGGTGGCAAGCAATTAGAGGGAACATGAAGAGACCACACAGAGGATTCACACAGATGATGCACACAGAAAAAGGTACTTACAGCCAGTGTCTTTGAGTCTATTGATGGCGTTGGACAGGAGGCGGACACAGCCGAGGAAACCTGCGCCCTGCTTTTTGTGGATCTTCTTGTGGTTCCACACACTGATGGTGATTGAGTCTGCCTTTCCAATGTATCTGACACAGGGAGGAGGAAAAAAAAAAACAAAAAAAAAACAGGTCAATATGACAGAAAAGAGGAGTAGTTTGCAATCCTGACAATATGATTTTTTTTTATTTGATTTTATTATTATTGTGTCATACATGAATAATATGCCCATAACAGGCTTACAAGATACCATTATTTAAAAAATAAAAAAGAAAATTACAAGTAATACAAATAACAAATAAACCATCCTGACGTTTCTTTTCCGAGCTTGAGAAACAATGGTCAGCTTATAAGCATTAAAATTAAATAGCCATTTCGTCATCATCCGAGCACCAAAACATTTCTGGATTTTTAACAGACATTTCATTTTCGGTAAAATAGAAGTTTGTAACTCATCATAGTGTGGACCACGCAAAAGAAAATGTGACTAATTTTTAACTTCCCCTAACTCACTTTCTTTGCACATCCTTTTTATATCTACCAACTTCAAGGGCCAGAGGAAGGACTCCTGTTCTTAACCATGCAACTAAAGACCTTTGACTCCTTTATAAGCGCCATAATTGTGCTTCATTTGAAAACATGCTCATAATTTGGATTTTAACAATACATCTTTCAACCATTTTTCCTCAAATGTAGCTGGTAATGTTCTTCTACCATGCTGCATGATAAATTATTACTATACATATATTGCAATTCAGCCCATGGAGCACTATGTGATTTACTCCAAAGAAAAAACAATGTATGGACAACATGTATGTAAAGGGAGATGGCCTATGCTTGTGTGCACATTGTTCAAAGAACAGAGAAGGTTTTCATCAAATCACAGGGTATGAAAGATGGAAATTAAATGAAATCATAAGCTACAACATTCAAGAAATTTTCCAAAACATTAACAAATACACAGAGAGAAAAAACACAGAGAAAAAAACAGAAACTTGTATTTTACATTGTCCCCGACAGCAAGAGAACAATACACACCATGTTTGCGGTGCAGACTTTCAGACTGTGTAACGAAGCCGATTAGCTGATTTTAAAGTACCTTGATCTGTGTGCAAATTTAGTGCAGCTGAGGTCAGTCTAGTCGTGGTTGAAGAACAGAGGAAGTCCCCGAGATGCACTCCACCACTGTCTGAGACCCAGACAGATCCCACAGTAAACACCACGAGTTCAACATTCAAATTCACAATCACACAGTCACCGACACACACACACACACATAATTACAGCCTAGCAGCCAGCACTGATGCCAAGCTCTATATTATGCTGTGAATCACTAGCGAGGAGTGGGGTTTCCCTACTAAACACATCATATAGATGTGCTGTTAACTGATGCACTGAAATTACACAGCCTGTGTGGACTGTGGATCATTGTGTCTCCAGTTGCTTATCTGAAAATCTGATCAGGATGTAGTAGCAGAGGTTAGTATCTTGGCATGTTTGCTTTTTCTCTCTCAGGAGATGCTGATCTGTCTAGGCCTGAGCTCTGTTGCACATGTTGATTATGATCTCATCTTTTAGCCATTTAACATTATTAGATGACAAACGGGTGAAAGAACACACAGCTTTCAGTAACTAAACTCTCAATTTTCTTCTCCAATAAAAGGTGGAGGCTTATTTGCCAAGAAGACAAGAAACCACTGGATGTGAGATGTGGGATTATACAGAATATTTCCCAAACTTATATTTGATTTGTTTCTAATTAAAGCAGTGTTGTTCACTGTGAGATCTGTTTTGACTGAGTTGGCCAAGCATTGTACTGTTGTGTTTCAATTTGGTTCCCTGCATTTTGTGTGCTGTGGTGCAACTCAAATTGCCTCTCTGAGCACATTATGTTGTTCTAAATTTAATCTTGTGCTTGTCTCTTCACACAGTGTGGTAACGGGTCAGTGTGATGCAAAGGTGTGTTGTGCAAAGCATCCTGGAGCCAAAAGGGAGAAATAGCCGATGAGACAATGACTGAGTGTCTGAAGATAAGAGAACAGGTAGAACAAAATGTCATATCCTTTCTCGCAGTAACTGCCAAAAGCAGTGTTGGGAAAGCTTGTCCTCCGACATAACACTGCAGGTACTGTCTGAGTAATTATTACAACACTGTTATCAACAGCAGATGTGTACAGATGTGTGTGTGTGTGTGTGTATGTGTGTGTAAGTACAGCATATACACAATAATAATATAGAGAATGAGCTGACTCCCTCTCCTCTATAGGTGCTGTTGTTGCTGCCCTCAACGCGACAGTATGGGGACAAAAGGACACCTGGACCATATTTTCTCATATGTTCTCACTGGCTGTGTTCCCATTCAACTGTCAAGCTAATTTTAAGTGAACTCTTGAAATGTGGCAAAAAGATATGCAAATTAGGTGCATTTGGCTACAGCGTAGTTTGGTCAGAGGTTGGCGCTACAGGCTACATATGACTGTAATCTGGCAGTAAACAGAGTACACGAAGGTAGTGTACCAGAAACAACACAATTTGTTTCAATAGGGCAAAATTTAATTGTTCTTTTATGTCACCCACTATTGTCTATGTTTCATGCTGCCAAAAGACAAAGACAAGCGTTCGTACATAATGGGAATATCGGAGAAAACGGCGACAGCAGAATGGAAACACAGTGTGTGACAATCTGAAACAGGTCAACATCACTTATCGGCTGTGTCACCTTTAAGACCAAGAGGAAAGGAAAAGTGTTTAAGTTTATTAGCATTATCTGCATCTCTATGCTAAAATGTGTTATGCATAATGTCAAAATTGGGCCGTCAGTTGATTAAAATATTTAATCGTGATTAATCGCATGATAGCCCATGAAAATGATTAATCACAAATTAATCATACATTTTTTTTTTAATCTATTCAAAGTGCACCTTAAAGTGATATTTGTAAAGTATTTAGTACTCTTAACTTGAAATAACAAACAAATGCATATATTTATTTTTCGAAATGAATTAACAACACAAAACAGCGACAAATATTGTCCAGAAACCCTCACAGGTTCTGCATTTAGCATAAAAATTATGCTCAAATCATAACATGGTAAACTGCAGCCCAACAGGCAACAACAGCTGTCAGTGTGTCAGTGTGCTGACTTGACTATGACTTGCCCCAAACTGCATGTGATTATCATAAAGTGGACATGTCTGTAAAGGGGAGACTTGTGGGTACCCAGAGAACCCATTTTCATTGGCATATCTTGAGGTCAGAGGTCAAGGTACCACTTTGAAAATGGCCGTGTCAGTTTTTCCTCGCCAAAATTTTATGCAAGTTTAGAGTGTTATTTAGCCTCCTTCCCCTCAAGCTAGTATGACATGGTTGATACCAGTGGATTCATAGGTTTTCTAGTTTCATGTGATACCAGTATCTTCACTCTAGATTTAAATCAGAGCCCACTACATCCTAAAAATCGCACGCTGAATTAAAGAAATTTGTGGCATTAAAACAAATTTGCATTCACATGTTATTATCGCCTAATTTCTATGCTTGGTTTTAAACAAAGTATTTTACACAAGTCAAAATATTTTTGCACGTGATGACACAACTGCTGCTAGATGTCAACAAACATATTATGCTAGCTTTACATGATAAAAAGATTTCCAAGTAAAAAGAAGTATTTCCACAGAGGATATATATACCCCTGAATATTATGTCAGATCTTTTAAGAGCCTTTAAAGTATCTATTTCCCAATGGTGTTATAGCATATGTAGGACTAATTAGAAATGAATTAAAGATGTGATAATACAACATTAGATTCATCTTTTTCTCCTCTTGTGATTACTGCTTCAAACAGAACAGTATGTGCAGGATTCACCTCATGCTCTTGACACGCTCCTTTTTTATATTCATTGTATTAAATTATTCAACTTCCACCATTAAATCTACTTTAAAAACAAGAACCTGCCATATGATTAACTATTAAACACTGGTGCTCAAGCACAGAGACATATCTCTCTCTCTCACACACTTCATTAGGTGGTTACATCAACAACAAAATATAAGGATTAGCACTCAGTAATCCTACAGACAACAGCAGAGGAGGGGAAAAAAAAAAAAATCTTGGGTCAAATCCAGATTAGCTTTCCAGGACATACTAAATCCAGACCTGCACGACTTCCCAAACTTTTTCTTGCCAGGAAACATACATTACGTTGGGAAATCAAAAATAAAAGATTTCTTTCCAGATTGGATATATTTCATATTAATGTTGGATGGCTTTCTGTTGTTAACATCAATAAAGACAAAAATAAATCAGAGTGGAGATTCTGCAGCTCTGGTTCGTCCGTATCAGGTACCTTGATCTGATTTATGTAAACTGAGCTGATGCCAGAGCATTCCTTCTCGATTCCCTTGTTCCTCGCTGTTACATTGAACCAACCGACCGTTTTCACTTCTCTTCTTCCACTTCTGGACTTACACCAACTTCTTTCTGTCTCTCATAATGCAAAATTGTGAATAATTAAGCAATAAAATCACTTACAAAGGACAATACGTTCTGGGTGCAGTGGTATGTCCAGCAGAAGTGCTGTCTTGAACGTGGCTGAAGGTTTGCTGACAGTCAAAGACTGAGATAGACAAAACACTTACTGAAGATAAAACCAAAACCATTCTTGTTCCAAGCATGGAGCAAACAACTTGCCCTCTGTTAGTGATCTCTCCTGTGTCAGCCCACGCCGCCAACTCACAGCAGACAGGAATGAAGCACAGAGAAATCCTCTGCTGGTTAAACCACTACTACTCAATGTCGGGTGTTACTCACTTTTTGATTATATTGTAGGTGGGTATGTCTGCCATACAGGCCTCCAGGCTGGTGATGATGGAGAGTCAACAAGTACTGCCAATGCATGTACAATGCATTAACATGGTTGACCATAGGGAGAGTAAAATTTGACTGTACTGGTATGTTCAACATTATATTACTGGGACAGACCAAATCTTGCTCATGCAGTATGTGTAAAGCCTGGTAAGGCGACCCAGGCTCTCATGTGGGTATGCACAGCACGACATGTACAGCATTTATTATAGAGTGAACTAAGCAGAGGGAGCAGAGAGCGAATCTGACCCTCTAACCAAAGCAATGTGGAGAGTTTATACTAAAAAGGCTGGAAATTGGAGGCCAAGCATGAGGAGGCAACGTGCCAAAACCAGACCTACATACTACTGTGAGTTCATGAACTTAAACCACTTAGAAAATGTTTTCAAAAAGCCGGCTGGGTCCGTGTGTCCTTATACATTTTTGCGTACACCAACATGAATTATAGAGCATTAACTGTGGTTAAAAAGTTGTATAATTTTGTGCAGGGTATGTATGATATGCAATGTAAACACTTCTATTCTTTGGCTTTTGGCTCAGCATGAGAGTTCCCTTTTTTAATACTGTTTCCTTTCCTCTTGGTCTTAATGCTTTTACTATTTTAATGTACTGTTGGTTTTAAATTGGTCTTAATGTTTTATTTTGTTTTTATGATTTTATGTTTATTTGTACAGCACTTTGGTCAACTTTTGTTGTTTTTAAAAGTGCTTTATAAATAAATTTGGATTGGATCAGTGTCATGTGAGAACGACCCCACCTCCTAAAGCTGGAGGCTGGAGATGGGGGTGTGACCAGCTGGCGATCTGCCAAGCCCACACTCCCATCTGCTTTCTGTGGCATGTTAACCATTTCCTGAAGCAGAGGAAGAGGCCGGGGGTCGCTGGCGGGAAACATATTCCACCGAGAGGGTGGGGATCCAGAAAGGGGGTGGCGGATTATGCAAAAGAGGGGATCTGAGGTTAACGTTGCCAGGGAACAGGAAGCATTGTGAAACAGGTTGAAAATGAAAGTGCAAGACACAAGATGGCGAGATGCATCAGTTGTTATAAGGCTGATGATAAAGACAAAGTACCATCACATACTGTGTGTATGGACACCAGTAACTCAGAAACTTACTGTATGTTCTTCTTAAACAGGTGGGCTTCATTATAATTATGGCAGCAACTAACAGTTATTTTCATTATTGATTAACCTACCTATTGCTTTATAATAATAAATAATAAAAGATTAATTTACCCATTTATACCTATTTAGACTATATTTAGTATCATAAGGAAAAATGCCACAACAATTGCTCTAATTGGTCAAAGGATTTGAAATTTGGTATAGATGAGGGCTGTCAAAGTTAATGCATTCACATTAATTTGTTGCCTGTTGCCTGTTTTATGCTAAATGTAGTACCTGTGAGGGTTAATGGACAATATTTGTCATTGTTTTTGTTTTGTATTTTGTGTTGTTAATTGATTTCCAATAATAAATATATACATACATTTGAATAAAGCAGCATATTTGCCCACTCCCATGTTGATATGAGTATTAAATACTAGACAAATCTTGCTTTAACATACATTTTGAACAGATAAAAATTGTGCGGTTAATTTGTGATGAATCAAGATCAACTATGGACAATCATGATAAAATATTTAATCACATAGTTTTGACGTAATTAATAACTGAGATGCAAATAATGCTAATAAACTTGAAAAGGAAAGGGAGACACTTTTCTTTGTGGTGACACTGCTGATAAGTAATGTCATCCAGTTTCAGATTGTCACATGCTAGCTGTGTTTACATTCACATATTTTTATGGATATTTTGAAGTATCACATTAAAGGACAAAACTTCCTCAACTGCTGAAAATGCTCGTTTGAGGGTTTTTTTTGCCTTTGTCGTAAAGTTGACGCACGCTAAATGTGATATTAGAAACACATTTGTCATATAATTGCATTCAGCAAGCACATTTGCCCACTCATAATCACGAATAACTATGGACAATCATGCAATCAATCGCAATTAAATATTTTAATCGTTTGACAGCCCTAGTATGGACATACTTTGGGCAAGTATCTAACAGTACAACTTTGATTTTTTTTAGATCACATTAAAAAAAAATAAAAATAAGACTTTTATTAATAGTCAAAGCCAGAATTGAGGAAAAACACTAATATTGTAGGAAAACACTAATATTGTAGTTTCTAAGATACAGACATTATCTATCATACTATATCTTAAAATATTTAGGAGTCTATTGCAAAAACAGCAGTCCAACGTGCCCAAATACTAGATATATGGTGATCAGACAAACTTACTCAAACTCAAATGGTTTGACCAATTTTGAAAATATCTTTGCCTTTGTTGATGGATATTAAACATTTCAGTTGCAGGCACAAATGGGTCAAATCGTCTATAAAATACCAGAATATTATGAAAAATGCTTGTCATAAATTCACAGATTCTTCTTTTGTCTGACGAACAATCCCAAACCCAAAGATATTTAGTTTACTATCACTGAAGACAAATAACATCCAGATGTAAGAAGCTGGAATTTGCAAATTTCGCGAAAAATTATGTAAACAATTAATCGACCATCAAAATAATTCTGTCAATTGACCACACAATTAATTAGCTTATCATGGCAGCTCTAATCATAACATGATTTTTGCTTTAACTAATTTAACTACTTTATTAATTAGTTAATTAGACAATCTCCAATTCATAGAGGATATTGTTCAGGAGTGCACAACTATTTGGCAAACTCTTCTAATACTCAACATAGGAAGAATCTATTATCTGAGAAAGAAGGAATTCATATCAGCAGCAGTCTGGCTTTCCTCCCAAGAAATCTCTTATGAATACGTCTGGGTGAGGCCTGCGGTATGGAATGTCTAAAATCTCACTCTACAACTTTATAGACGGGATCTGCATTCCCAAAACACTTCAGCTGCATCTCTGTGACAGCAACGCTTTCTGTACGGTTTCAAATTTCAGCTGCATTCATTTCTTAATGAGGCGAAAGTGCTGAAGAGCAACATGTCACAGTACTGCTCCACTTACAGATCATAATGTTGATTCCACTTTGGGTCCAGCGTATTTCTCACAGTATCGGTAGAGTGGCATTGTCCTGAGCCGTCCACCACCACTTTGGCAAAAGGATCTGGCAACCCTGTAAAAATAGAGAAGCAAGTGAAAAGGTTGTGTCTAGTAACTGTACAAACCTGCCAATATGGCCAATATCTTCTATTGCTACATAGGACAGTTTATATCTTGATAACGACATATATCACAATATATATATGTTTTCTGATAATTCAATACATAAATAGTCTATATGAAATGACTACAAGGTAAAGCCTGTTTTTTGTACACTTTGCTTGAGTGTAAAATGAACATATCAGATTTAAAGTGGCAGTAGGCCGTATATTTTTGGCATTATAAAAAATACATAACCTTCAACAGCCTTTCAGCATATTGTATTTTAAGTTTTCTGAGAGAAACCTAGACTTCTCCACCTCCTCATGGCTCTGTTTTCAGGATTTAAAAAATCTAGCCCGTGACGAGAGACGTTGGTCAATCACAGGTCATTTCAGGGACAGAGTGAGTTCCTATTGGCTGTGCTCTGGCTGGTGGGCGGTGCTTGGTATTTCCTCAACAGATCTCAAACATGGCTGCGGGGTCACAAACTTTCTCATTTTACAGCTAAACAGTAACTACAAGATGTTTCTGGAAACATTTGGGATGAGAAATAGGCATAATTGATCAGTGCTGCCTTGTTCGACCGTTTGATCAGAGTGATTGGCTCATGGCTCTCATAGATGGCAGCTGGACAGCAGACTCCAGATCAGCTCTGATTGGTTGCTTTCCTCCAGTCTGTTAAATCCTGCAGACACCATCAGGAGCAGATTTTTTTTTTTCAGATTACCGGTATCATACACTAGTGTCAGGACATATTAACCATTTTATAAAAATATTAACTTTTTCATATTTGCTCCATTTCTACCCACTGCTGCTCTAAGTGACATTATAGGCAGAAATACAGGCCTAACTGAGATTGCAAAAGAAACAAAATAGTAAAACATATACAATAGATATTTTTACATCATTTTGACAACATATATTGTCATATTTTGCTCAGCCTTATTAGTGATGTCACCAATAACCCTCTCTTGGAGGAAATGTGTGAGATGATGTGACAAGTTCAACTCTGATTTAGAGAAAGCCGCAGTCACAATTCAAAAAGACCAGTCTGAAACATCCACTCAGTGCCGCAATATGTATAACAAATGTAGAGCCGTTGTAGTCGGGGCACAGTGACCACAGCTATTTTGCTTTGTTGTTTCTTAGTCTCCTGACCAGAGAAGGGGATTTCTTTGTGCTGTTGTCTGATTCATTGCCATCTTAAGAAGGTTGCAAGTTGTTTTTTCCTCTGATATCAGTGTTTTTTACAGCGCTGTGTGACCTGCAGGAGTACAACCAGCCTCTGAGACTCAAGTTCAGCAGTTTCCCCAATATCAAGTTTTAACTGTTTTTCTGCGCCCTCGTTACCCGTCAAGAGAATTTCCTTTTATTTATTACAGTTATTTATAACCACCTTCAAGCAAACATAGAGAATGCAACATCAGTCATCACACGAGTCATGCAGATTTGCAGAGCATATCCCCTGATACACCTAACTTTATTATGGGGGATTTTCATTGCTGCTCTGTGGATGAGTCCCTTAGTCGTTTTTTTTTTTTTCAGTAAGTGACCTATCCGACAAGCATATTTGCCAACCTTGAGACCTCAAAAATAGGAAGGATTTCAGTACCAAAGCAGGTGATCTGGGGGTCATCCCCCCAGAAAAATTTGAGCTTCAGAAACTGTGTTTCCTGCATTCTGGTGACTTTTAAAAAATGAAATTAGCAAAATAGTAAGTGCATCACAACAGCATTTTTGTTAAATGGGCCAACTTTTAATTTGACTTGTCATTTTCAGGAAAGACTGAATTTGACTGAATTTCTTTCTCTGAGTACTCTCCATTTCCCTCTCCTTCTCTCACTCACTGAAGGTCCTTTTAGACACAACGTGACAACGGCACCACTTCGCTCTGAAACCCGTTATTTCCAATGAGTTGCCCGTCGCCACGGCAGCTCAAACCGTATCGCAGTGTCGCGAGCAGCTCTCTGCTGGGAAAAGATATTTGGTGTAGCTCTGTTGCTGTCCAGGTGGAAACAGTAGGGTTTAGGGCTTATATACAGAAAAGGAAAAGGAAAAAAAGGTGTGAAAAATTGCCAGAAATCAGGAGCAACGCGGCAGAATTGTAACCCTAGAAGGAAACCAGAAGAGGGCGATGAAAAATATGACTCTCCTGGGAAAAAACAGGACGGTTGGCAAGTATGCCTCCCAGACATGGTACTGTGCTGGACTTTTGATCATCACGGCAGCCTACATATCTTATTGCAAAGCTCCTCTAGGTAACTCTGATGGTCATGGTGTGGTGGTCTGAGGATTCATTCAGAAACTAAATCAGTATAAAGTAAAGGCGTTTGTAAGTTCAAAACTGACAGTATCAGCAGTATCAATCGATGATTCACTGTTGTACTCTTTTTGTATTTACTATTATTGACTGCTGTCTGTGAGCCAAATACCCCTCTGGGACATTAAAGCTTTGCTATACAACAAGAGGGGAAGTCTCTTTGCAGTATCTTATTCAGTTGTAAATCTAATAACGGATTCCTCTTGCTGTTCATCGGGTGTCCTCTGTGTGACTGCTTGTGTGTATTTTAAATGCGAGTATACTGTTTACCTCTGGGCACCGATACTTCACGCCAGTCAAACCTGTTCAGTCATCCTTATGCTCCTGTGCTTCCCTCTTTGTGTTTTGTGTGTTTGTGTGCATGTGGGTGTGTGTGTGTGTGTGCAGGTTAGACAAAAATGAACTTGCTATTGTCTATATCCATAGGATACTGGAGAACCAAACTATTAGCTAAATACCAACTACTGTTGCAATTTAGTGCTTTTGCCACAACCACAACTGGCAATTAAGGTAAAAGATGTGGGCTGCTTCTGTGAGAAATGTCTCATGAGTGGAGCTAAATAATACGTCTCCACTTACATTAAGGCCAGAGGCAGAGGAAGGCCGTCTGTCTTCCTGATCACCCAAACAGAGGTTGAAGAAACAGCCTGAAGCTAAACGTTAACTAAACACACATTAGAAACCAGAAAGAGAAGAACATACTTGTTTGGCCCTGGGATGACCTCGGACTGTCAGCATTTCAATCTATGCATGTTTGTGTGTTTTATCCCATCAAGTCCCATCTCACTGTTATGGTGTAGCATTGGGTTGGGAGGATGTAGTTATCTCCTGATTCTTGGGTGCTGATTCAAAATGTATTTCGATTGTTAAGTACTGAGATTTGATATCACGATTTATTACGTGTGTAGTCAGATGTCTTCAAGTCAAATCTGTCAGTCGTTTTTTTTTCCAGCAACCCAAAAATCAAAGAATAATGACATTTCCTCACAAATTAGTGGTATTTTCTTTTTAATTTATAAGGGAATTGTAATGTTTTATACTTCTGGTGAATATAATCTAAACATTCTTATTTCTATATATGTCTTTTTGTACATACAGATCCCTTTGATAACACCTCATTTTGAAAACAAGACCTAATCAGACATTTACTTCCTCTAACTTAGCCAGTCTGTCGCTAGCTCTCCCCTCAGCTCCGTTCTCTTTATACATCAATGGTCAGCTCCATCGGGGCCATTTGAATGCATTTAATATAAATGTCAGTATATGGGTGCTCTACAGTTGTGGCGTCAGCTGATTTGACCACGGATATGAGAGTGACAGCTGTCTGACTGCACGTTACCACAATACAATAATGTTGTCCATGAGTTTGCATTGTACCACACTTACAAACCCATATAAGTCTCCTTATTTTGCTCCACTACAACGTGACATCTTCACAACAAATTGCAAAATCAGAGAATGAAACGTGAACAGTCAACACAGTGTAGTTTGCATTTATTCTTATCATGTAACTGCCATTAAGGTGTAATTTTGTCCACTTTAATTAAAGCCTTCTTTAATTACGTCTAGTGCCTCTGTACCAGATACCTATTACAAGAAGTCAGGTTAGCGGTGGGTCTTTGTGCGTGCCAAGCCTCCTGGTGTGTATAGCAGACAGACGGCTCCTGAGGGACTTCATTTACAGCACGGATTCAAAAGCCAGCAAGCTGCCACTGCTGACAAAGCCCATTCTAATGCACAAGGGAGGGAACGGGACAGGAATAGAAACATGTAAAAATAGACTACTTACGGAAGAAGTCTTTCTTTGCCAGGTTCTTTGCACACAGGACTGGAAAAGAAGAAATAATGAGAGATATTAATGACAGGTTAAAAATCAGATGTGCATAAATTCAAGAAAGTAAACAAAAATAAGAGATTTAAAAAAAAAAAAAAAAAAAAAAAACACAACAGGACCAGTAGGTCAAAAACCTTGGCTGTCACCAAATCAGCTTTCAAAAGATGTCATTTTTCTTTTGAAAATATATTCTAAGTAATTATACAGTATATTTCTCACCCTACAAGTGATATTACAAACAAATATGGCTGCAACTAAAGATTATTTCATTGTTGACTGATGGATTGGTTGTTTGGTCTATAACAGTGAAAAAATGTTGATTAGTGCTTCCCAAAGTCCAAGATAATGTCCTCAAATGTCTTGTTTTGTCGTCTTTAATATTTGACAAGTAACTGATTTGTTGGTGCAGCTCTAGTCTCAAAAACATTCTACTATTTAATATTATTTTTAAAGCATAGTTGTAAAGTGTAAATGTTGGGCAACATTTTGATTAGGCTGCTTTTCTCAGGTAATATTTTTAGCAAAAGCCTAGCTAACACAACTATTTCATTATTTATAATTTTTTGGCTTCGCTGTACAACTTGGCACAGTTTCCTTTGAGTAATTACTGCTGTCTTTTTGCCAACATATAGGTTTGTCCATCCTTACTGTCCCATCTCAGGCAAGGAGACCAGTCTTAAGAGCTTCTCCTGGTAAAATATTGAGTAGAGAAGCACTCTCTCCTGTATGAAGCAGGTCGCTGGGGGTTTACATCATAGACAACATACAATGGCTTTCAACAGAGAACGAGAAAGTATGAGAGCCTGCAAGTCTATTTGGGTTTGTCTGCTATTGTCTTTTTTCAATCTTATGTCTAAATGTCTCACTCCTTGTGTGTTGGAATTAAACTGAAGTAGACCGATGCTTTGTTTGGAGATGGTTAGACAATCCTGTGATAATTATGGATATCACGATACCAGAAATTTAGTTCATTCCCATAACATTGAAATCTTCTAAATCAATTCAATTACCCCTATAAAAACAAATGTCAAACAATAAATCCCATGTACTTCAACATACACTCCTTTACCATTTGCATACTGTTTTTTGTGAATTTATAATTAATTCCTGATGATTTGTTTCTTGTCAGAACAACATTTTACAAGATTACATTTGAACTCATCATAATAACATTAGAATTTACATTTGCCCAATCGTCATTTTTACTGAATAGAGCCTGAACGCATCATAACATAAATAAATGGCACCTCCCTTTGATGTTAGTTGTTAGGCCCCGTTCATACCTGGTATTAATATGCGTCCTCAGTGATCAGATCACAAGTGGACAGCTCTAAGTACGTCTGTTCATGCCTGGTATTAGATTAGTCTCGAGTGGCCACCACACAACACTGAGCTCCATACAGTGCTCTGTAGACTTTATGTGTTCTCACTAAAATCAATGAATAACTTTGATAAATAAATGTGATATCAATATTGATCAAAATAATCATGTTTATCATTTTGCCCATCATCCTGCACCCTAATGGATAATGCACTTCAGTATCAATGCAAGTACATGTGAACACTTTTTTTTTTTTTTTTTTTTCAACCGTATCATGACTTTAGTCTCTGGAGAGAGAATCTACCAAATTTACATAGGACTCAAGCAAAAGACATAGATTAAACGTTCTGCAGAGCAGGCAGCTCAATGAGACATAAAGGCACATGAACTGAAAATAGGTTAAAATACAAATCACATCCTTTGCCGCTTGTCATCTGCTTTATCCTGGCATTATTTTCTGCCACTTCCCCTCTACCATTGTCAAATAAAGCCACAAGTCATAAATACCACAAGAGTAGACATAAAAAACCAATTCTCTGCTCTAGCCAGCCTCAGATGAGATCCATTATTTCTGAAAAACAGACATATATATGGCCTCCAAAGAGAATATGGTCCAACATCTACAACACAATGTACAGCCTGTAGTGAAAGTGCTATTGTATGCTGTTGTATGCATTATTTACAGCAGCCAACTACGTACACACCAGCCTCATTAAGAAAATAAGATATGTCGGCTGTGAATATACAATGCAGTTTAGAAGATATTCTTATGCAGTTATCCAGACAGAAGGTCAGAGAGTTGATGCAACTTTTTGACCGTTTCAGATGTTTACGAGCAGAGAAACATAAAGTTATTACATTAAGACCCCCATGCCAAAACAGTACAGTGCTGGAGACATCATGTACATGGATTACACAATAGATCATGTTAGAGCATGTGAACCTGCCACGAATGAGAAACAAGTACCACTTCCGAAAAAGGAACTATGGGCATGCCTGGGAAACCACCCTAGCATTAAACCCATTGATTGTGGAGACCTTGACAGTGACCAAAATGACACAGTCGAACAAATCAGACAGAATCACAACATGGGAACAGACGATCTCAACACAAATCAAATTACACTGACTGGGCTCCCTGGACGAACACTAACCATCAGCTTGTCAGGGGAAATTACACTGCCAAAGCCGACAGCATGGGTGCAGGCCAAATCGAAGGCAGCCAGAAAAACCTCCTGCGAGACAAAACGGACACCGTGTTGTCGGCAGACAGGAGAAAAACAGGAGAGACAGAGGCCTGAAATCTTGGCAGGACATTTGTGGACAGAGAATCAAACTCAGAGACAAAAATCTGCCACCAAAGTTAAAATGAGTCTTCGTCTTAGGTCTTGAAAATATATGTATGAACCTATGTGTACATGTTTTCCAGGGTATTAACAGCAGAGGGTTAGTAACAACCTTGACTCTGTCTATTGGTATTGAAATCTTATTTAAAGGGGCCCTGTGGAGTTTTCTTGTAAACAAACAAAAGTTATGCTAACGTTTAGTGTTACCAAAACATGTATCCTTGAGGTCTGATAAACATGTCCAGTGCATTTCCTTCCTCATAAAACATTTGCAGCGCCATTTATTCCCAGGCAACTAAAATACTTCAAAAACTCTTGAAAAATGTTCTGTGAAATTCAGCTAAAACATCTGTTATTATTACTCAAATATAGTTTTTCTCGTAGCTTGTAGGGCTGTCAAAATTGGACAACAATGTAATTTGACTAGTCATTCTAAAATAAACACGTACAGTCAAACTATTTGAATACCTTTTTATGCACATTATGTCCATGACACCTTGTTCTAACTGGCCGGGAGCGATGCAGCGCAGCTTAGTGCAAAACGCCATTTTGAGCCTAACTTTCGTCGTGCGACAATTTTAATTTATTCTTGATGTTTGCTTTGAAAGCGCTGCAGTGGAGGAGGTGATCTGTGAAGCTGAAATAAGCAGTCATCTAGATGATACATTTCTTTTCACTACAAAAACCTAAATAAGGTGGCAGTTGGCTGGATGGAGATCACTTGAAAGTTTCCTGCTATGTCATTCCTAGTAAATATCCTGATGTAAAATGCATGTTTTCTGTTTAAAAAGTACAAATGTCTGAGTACAGCGAGTGCTGCTCACCCGTCTTTTAAGTGGTTACGTCTCCAGTCTAATCTCCAGTGCACAGCTGATGGTTTGTTTACACGATCTAACGTAATGTTTGCTTTTAGGAGACGGTGTCACTGTCTCAGCCGCCGAGTTCTCTGCCATCGTTATGGTTGATATTGAATTATTCCTCGTTCACCTTGACTTAAAGGTTTGTGATTTTCAATGTGTTCAGGACTAATTAGCGTTGTAGCTCTCCAGCATCTTTGTTCAGCTTTGCAGGTCTCCATGCTGTGGGGGCTGGTTCACCTTGCTAGGAATATGCTTGATGGTGATTAGTGTGGCATCCCTGAAGCGTTCGATTCCTCCTCCCACTTTGTGTAGCGTCACCAGTGCTGTCCACCAGTCCGTGCCCGGGCGGAAACGATTTGAAACGTATAAGAGGCCTGAAGCTCAACGGCACGGCGGCTGTGATTTCAACTGATCAATCCACCTCGATGCGTCTTCATTGTAGTTTGATTATGTGTAAAATGAACTAACTCGGTTGTATAGAGTACATTGTGTACTGGTAGTTTTGGTGGTAATCTGGCGCTTAATAAGTATAGAAGCATTTGTACTTTGGGACTGGGTTAGGGATTAGTTTAATTCGAGGACACATATCACTGTGTGCTTTCAGTTATTTTCATTTGTTCAGAGACACTAGGCAAAGGGGTGGCTGCCACTATTGTGCCTTGTTTTTAGAGGGAGAGCACTTAAATTAGGATTTTATTTGTTCATTGATCTGGGCACCATCTGCAGCCCTTTCCTATGTTTCCTTTGCAACATAGTTGTGTTCACTTTTGTTTGCTGCATCAATGTTTGTGATTGACTGCAGCCCATTTGTTTCATTTGACTGACCGCTTCATAATAAACGGCAAATTTACGCTGACAACACCAGCTTACAGTACGTCTCCTTCCTTACTGCTAGACCTTAGTGGGCATAACAGTTTTCAATTAACGAAAGTGACGTTGTGCGATGCATTCATTCACACGAGGCAGACAGCCACAGTAGTGCTATTTTTTTTTTCCTATAATTGATTCCTATTCCTAATATTGATTTTCATATTTGACGTTTTTGAATACATATTTCAATTTAGAATATTTGTTGACAGCCCGATTAGCTTGTGTCTTTTGGTTTGCCGTTGGTGTTCACAACTGCAGAGGAGGCAACACTCGTAAGCAGCTACTAAGTTAAAGTGAGTGTTCTCAGTAATAATACCGACTTGGCTCTCTGGTTACCAAACTATGCTAATGAAGATTAAAGGATTGACCTGCACACTGCTCCAGTGTCTCAGTCACAGCTGCCACAGAGGGGAAAGCCTCTCTCTTTATCATCAGTGGACTCGCACCAACTGTGCTGCCAGTCGGCTTGTCGCTGTAGTTGGTGTTACATGGTGGTCGGGCACACACCGATTATATTATGTACATTATGTACCCACCACCCCCACCGTCATTTTCCTTTTTTTTTTTTTTTTTTAAAACAGAAATAACACCCATTTAGTTCATTTTGGCATATAAGCTGCATGTTATCAATAGATAGCCGGACGACAGATGCTACAAGCTGAAAGTGAATGCATCTTAAGGAGTCAGCTAAGACCAGCAGGTGTCAGATTTTACCAGAGTTGACAGACCGAGATAGCAGAGGATTTGAAGTCGAAGCGAAGAGCAAATGTGCCTATTTGGCAATATTTCAGATTTAAACCCAGTGTTATGAGGGAACCACAATGTTAATGAGGTAAACGCCGTGGAGAGGATGAGCAGTCACAGCCGGTGAAAGCTGGACCAGAGAAGTCGTCACACCGCCACCCGATGCTAAAAATCAAAGTAAGAGCACTACACATATTGAGCATCTGTAAAATGTCCAGTGTAACTGGTAAAACCGGTGTTACCGGTGGGAAAATTTCCTTACTGTCACATCCCTAGCTGCCAAGTACAATAGGCTGCTGCTATTGACGATGATGATGATGATGATGATGAAGAGGTTACAAGGGGGCATAAATTAAACAATGGAGAAATAATGATAGCAATTCATCAGCACTGAGTTGCCATATAAAAAGCACTACCATAACTACTAGAGCAAGGAAATTTAAAAAGAACAGAAAAGTTAAAAACACCAGTATATTTTGAAAACAAAGGTGGCCTCAGAAATGTTCAGAAAATGTGTATTTGAGGTACTGTAGCTAATACTACGCACACAGATTTCAATATCATTTTACAGAAGCCCTGCAAGGATTTAGATAAACATGCCTAAAATACGTTGATAATCTTATCTGGGCTTATGCAGACTCTACGACTGTGGACCCTAGCATCAATGAGTATCAAATCTCATCTCAGCGCCCTGCGGGGATCCAGCAGCGGTGCTGAATAGCTGCCACGTGATGCAGGCAGGCCATGGTGACCCAGGCCTGGCAGAAGACCAGACTCATTCAGATCCTAACACGGAAAGCTAGGTCAACTAGGAATCAGTAAACGACCAGGACACCCTGGGGTGAAGCCACCCTCAGTGTTGTCCATGGATCATCATCCCCACCCTCACTGACTTTAATAGCAGGAAGAGAGACAATAAATCTGCTGCACACCAGTGTCCCATAAACAAATAAGCAAATTGGTAGACGACAACCATGTTACCATCATCAGGGACTCTGCAAAGACTTCTTCTGACGCCGACTGTTAGATTACAGGATTGTAATTCATCCTTTCCCTTTTAAATTAAAATTCATCATAATAATATTATTTTATCCCTCTCAAGTTGATATGTATTGCGATTTTTAAGTATTGTGATTCTACAAGTATTGCAATTCGATATTACGATTTTTGTTAACTTAGCTAACTAGACCATGGGGAACAGATGAATCATACATTTTACAGACTTTTACTTTGGATTAATATAGTAAAAATGGTTGATTTTCAACATATATGTAGTCAGAGATGTCCTGAAGTCAAATACATCAGTCATTGACAGGCATTATTAATCAAATTTTTCCTCAAAAATCAAAGAATAAAGACATTTACTTACAAATTAGTGGTGTTTTCTTAATATTTTATAATTCTGGTGAATATAATCCAATCAATTTTATTTCTATAAATGCATTTTGTATATACAGTTCCTTTAGTTAACACCTTATTTTGAAAACATACATATCACATACTTAACTACACATACTTACTGTAAGTGTAGTGTTTACCACGTTTGGATTTAACATGTGAGGGTCCAGGTCATATCCGCGCCGACCCTACGCTGTTTTCTGCTTTTCTTGTTTCGGCTCGCGGTGGCCACTTGCTGTTTGTTTTGTTCAGATATGACGTCATTCCTCGGATAACAACAATAAAAGCGTTAACTTCCTTCTACCTCTGTGTAGACTCAAATAAAGCAAATATATCAATTCTGGCAGAAAAAATAAATAAAAATGCAATACACAGGTGAATTGTTTTTTTCTCACCCCTAATATTCACAGTCCATGTCTGAGAACAGTTATCTGTGAATAAATCAGTTTCTAGAACAGAGGAAAACTACTAAGCGCTAATATTAATTTGACAAAATATTGCCTATTCAGTCAGATGACCACCCAAAGGTACCTTCATCTTAAACCAAGATGGGATAGTAGTTAAAGAGTCAAAACGGGGTCAACTCTGTTCCATTGTTTATCAAAAGGATTTGAAACAGCTGCTGTTTGGGGCCATTTGTAGGGGAGTCACCCCATTACACAGTCTGAAACAAGCCATAAATCTACCTGTCACACCAAACCAAGCCTATCCATCTAAGCCAGTACATGCTGGGATAAAGCTTTTACCACTGTCTGGTAGCTGAAGGAGGTGGAGACAGACAGTGACCTGTCATGGACCCAGACAATATATCCGTAGACTTCAGAGGTCAGCCATAGCTTCCCATCCCCGGGGGGAACTGCTAGTGTACAGTTTAAGCCCAAGCCTTTATGGAGCTTTCAAACAAGCATTTGAAGACTTTAAAAAAAAAGAGGATATGAAAGTAAGGAAAATATGTCTGATGTCTCAATGTCAGGGTCTGAAATTAGCAAGCATGAAATCATCGGGCAATCCGCCACTTGGGCAGGCATGGAAAACAATGGGGATAGGAATAGAGATTTGGTTCTTGTTGGTTCCTAGCTGTCCAGTTATTTGGGATCTCATACCTCTGTGACAACTGATTCCTCTTATTGATGCTTTCAAACAGTTACACATGCACAATGACACGAATGCACGCTGTATCATGTTACAGTTTGTTTTTTCTGACGTTATTGTGATGTGTTCAAAAGCAAGCTCATAAAATTTAGTTTTTGGCGAGAAGCTTGAATAAATCCAGTTGTTTGTAGAAAATATTTTCACAGCAATATAAAATAGATATTAGAGAGGGAATTATGACCCGATTAACAACTTACCAAGATTGTGTTTAATCAAAGTATAATCACCTGAATTGTGTGTTTTTGTGCAAATAACCACAATAGATGACAATAACAAAGTACAGTACAGTATTGAGAACAGTACCCTCTCTCCCCCAAAAAACAGGACTCCCCTAGAAGCTACGGTGTAATACCAACACTGTAATTTACCATCTATATAATGTTTTTTATGTAAAATATACGGAACATTTAATGACATTAGATCTAAAATCTTATTCCTCCATTAAGTGCATAAACTGTATATCAAAAGTGGCAGGTAACATTTCTAAGTAGCAGATAAAAAAAAACTTGTTCACAACAGTGGTCGGCAGTGAAAAAAGCTAATTTCAGACACTGTTCAGTACCTTTGAATATGTATAACATCTAATGACTAACTAATAAATGTTTTTTCAGATGAAGTAATAATCATCATGTGTGAATATCATGCTTGTCTTGTTGCCTCATGTTAACAGACAGGACACCAAAGACGCGAGTCGATCGTCTGAGTCCCTGTGCATGAAATAAATAATAATTGTTTACCGTGATGAGGGATAGGCCCCCTCACCGATTCAATGAATCACTCATTACACCAGAACACATTACACCCTGAACAGCAGGCAGTCATGACATCTGTGTCAGGGCCTTCCGCCTTTATGACCAACTTTGAATTCATGAAGTGGATGCGTACGAGCACCAGTGGCCTTGTGTTCCTCTATATGCGTCTCCTTGACTCCCTCAACTCCGTTGAGGGTGCAGGAGAATCATCTAACCCTGATTTTAATCGCTCCAATCATGGCCATCCATGCAGTCGCCCATGGCCTATCCCATGCTACAATACAGTTGGGTGCAGTGAAAAATTGTAATAGTATGTATGTCATTAAAAGTCCCTCTGCAATAGGATTTATAGTAAATATTAAATTAGGGCTTGTATCGCGATGAAATCATATATCGAGATACTGTGACACAATCATTTAAACTGATAATAACAAGCACATATTAACTCAAATTTCTCCAAAAATCTGATAAAACTCAGTTAAACAAAACTTCTCAATCTGATTACGCCGTATTTGTGAGCATTCATGTAAAGATAGTCAGTGTATAGCTGAAAATATTTATTTTTTGTTCTGTAATATCACTTTTTTGGGGGGAGTGCTCGTCCGTAGGACTTGGGTTGGATGTGGAGGACCCGGGTTAATCCCCATGGACCAAGACCACTGGTTGCTGGAGAGGTGCCAGTTTACCTCTTGGGCACTGCGAGGTGCCCCTGAGCAAGGCACCACCCCCACTGCTCTGGGCGTTGTAGGGCAGCCCCATCACTCTGACATTCTCCATTGCATGTTTGTTGTGTGAACTGTCTGTGTGAAAACAGAGTGTAACTGAATTTCCCCACTGTGGGACTAATAAAGGATATCTTTCTTTCTTTCTTTCTTTCTATTATGTTAACTAAAGTTCTTAGTGCAAATGAGAAAATACTCAGTACTTTTCATGTGGTAAGTATTTAATGCACACAGGAGTATACAAAAATAGGCTTTACCATGTGGCTATTTCATACAGATTATTAATTGAAAACATGAAGTATCATGATATTATTATTGAGATGAGATTAATGAAATGACATACATTTTGGCCATATCTCCCAGCCCTATATTAAATGCAGCCCCAGTGATGTAAAAACGTAATAGCATAAATCCCTGCAAAGTTATGTATGATAGTTATATATGAAACTATATATAAAATATGCATGATATTGTGTATTGTAATAAGCACGGTCCATAATATTCACAATAAAATATGCACAGTGGGCCTCAGATCACAAAGAGTGGCAGTTAGAGGGGATGGGAGCTTTGTACCGTCTCTGTCTGAATACAAAGGTCAGGCTGAAGGTTAGCATTAGTTCTGGTGAAAAGGTGAAAAGGTCATAAGCAGTCAGGGGTGGGGGACGGCCGTTGTTTTCTCAAGGGAGTCTCCATTTGCAACGGCTGCTTAACGCCTCCCTCTGTTCGTTGGGAAAAGGGGTAGGGGGTGGGATAAGTCCGATGTTCCTTTAAATCCAAAGAGGATGCTCTCTTTGGAAGCTACATCACAGTTTGATGGGTCAGGTCACTTAGAGGGACACTGCGTTACCGATAAAAGTGCAGCACAGTTTACAAAATTAAACATTTCTATACTTATATATACAGTAAATTGTTGGCAGTGGCGGGTAAAATCATCAGGCCATCAGCCAATTTGGCATGCAGGGAAAATGCTAAAGATAGGAACAGAGAATCAGTTCTTGTTGGTTCCTACTTATCCGATTCCTTGGCATCTCATACCTCTGTGACTATTGTTTCTTTTTATTGACGCTTTCCAACAGTTACGCATGCACAATGACGCATATGCACGCCATATCATGCTTGGGACCAGAGCCACAGCGGAGGAAAAAAAAGTGCTCAATAGCGTGGTGCTACTAAACCTAAGAGGACGAACCCTATCATCAAATCAAATCTGTATTGTAATAAAAACAAGGACGGCTAGTGAAATATAATCTTGTAAAAATTAAGTTTTAGGTGAAAAACCTGAATAAATCCAGTTGTTTTCACAGCAATATAAAATAGATATTAGACAGAATTATGATGTTTAACTTGCTAATGCTAGCTTTATATATTTGTTTTAATCAAAGTAAATATTTAAAAAATCATAATCATTTGAACTGTGCGTTTTTATGCAAATAACGACTATAGATGACAATAGCAAAGCACAGTACAGTACAATAGGGCTCCCCTAGAAGCAACAATGTAAATTAAACACAGCAATTTACCATGTATATTATGTATTTTAAAAGGCAAAATATATCGAACATTGATCATGAATGAATCATTGACCATCAATCATCTAAAATGTTATTCCTTCATTTAGTGCTGAGATTTCAAAAGTGGAAGATAACATTTTTTGAGGGGCAGACAAAAACAATAGTTGCTTGCAACAGTGGCAGGCAGTGAAAAAGGTTAATTTCAGACCTTGCTCATGGTGGTATTATTCACTCTGAATAAGTGACGACAGCTGTGGGAAAATTTGTTTTCACAGCAAAGTTTTCATTATAACATAAACAGTACTTCTTCCAATTAATAGCAAAATTAATAGTATTCTAAAAAAAATATATTGTTGTGACGATGGACTATTCATAAAGGAGAGTAGTTTAAGTGAGGATAATGCCTGATCAAATGGCCTGCAGGTCCTAACACTGTAAATTCACTGTGAGAAAATAATAGATTGTTAAGAAAAGGGATGACAAGACAAAAGGACATGAGCTGTATTCAAGTTCACAATAGTGTATGATTTGCACTGTTGCACTGTGCTGTCCACTGAACCACCAGCATGCCTCTAGCCTCTTGCGCTCTGTAAACATTATCAAACCACAGCGCTGGGCTGCTCTGCCCTAGACGAAGGGTTCAGGGTCAGTAACTCCAGTAGACCATTGCATGACTGTGCACTGCCAACTCCACCGTCAAGTACAGACATTTTGTGGTCCATTTGTTCGAGTAATTCTCCGGAAGTGCTACGAGGACAGTCCACCCGCGACGTGTCCACATAAGATAAGATAAGATAAGATAAGATGAACCTTTATTAATCCCCGGAGGGAAATTCGGGTGTCATAGCAGCAGCAACAACAGTACAGATGAATACAATAAGTACAAAGTAAAAAAGAAAGTGCAATGAAGGAAAGAAGGTGCAATACAGGAAATTGGCAATAAAATAAATAAGTAAAACAGTAATAAGTAAAGTGCAGCAGGTGGGCGAGTATTGTATATGCATAGCATATATATATAGGTAATTATATAATTATATGTAATTATATACATTTGGTCCGGTAATAAATATGGAGCAGATGATCACAGAGTCACAAGGGGGTCAGACCTTGGTTATGGAGCCTGATGGCCACCAAAAGAAAGGACTGACCCAGACGGTTTGTAGTGTGCCGAGAGGGAATCAGTCTCTGGCTGAATGTACTCCACATCCAGTTGCTAAGCTTGGATGTTGATGCTGTCTTGAAGAACACAGTTTCAGAATAGAGATGATTCAAGGATCTTTTCATTTCATATTCAGTTTAGTGCACATTTGGTTTTGCTGTGCAGCTGGTATATAAGTTATGACAGAGAGATTAGTTTTGTCATCAAAAATGTTTCAAGGGATTGCACAAGTGTAAAGTGTTTGTTTAATGCTGGTATTTAATCAACACAACATTTCTCCCAGAGATGCGAAGTGTTACCAAATATTAGCATGGTCTACAGTGTGGTTGAGGGCTGTTTAAAGGGAAATGTTCAACACACTGGAGTGCAATTTTGGCTGTCCAAGAAAAAGGCTTGAGTCTCACAGCCAAAACCCCTCAGGGCAACATCTTTCAGGGTGGAAAAAGGCGTCTACCCTCGCAGTACAACATATTGTTTAGCAGAACATCTGTGTCTTTCCAAAAAGGCCTTTCTGACAGTCAAATACAACAGAGGTTTAACTCATTTCCAAGAAAACACAAGACAATAGCAAATAGAAAAGTTCAACGACCTAACAGTCACTGCTTAGAAACAGGAAATGGAACATAACCTGGTGGCGCTCAATTAAATGCAACCTCAGCAGAGTAGGAGAGGCGTCAAATGTAAGTCACGAGCTTCTGAGACATATTTAACATTTTATGCTGTGGTGTAAAGTTTGATCATTAACCAATTTTGTTTGAGATTGTTTTAAACTTCACTTTAACAGAGCGCACAAAGCCAACAACGAGAGATGTGGTTGTCTACAAACAAGTTGATCATGAACATGATTCTTTCCGAGATTGCTTCCTTGAGGCAGGCAGTGACCTAAAAACGGCATGCCTATCCACAAGTTAGAATAACAATGTTTTAAGCCTCAGGAAGCTTCACTGAGACAAAATTGTACCAATACATCATCAAAATGGGAATATTAATAACAGGCTACAAGGAAAAAGTCACACATTGAAGGAACATCCCTACTTCTCCAAAATCTAGGTTACCAAGTAATGAAATGTGAATGTGGCCCAAGGCCAGAATTTGATTCCTATTACCTTTGCACACACTTTACCTGAACAGCCAATGTGGGCTCCATGCAGTGACCCAGGCTGCTTCACTCAGCCATTTCTCAGAAAACATGCTTTCTTTTTAGAGCATAACTGCTTGATTTGAAAACAGCAAAAGTAATCTTCCCTGGACCAAATACCAAAGGACACGCTGCATCAAAGTCACGGAATGTGACATAGTAAAGGTTGTTTCTTCTTTGAGCAATTTTTTGATTAAAAAACTCTTTAATCTCCCTTATCTTAAATATAGGGGGGGGGGAGGAGCGGAGTGTGGGGGGGGGGGGGGGGGGACGGAGGGTCACGGTTAAGTCCCGACATGGCAAACTGAGTGTGAACTGGTGCTGGAGAGGTGCCAGTTTCCTCTGGGCACTGCCGAGGTGCCCCTGAGCAAGGCACCAAACCCCCAACTGCTCGGGGCGCTTGTCAGGAGCAGCCCCTCACTCTGACGTCTCTCCATTCTGATGTGTGTGTGTGTTTGTGTGCATGTCATGTATAAGTTAAACAGAGTGTAAATTGAATTTCCCCACTGTGGGACTAATAAAGGCAGATCTTCTTCTTCTTCTAGAGGGATAAAACAACAGAACATCAATCTGCATAGTAGGGCTGTCCTTAGGGCTGCAACTAGCAATCACCTTCATTATTGAATAATCGGCAGTTCTTTTTTTTTGAATAATTTATTAATCCTTCTGTCTATTAAATGCCAGAAAATTATGAAAAAGGTCCATCACAGTTCCACAAAGTCCAATTTGATGTCTTTAAATGTCTTATTTTGAGAGTCTGAAAACCAAACACAGAGGGAACACGTCGTTGGAGATGTCACACTGGGTGTGTCGAGACAAAATTCAGGCTAGACTTTTCCCTCAGGGTGTCGTGGGGCCTCCCCGATGAAGCATAAACAGGTCGTTTAGCATGTCAAGCTACACGGGTGAAGACGCCCGCTTGTCGTTCATAATCAGACACTACTCTGGCAATCTGTAAGCCACGACAAAGTCGTCTCAAAATTGGGCTAGGTTCACCTAGTCTGATCCTGGCACAAGAGGGGCAGCACTAGAAACTAACTAATTTTGAAGTTAAAAAAAAAAAATCTCCTGATACACCCACCGATGTCTTCAGGCTCATTAGTGACAGCCACTCAGATCTGAAAGGGAAGGCCCACATCCTTCGTCTTCGCCCCTGTTATGACTCTTGCTACAGCCCCATGCTGTCTCATTCACAGCATTGTTCAACCGTTATACAAAACACTTCCTCTTCCCGTCCTCACGCCTCCCTGGCGGGCTCGCTCACACTGAGAGCACATGTTGGGAAAATGTCAAGCACAAGTACACTGTGTGTGACCAACTTTAAGCTACAACAGCAAGTCCGCACTGCAAGAAATAATGATTGTGTGGTAGGACTTAGCATTTATGGGTATCCAAAATTGGGCAATGTTGCTAAACTAATCTAATCTACATTGCACTTCCTCTGGAAAACCATTACAAGATTTCCCAACCTCCCACCCATTCTCCAGCTCAGTGAATGCTCAGGATGCCAATTATGTCATTCATTTGAGAGGCCAGCAGACTCCAGCTGACACTCCCCCTCCTCTCTGCTCCCCGAGGAGACGCCAACAATCTGGAGTCAGGAATCTGGAGGGGAGCGTAGTCACTACACCGAGGAGGAGGAGGAGGAGGAGGAAGAAGAGGAGGGTTGGGTCGCAGAGGGGTGAGAAGGTAAAGACGAAACGTTCATCTGGAGGCATCGGCGGTGGAACGGAGAAGGAGGGAGGAAGGAATGTGAGGAGGGGAGGGGGAGAGAGGTCTATCTAGAGTCACAAATCTGAGGAATGCAGACAGTCGAGGGGGAGAAAGGGAGAGAAATATGGGAAAGCAAAGGGAGGGAAAGAAAGGGGAGAAGTTAATTTGGACCAGGGATTTTGATAGTGATGACATTCTGGCAACAGTGGAACACGGAGGGAGGAGTAGCAGGGATGGCGGAAAGAGATAAGAGGAGACGACAGAGGAGAGGAGACATGTATGATGTGTGCATGTGATATTTAGCATCTGTCACATTTACTTATAAGCCTGCACTGAAATCACCTAGTTTGTATTATTAGGAGGATCTCTCAAAACCTTTTGAAGCAGCTTGTACAAATCTCGTCGGCTGACATTTACCAGCCGTCCAAAAATGAGCTGTGTTGTGTTATTTTCATGCTCTGGAATATCTCGAGCCGTCTCATCTCTCAACGATATGCCTCTCTGAAGTACAAGGGACAGCCTTTGTCACTTTTTTTGGTTTATAATAAATGCTTCCATAAATGAGGCCTGGGGTCACACTACTATATTAAAACAAAAATAGCCAGAGATGGATAGGAGGTGATGTCTAGAGAGAAGGGCTGTCAAAGTTAATGCGATAACGCGTCAGTGCAAATTCACTTTAACGTCACTAATTTCTTAAACACATTAATACAGCTTGCTGTTTTTGGCTTTTAGCGGGCTCAAATTTAAAGCTAGTTTGAAGGTACTATTATCATATGAAACTAGAAAACCTGAGGAATCCATCAGTATGTGGATAACATGTTATACTAGCTTGACGGGAAGGAGGTTAAATAATGCTCCAAACTTGTCTTAAATTTTGGCAAGGAAAAATTGTCTTCTGACCTCCACATATGTGAATGTAAACGGGTTCTATGTGTACCCACCAGTCTCCCCTTCACAGACATGCCCACTTTATGATAATCACATGCAGTTTGGGGCAAGTCATAGAGAGAGTATTAAAGAGTATAAAATATGTGACAAATCTCCCTTTAAGGTACATTTTGAACAGATAAAAAAATGTGTGATTAATCATGGACAATCATGCGATTAATCATGATTAATATTTTAATCGATCGACAGCCCTACTTTGGAATTATTGTAAACATTTACTGGAGCTTGTTCAAGTTCCTTAAACTGTGGAATTGCAAACATTGCGAGTTTCAAAAGGTGTCTTCTTTTACAGCTTTGACCTTTTCTACAGCTGCCATGTAAGGATCAGCCACATATTTTCACCCACAAATTCATGTTGTCCACAGACCAACATGTTTCAGCGATTAATGAAACATTTTAATCAAGTGACTGCTCTAGTTGAGAAACCAAAGAAGAAAGGTGACATGACGCAGAGAGAAAAGGATGAAAGGAAAAGGATAAATAAAAGAATGAAGGGGGAGGAAATAAGCCCGACTCAGATTCACCTAAAGGCTGAGTCACAGAGTAAATGGAATATGCATGCAGGAAGCTGACGTTGGATTTAGACACAGTCAGGTGTAATATCAAACCACAGGAAAGTCATTCCCATGTGACTCATTAGGTACACTAACGGCATGTCTATGGGGGAGGTGTTTCAGCTGCATATTTCAGTCGCTATCATGACTATTGTACACCCTGTTAATTAGTTTAATCAGTAAATTACACTAATACATAAAAGTGGATTGACATATTTTGGTCTCTACACCGTGGATGCCAAAATTACATGTGTAACTCTGCATGGCGGTTGGGAGCTGTTGGGCTGTTTTAACAATACATAGGCGCACCGCACTTAGGGGCGGGTGGTAAAACACACGGGGAAAAGATAAGGGCGTTAAAATAGAGCGGGAGAAACTGGTTTGGTTGTGCTGTATTAAGTAAGTATAAAATAAAGGCGCGGGAGGTAAAACACGGGTAAAAAAGATATTGTGTTTTTAAAAATAGTGGGGGGAAAACTGGTTTGGTCTAATTTTTTAATATAATAAACCTAAAGTCTCTCTCTGTTTCTGAATTGCAGCTGCGCTAAATGTCATAAAATGCGGTTCCTTTTTCTGTAGGTATGTGCGTGGTGGAAATGATGCCGGTCGAAAGTCGCAAGAGCAGAGCACGTTAGCAGTCAATCTAATTGTGGCGTCTCGCCCGGCGCTGCCTCCAGTTAGTGAAACTGTGGTCTCATCTGTCATCCATCGCTCCCCGCCGCTCGCAGCCTTCTCTGAACGGCCGGTTCACCCGATGTCAGGGGTGGAGTTCCTTCGTAGGCTCGGCTGACAGAAGCTCGTGTTCATTTGCTTAATGTTTTTTCATCGGCTGTGAGATCCCTTCTTTAGTGTGCTACGGGATGTAAAGGTGGGGCTGTCATGTTGTGATAGGTGGATGTGTTTGTGGAGATGTGTTGTGAGTAGGAGGGAAGATGGCCAGCTTTTATTTATGTGGAAGTTGCTGCGCTACTGTGTCGTGTCGGATGGAAAAATGGCCGTTTATGAAACGAAAGCACCAAGACTGCCTCCTGGAAATGTTCAGTTTTATTTTTCTGCTGCGTTGCTGCTTTTGTGAATGGTGACCGTCGAAACGCTTCTCCCACTCGTTCTTTGCTGGTGTCCCTGCTCGAGTTTTCCTCCAACTCGGGCCTCGCTTGTCGGGAACTAGCTGCGTCTTCTTGCCTGTGGGTGTTTTCGCTCTCCCTTGCGCTGTTATTTGTATTCTCGCGGCTGCTGTTCCTGTTCCGGGTGTGGCGTTCTGTGCTTATAGGTCTCTTTGCCAGGGTTGTTAAAAAAATGTTTGTAATGACATCGTGTTTTATAGAGTCAATCCACGCCCACACTCTCTCGTCCGCAAAAATAAAATAGGGCACGATATAGGGCGCGAATTGAAGAAAATTAAGCTTTAGTGCGCCTTATAGTCGTGAAAATACGGTACAGTGATTGTGTTTTGGGCTCTGAGTGAAGCCAATATGCAGGTGACCTACACTCAGTCCTGTGCCTGAATGCATCCTGTGGAGACACATGGAGCGCTGATGCTGTTGCTGCTGTTCATGCTACACCTCCTGTGTAGACGCAGCGTCATAGCTGACTTATTTTATCTGCACGTGCCTTAGCTGATGTAAGTCGGTCCGGCCTCTTCATGAGCACAGGCTGTTTGACCACATGTATATGATTCATGCAACAACCGTCTCAGGAATGCAGTAAAGGTGATTCATGTCAGTATTTAAGAGAAAGAGACCACTGCTTAGGATATGAGGCTAATGCATGGAAAAAAGAAGACAGCAAGGGCATAACCCAAACCCGGCTAAGTCAGTTAGTAGGGCTGCACGATTATGGCCATCACGAGAAAATAGTTTTATAGCACGTTCAGATTTAAATAAACACAGCTGAGGTGGAAGCACGTAATTTTAACACATTATGTGCCACCGTTATGTAATGTGCCGTCAAGAGGTTGTCGTCATTTCATGTATTTCTGTGAGACCGCATTGTTTAGTGCATGATTTGATGTTCATGGGAGTTTTCTATGGGCAGAACATGCACTTTGAAAGTCAATTACGCAGGTCATCATGATCGTTTAATTGTGGGAAGCCAGAGCTGTAATCACGATTATTATTCCAGTAATTGTGCAGCCTCATCAATTAGTCAGCTAACTGGTCCTTCTGGTCTTACTTGACTTTTTTTTTTTTTAGTCAATTAGTCATTTTTTAATGCTTTTTCATACTGAATGACTTATTTCCTAGAAACTTACATAACAGTTGTGTGTGCATGTATGTATGTGTGTTTATTCCCATATGGCATTCACTAACTATCTATGTATGCACTGTTAGCCCTTAGAAACAAGAGAAGCAATGAGAGAATACAGGGCAGAGGAAGATGACGACCATGATTACAAAGTGGAAAACAGCATTCAGAGGTTGTGGTGGGGAGGTGGAAATGTAGAGAGCACTAAGAGGAGAAAAAGAGAGCAATAAAAGAGGAAAATCTGCAGTGATGGACGAGAGGACAGGGACAAATAAAAGAGAGGAAGAAGGCTAAGAAATAGGACAGGGAAAATTAAGCAGCACAGAGGCGATGAAGAAGAGGAGAGGGCGTGAAGGAGCACTGGGAAATACAACATGCCATTTATCTCTGCATCCTACAACCACTTTGCCAGAAAACATGAGGACAAAAAGGGACAAACTATGTATTGGACAAACTCGGCAAGGCACAATACACACACTTAACATGCTCACAGACCTATTTTGATTCCTAAAGGCTGAGACTGCAAAAATACATCAAATCAAAATTGTCTTGAGTATGCCCTACTAAGGCATTAATATACAAGAAAAGCACTACAAAATAAGAGCTCATGTCATGATGTGACACAAGGAGCAAGGCAGAATGCACAACATCCAGTTCCTGGATTTTACACAACACAAAAATAAGAAAACTCATGTTTAGTTTTTTTTGTATTTGGACTAAGACTGTCAAAGTTAATGCAACATTAATGCGTAACGCAAATTTGTTTTAACATCACTAATTTCTTTAATGCATTAACAACTTGCTGTTCTAGATTATAGTGAAGATGCGGGCATCATATGAAACTAAAAAACCTAAGGAATCCATTGGTACCAACCATGTCAAACTAGCTTGTCACAAAAACTAAAGCTAAATTTTGGCAAGGTTAAACTGTCATGGCCATATTCAAAGAGGTCCCTTGACCTCTGACCTCAAGATATGTGAATGAAAATGGGTTCTATGGGTACCCACAAGTCTCCCCCTTTACAGACATGCCCACTGTATGACAGTCATATGCAGTTTGGGGCAAGTCATAGTTAAGTCAGCTGTTGTTGCCTTTTGGGTTTGAGCTTGCCATGTTATGAGTTGAGCATATTATTTAATACTAAATGCAGTACCTGTGAGGGCTTCTGGGCGATTTTGTCATTCTTTTGTGTTGTTAACTGATTACCAATAATAAATATACATTTGCATAAAGCAACATATTTGCCCATTCCCATGTTGATAAGAGTATTAAATATGTGACAAATCTCCCTATAAGGTACATATTGAACAAATAAAAAAAAGCTATCTATGGACAATCAAGTGGACAATCAAGTGATTAATCGTGATTAAATAATATAACTGACAGCCCTAATTTGGATTTATTTTCAAGATTTATTGGAGCTTGTTCAAGTTCCTCAAACTGAAATTGCAAACACAGCAAGTTTCAAAAGGCATCTTGTTTTACAGCTTTGGCCTTTTCTACAGCTGTTGTGTAAGCATCAAACATTTTTTCACCCACAAATCCATGTTGTCCACAGACCACAGCATGTCTCAGACTCAAACAAATCCATGCTGTGCAAAACTGGCTTATTTGTTAGTTAGACGATAGTGAAAAGAAAGTGAGTCATTAGTCTGCTGGCTCAAACAGATGTAAACACTGTCTGCTCTTGTACATATGAGCATATGATAGCCCACATGATAAAATGGCCCAGCCACTGGAAGACTGCCAAGTCATTAGAATTTGTCTCCGTCTTAAATACGCCAAACACACAGTAAATGCCACGTTTTTCTATTCGCTTTCCTGTTGACAGATGAAGAGAGCCTGAGGAGCAGCATCAGAGGCAGGTGGTTGGAAGTGTGAGACAGAAGGGTGAGAGACGGGCAACCACTGTGAAGATGGCGGTAAAAGAGGCTGACAGCTCAGCAACAGAGACACAGAGAGAGATGGGGCAGTGTTTGCTATGCTTCCTGTCACTCTGTATGAATGACATGGAGAGAGGTTACTTTAGGCTGCAGTAGTTTTCCTCAACTGTGTGTACACATCAATATTCAGCTGGGCCTGGCGCAGTTGGATGGTGGAGTCTGGGGCTTTTTGTTGTCTGTGGGTGGAGAGTGGCGATCTATAACAAAACAGCAATAACCTGACACTGACCACATTTAGCTTACATGGACAACAATATTCAAACTACTGTACTTCTAAAAGAGGATGGTACTTTAATTTGCATGGGGGAACACTGATGACATACAAAACTATCAACTCTAAAGGTCCTCCCAACAGGGCTCGTCTGCCCTTGTCAGTAGCTTTTCGAAACCGAAGTGAGGAAAGCGAGTCAACACAGAAGGCTCTTCTCATTTTTCATCTTCATAGCTTCTGTTCGGGCTCACATCGATTACTTTACGTACCCAAAGCCCGCACCAGTTCGTTTTGGTGTATCAGCGCCGTGTTATCAATACATAGTCCGGCGACGGACGCTACAAGTTGAAAGTGAAAGTGTTTGCTCCATACGGACAAGACAGTGACGGAGGATTTGGTGTCAAAGCAAAAAGCAAAGGGGTTTATATGGCAGTATTTCAGATTTAAACCCATAAGAGAACCATAACATTAAGGAGATAATCACCGTGAGGAGGACGGAGCAGTCACAGAGGGTGTGCATGGCGGAGCAGCGCTGGGTGGAAAACTGTGGCCTCGCAGCTAAAGCTCCACCAGACACACCGCCACCCGATGGTAGAGATCAAAGTAAGCAAGCTACAGATATTGACCGTCATCTTTTCTTGTTAAATGTGCGGTGTAATCATTAACACTGGTGTTGTTGCAAGTTTATTAACCGGTGGGAAAATTTCCTCACCGTCACATCCCTAACAGATATTTTCACAACTACATGGTCATCTGGAATGACGTGGTGTTTCATGTTCCAATCATAACAACAGCTAGCAGTCCTCAGCCTTCCAGTTTCCCTTTGTGAACGATGAACATAGACTAGCACCACCTGCTGGTGGGGAGAGTTATTTTGGCTGTAGCCTTTGCAGTGTGTTTGAGAGCAACTTTTTGAAACAGGCGACGTGAGGTGACAACAGTCGGCCTCCATCATCGCTAGTTCTTTGAGGTCATCGTTTGGTGTGTCTGGAAGTTTAGAGCCGTTTTCAAGCAACAGGTCAAGCCCTGATTATCCCTCCACAGTATGTCAGCCAAGTTTCCAGCATCAAACTCAAAATTCTCTTATGACCCTTATGCCTATAAAAGTTTCAATAAAGCACAGTTTTGGCCAGTTGTTTTTACAGCCATACGGAGAAACAGATTCAAACTGTAAATTTGTCATCAAGCTACAAGCTGTTGCAAAATGTTGTGAAGTCTATCTATCTATCTATCACCGATATGAAAACAACCTTTAAGAATGCAACAGTCTCCTCAGTGTAATCTACCATAAGCATGTGAGCTCTTGGTTTCTCTCAGAATAATTCAGTAATTCCCCTGATTCAGTATCAAAACACGCCTATTGCTGTTGAGTCAAATCCTTTATTTCTAATGCACGGTAGTCAGCATCGAAGGAATCATCTTTCTTTACTTCTCGACCTTCGTAAACAGGTGGGAAATCCTGCTGTTATTGTGATTATGTTAAGAGTGGAGTGGGATGGTGTGGCACACCGGCGCCGTCCGAGCTACTTGATCCTCATCTCCACGATAAAAACCACTGCATCACTCACGTCCTCCAGCTGTCTCTCTCCCACACTGAAACTGAAAACACAGACTCAGAGAGAGAGGGGGATGCAACTTGAGTGGCAGTGTACGTCAGCATTTGACTGTGTGTGTTTGTGTGTTCATACAGTAGACATGCTGAATGGTCTACCAGACACACACACACACACACACACACACACACACACACACACACACACACACACACACACACACACACACACACACACACACACACACACACACACACACACACACACACACACACACACACACACACACACACAGCGGTGGGCAGTCTGACCGCAGAAACAGTAGCAGGAGAACATTGAGGGGGAGGAAAGTGTGATCATTAAACTCTAACCTGCCTTCCTGCTTCAAAAAAGTCACCACTGAAAGTGGAAAGTCTTTTTCTTTATTCACAAGCAAAACCTAGTTAATATTTACGACTTAAGCCTGGCAACAGTGGCGGATCCGTGGACGCTCTTTGACGTTGCACTCTTGACATTTTTAATTTTCTTGGAGCCATAAAAAAATATTTAAAAACTGCTTTTTTTATTTTATTTAGTTTCACTCATTATAATTAATAATTAAAGGCAACATAGGCCCTGTTCAGACCTGGATTTAACATGCGTGTTGGGTGATCAGATTAAAAGCGGACAGTGTCTGCACTCAAGACATATTGAGGACGCACTGAGATCAGACCACATTCAGAGGTGGTCCGGGCTGCATATGACCATTTTATTTCAGCAGTGTGTACGTGAATGTGTCCTGGGCCACATTAAGGACCACCCACTCAACTGACGTCCAGTTTGGATGTGCGAGATCGCTGCGCTCCTCAGGTGAATAGACAGGCCAACGTGAGCGCTTGTCTGCCTCGCAGCATGGAAATTTTGTGCTCTACTGTATGCTGTTGGTTTTTTTTACAGGCTATAGCAACATATCAAAATATATCTTATCTGTTTCGCCTATAGGCTATCTATATCAGACTAGGACCAGGACGTGGACTGCTGTCGGTGCCCTGCACAAATCTGACGCCCACGCATTCTCTCTCGTCCCCGGCTCTCTGAGGCCCAGACGTATTCTTATGCCAGGTGTGAACAGACGTACTTAGAGCTGTGCATTTATGATCGGATCACTCTGGATGCGTGTTAATGCCAGGTCTGCACAGGGCCATAGTCACTTACAAAAAAAGGAGATTGAAGCTGATTACGAGGCTACAAACAACATCCTTCTGATAAAATTACTTACATTCTTGGCCAAGTCAATGCCACGCTTTGGTTGTTTAGCATTTGGCTGTCAAAGTTAATGCTATCACAATGTGTTAACACAATTTGATCATTCAGATGTTGTAGCAGGCTTGGTTTTAAACTTTTAAAGTCTGTCGAGCTTCAGTTTACTATGTTATGATTTGAGCATATTTTTAAGCTAAATGCAGTAACTGTGGACAATATTTGTCATTGTTCTGTTTTGTTAATTGATTTCCAATAATAAATATATAAATACATTTGCATAAAGCAGCATATTTGCCCACTCCCATGTTGATAAGAGCATTAAACACTAAACAAATCTTCCTTTACGGTACATTTTGAACAGATAAATAATGTTTGATTAATCATGATGGACAATGATGTTGTATATTTTTAAGCAATTAACTAATTAATTAATTAACTATTTATATATATATATATATATATATATATATATATATATATATATATATATATATATATATATATATATATATATATATATATATATATATATATAAAAAGGGGTCTATGGTATCCTCTAACAGACTCCTTTGGGTCCCCAAACAAACACTGACAAATATTAAGTACTGCACTGTTGCAAGGGGAACGGTACAGGAAATGTCTATGAGTGTGCATGCACATCACAAGTTGAGAACAGATAAAAGAAAAAAAAAAAATACATCAAACTGGAGCCACACCGGCAGAGTCGTCTGTCAGCTGTCTGGACTAGATCCGGGGGTGAGAGAGGGAGAGGAAGGAAGAGAGAGAAAGTAAAAGGCTGAAGAGAAAAAGACAGAGACACTGATGATGAGACGATGCAGTGGGGGGTAGAGAGTTCACACAGTGAAAGGAAGACGGCTCGGCAGGACGCAGTTGAGAGCAAAAGCAACACTGCAGAAAAATCACATTTGTAGACCAATTACCTGCCTTTTCACATGTTCCAAACTACATTTAAGACTCAAGTTTTCATCTCTCCTCATACTTCTCAGAGGCCGTCAGAAATATTACACTGTTGGCCTGTGAAAAGAAAAGGTGATATTTCTTCTCCATATTCTGCAGGAAAATCCTCCTGAAGCAGTTGGAAAGTTTAATGTATTCTGCATATTGAAGACCACCTCCTTTCCAGTCAGAGGCTGTTATGCAATAGCGAGGTGTTCAGTCTTTCCATTTTCCTGCTCAGAAGTACGCTGATGCCACCAAGTTCAAAAGTAATTTGAAAAGCAGATAAAAGTGAGGGCTGACTGAAACAGCCAAACTAAGAACAAAGTTGTACAAAAGCTATCTAGAGAAAAGGCATATTCATAATGACCTGGCATACAAGGCATCAATACAGAATAATATAAATGCATACCAAATACTCAATACACTTCACTGCAGGTACTATGAACAATATAGATAACATGAATGTGTCCTAACAGTCCTTTTCCCATATGCATATTCAATATGTGTTGCGATTTTTAAGTAGTGTGGTTTGATATTTATGAGAAATTTTTTAACACTAGACCATGAGGAAAAGTTTGAATCATTGCCTTTTAGGGACTTTTATTTAACTTACTTTACTTATTAATACAATAAAATTGATTTTCAGCATGTATATAGTGAGAGATGTCCTGAAGTCAAATATATCATTCTGTCAGTCAGTAATAATTTATTACAGCAACCCAAGAATATAAAGAATAAAGACATTACCCTCACAAATTAGTGGTATTTTATTGATAAATTTATGACTGGTGAATATAATCCAATCAATCTTATTTACATATAGGTATGTTGTATATAAAGTTTGCTTTGCTAACACTTTATTTTGAAAACCGGATGTCATCACATGTGTACTTCCACTAATTTCGCCAGTTCTAGCTCTCCCATCAGCTCCGTTCTCTTCACGCATCCATGATCAGCTCCATCAGTGCTGTTTGAATGCATTTAGCAAATGTCAGTATATGGGTGCTCTACAGTTGTACCGTCGGTCGATCTGACGACAGAGAGTGATGGCCGGCTTGACCGCATGTTACCGCAAGATGATAACACTTCTTGTCCATGACAGAGTTAGCATGCAGCTTTAGCCGTGATGTCTAGCTCTGCTTTTCCTGGTAATATGTGAAACCCAAAGTGTTTCCATACTTTACTTTATGTGTAGTGTTTACCACTTTGGATTAAATATGCGAGGGTTCAAGTCGTATCCATTCAGACCCTTCACGGTTGTTTACTTCCTCGTTTGGGCTCAATGCGGTTTGTTTTGGTTGATGGATATTGAACAGATATGATGTAAAGCGCCAACTTCCTTCTATCTCTGCATAGACTCAAATTAAGCAAATATAAAAAATCTATCAAAAATTTTGATACATTGCTGAATTGATTTTTTTCCCTACCCTTAAAAGAAACCAATACACAGCAGAATAACATAAATGCCATATACTGGTACATACATTGTGAAATTAGTACTGAATTGATCCCTGAGCCCAGCTTTCAGATAAATATCCTAAGCACAAAACGTTTTAGTCCAGTAGAAAGCATGCAAGCTCCCTGTGTGTTGCGCGGTAAAACGCAGGTCATGACTGGAGAACAGTAAAGCTGAGTTATGAGACTGGCAGAACCCTGTGAGATTTCATTACTGAGTCACAGCCCTACTCATATGCCAAATTCTTCCTAAAACACAGCACCGTGTTGAGATACACAGACAGTGTCTGAAAATGCTAAGCCAGCTGGAATTTGTCCCTTTTTTTTTTTTTTAAACAATAATGTCTAGAAGCAAATCATTATGTCCCGATCAGATATCAAGTAGCGTCCATCTTGAGTTTGAAGGTTGACCTGCCGCACATGGCTGACATCTCTCCAGAGCAATGCTACGTCATGTCTGGTTTGCTGTGGTTGTGTTAAATGTACTAAATCTAATAGGAAAATCCACAGGTCAACTGAAAACAAATGTATCAGTGAAACTAAGGGTATAACGTGACACACCAGAGACCCGGGGGTTCCCCCACAGCATGAAATGTGAGCACAGAGGACAAAAAGAGATGACCACATAACTGTGGCGAGGTCTGAGCTCCCTTTTCACCCAAATTATGGAATTACATCCCCGTAAATCAGCATCAGGAATGCCAAAATCCACCACCAAGACACCAAGAGCTTCATTTTATAGAACAATATGAAGATGAAGAGGGTAAAGAAAGGGGAAAAGGGTCGCTCTTGAGAAATCCTTAGATTCAGGGGCTGCAATAATAAATTTCTGTGTGGATAGATACAATACACTTTCACAAATTGTTTTTTGATTTTTCCGATTCTGAAATAATTTTTTTAATGCCAGAATCAATATATTTACTCCGTCAGCTGTGTGTCTGCCTGGATTAATGATAGTGATTGACTGACAAACACTGTGTGTGTTTTGTGCTACGTTAGCAGCTGCTAGCTGCTAGTGTTGCCGGTGGCTTCGTGCCCACTGTAGTGTAACATCAGCGAGTTTCCGACAGACCGTGTCTGTGTGGCGGCGGCGAGTGTGGGTTTGTTGGTGGTGATATAGCTGTGAACGTAGCTGTAGCAGACAGTGTGTGTACAGTTTATTTGGCAGTGAATAAATGCTACGAGGCTACAACTCTACAAGTCCAGAGCCAACGGCTCTCTCTTAAGGTGGACCAGCTTTTCCCTAGTATGAGTTTGTTATTTTTTTGTCCAGTGCTTTAAGAGCTAGTTTAAAAGGCTGAGGCCTGGTCTAGCATACTGCAAAATGCATTGCTTTAACCTTTAAATACTGCATACCACTCTGGAACGCAGTATGCAGTATGTACTGTATGCTGTATACCGTTCTGTTTCAAATGAAGTGTCAATGTGAAGTTAAAAAGAGGGTATATAGACAAGGTCATATGATCCACAACAAAAGTGCCCTAACCGTAAACAAACATAAGCATCGTCTCACTGATTATCCACATGTCTTGAACTTAATAGTGTTGCGCTAGTGTGGTGCTGTAACATTTAGCAGCAAAGCAACTGACACTGACTTGACAATCAGAATAACCTAATCTGTAATCATGCAGCAGGAAAATCCAAGTGTGCACATCAATGCATACATAAGCAGTTTTTTTTTTTTTTTTTACAGAAACTCTGTTTTCAAATTTCTCACACACACAGAGCCTTATGAATTTCCAAAGCAATATACCTGTATAGTTTAAAGATTATCATGAATACAAAACTGATAAATGACAATAAAAAGGGACACAATAAGTTTTGCCCTTTGCTTAAAAACAGGGGGTCCCTCTTTCAAAAACATGGACAATAAGCCACATGCATTTGGTATTTACAGTAAAAAGGTTTTGCTTATCTTCAGTTCCATGAAGATAGTGAAATTAAAATCATACATTTGTTTGGGAATACCACATGAGCAGTGAGGATTTTCCATATTTTTACAACAAATCAAGCACCATGTGCAGCATAATGTTGTGTGGTCTGCGGCATCTGAAAACAGTTAACCCCTGTATTTTCCTTTTAGATATTCTGATAACAGAAAGGATAAATACAGCTGGAACAGCTGCATCATGAAGTGAATATAAATGTTTCCATATGATGACAAGGGCCACGTGAACAGTGAATGAGTGTATAGAGCCAGCGCAGTGTGTGTGTGTGTGTGTGTGTGGTCAACTGAAGTATGCGCTAGTGATGCAGACTAAACAGAGCTGGAGGAAGTTTGGGTATAGAGCCCTACAAAACCTAACCACAACACAGTGACCCTAAACGCTAAAGGCAACATCAAGCAGACAAGCAGACACACACAGATACAAGAGCATCATGCCTTTCTGGATGAGGACTGTGCACACAGACTAATCTATAGTACTGGATATTTACACAAAAGGATCATTCAGCATTCACAGCAGATGAGTCAACTGAGTCATTCTGCAAATGAAACAAAAGTCATTAACTAGTCCAATTATTCTTGCCACAGATTATGTATTTTTATACAGAGGCATGCATCCCTTAGACTAAGACTAGTTTACACTTTATTAAAGAGTCTACCACTGCCTACCGTCTCAGATGCTTGAGGCAACGGATTCAAGGATAGACCGACAGCCTTGGAATTTAAATGCAGCCTATTAAGATCATAAAAAACTGCATATCATCAGTGTTAAGGACTCCTTCTTGTGCCAGACTGTTGGATTGCTACCCAATGTTGTATTTATATACTGTAAGTACAGTATAGCATAGTATATTTAATAGAGGTCAACCGAGTAATTGGTCGGCCGATTATTTGAGGTTTTTTTAATCTCATAATTGGTGTCGGCCGATGTCTGAGCATATTAACCAGATTATCAAGCAGGTGTATAAATACGTGCACTAAAACCTTATTTTTTCATCCAAAAGTTTATTCAACAAAGTTTAGTTTTTTTGATTACCCGTTTCATGTATTCAATATTTAGATTATACATTATTTTTATTTAAAATATGTAAGTGCACTGCAGTGCAGACACAAAATGTAGATTGGAGAGACAGATCATAAGTGTTGTTCAATAAATGTTTGCTGAAATTTTGAAGAAATTTTGTGTATTATTTGTTATTATTAAGCTGTTATATTTTATCAGATGGAGGGAAAAAAAAAGAAAATCAGCCAAACATATCGGCCCCCCAAAAAATCTGCGTCATATATCGGCCATTGGCCATAAAAAAAACCATATCGGTCAACCTCTAATATTTCATACTCTTATCAACATGTGAGCGGACAAATGTGATGGCTTTATGCAACTGTATGTATACATTCATTATTGGAACTCACTTCACAACATAAAACAATGACATATATTGTCCAGAAACCCTCAACAGGTACTGCATAAAAAAATATACTCAAATCAAAATATGGCAAACTCAAGTCCAACAACTGCTGACTTGACTATGACTTGCTCCAAACTGCATGTGATTATTATAAAGTGGGCATGTCTGTAAAGGAGACTGGTGGGTACCCAGAGAACCCATTTTCATTCACATATCTGGAGGTCAGACGTGGATACCTTAAGATTGGCTAAGCCTGCTACAGCATCTGAAAGAGCAATTGCGTTAATGCGTTACAGAAATTAGTTAACACGTTATTATCGCGTTAACTTTGACATCCCTTGTAATTAATCATTAGCTTTCTCCGTCAGCTCTGTTCTCTTCATACATCCATGGACAGCTCCAAGATAAATGTCAGTATATGGGTGCTCTACGATTGTAGCATCAGCTGATTTGACCACAGAGATGAGAGTGATGGCCGGCTTGACATGTTACCAAAATACGATAACGTTTCCTCTCCATGGCAGAGTTAGCAGGCAGCTTTAGCCGTGATGTCTAGCTCTGCTTTTCCTGCAATGTGTGAAACCCAAAGTGTTTCCATACTTTACTGTATGTGTAGTGTTTACCACTTTGGATTTAACATGTGAGTGCAGGTCGTAACCACACTGTCCCTCTGCCGTTTTCTACTTTCTCCTTTCGGCTCACTGCTGTTTGTTTTGTTTTTGATGGATGCAGAACAGATAAGATGTCACGTTACTAAAACAACAATAAAAGCAGTAACTTCCTTCTACTGCCGCATAGATTCAAATAAAGCAAATGCTGTATATTGATTCTGCCATTAATCAAAAAAATTACAATACAGATGAATTATTTTTTTTTCCCCACCTCTAATGAACAAGAGATGAGCTGATGGAAGGAGAAATGACGACAGAAAGGATGACAGTGGCAAACTGACTGCCCGACTAGTGCTGCTCTGGTCTTTGCAGATAAAAACGTACAATGTTTGAGCTGAAGCACATAAACACAAACACAGGCCACCAAGCAGGAAGGTACAGTAAACACACACATACTCCTGAAAACCTCTATTCTCTCACATGTATCTAAAGACAAAGAGTAACACACTGAGCCACACTGCATGTTCAGTGACAGACGGGCTCAGAAAAACAACACAGAGTGAAGTCAAAGAGGAAGTGTCTGATTCTAGAAAGAGCAAAAGCCAGAGGTAAGCAGTATGGAAATGAGCTTGAACACATCATACTCTGTGCATGCTGTCTTAAACACAAGCACTGAACCTCAGACTTCAAAAAGGCAGAGGACGGCAAACATGATTCGCCCGCTGCCCGCCCCAAACAACACACTGCTTTCTTAATGTGGCAGCAGAGGTGCATACTGAACACCTCTGGATTACTTATGAGCGTCTGGGTAGCTCAGGTTTATGAGCAACCTTCTACGTGGGTCCGACCTTATGCTACGAGTTTGAATCTGCATCACATTAGCAGATTCTCTCATCTTTCCTGAGGCCAGATGTGCTGTTTTTTTGGAAATGCACCAGTTAATCATCAATGCTGTTGGCGCAGCCCATATTTTCAAGGCAAAAATTTTCACCCCGTCTTTCTCAATGGGTGTGGGTTAACCACAGAAACCCAGTATCTTAGAGGTGATTTCTGCAGGAAATATGGATTTTCGAGCAGCGCCTATTAATTCCCTCATAACTGGGTCAAACTGCACTTTCTGCTGGAGCGTTGCTCGTTCCTAAATTAAGCCGGTGCCAGAGATACATAAAACAGAGAGCAACACCACAAACACGTCACAGCATGACTCACGTCCATTGTGTGCTAATGAATCATAATCCCTAACTCTGGTCCACATTTCAACTGTCAAAACTCTGTATTGTTTAAAGAAAGACACAGCTTAGTCGCATAACAAAATAAATTACAACACAGGCACATGCATAGTCCAAGTCCCCACACTACCAGAAGCTCACAATGTGTTGATTAAATGTGACTATCTATGTAATCAGCTTTCATTGACATCATACGGGGAGGACGGCAAGGCTGGCAAGCAGAAATAATACTACCACGTTAATCCATTCAGGGTGAGGATGAAGAAAAGAGAAAAGTAGGGAAACTGATTTAAAATAAAAAGGAATATGTATAACACATGGGCTGCATGGCAGACAGCAAGAGGGTCGCAGGTTCGAATCCTGTGTGGAGTTTGCATGGTCTCCCCGTGTTAGCGTGGGTTTTCTCCAGGTTCTCCAGCTTCCTCCCACAGTCCAAAGACATGCAGGTTAATTGATGACTCTAAATTGCCTGTAGGTTTGAACGTGCGTGTGAATAGTCATCTGTCTCTATGTGTCAGCCCTGCGGTGGACTGGCGACCGATCCAGAGCGTACCCCGCCTTCACCCAGCTGGGATCGGCTCCAGCCTTCCCGTGACCCTGAACAGGATAAGCGGTTGCAGATGGATGGATGTATAACACACCTGCCAGATTAAGGCAAACAGAGAGAGCTATACATACATTTTCAAATTCTTTTTAAGGTTTATCCATTGTGCACAATTGTCCGACAACTCCATGTGGGCATAAAGCTTGACAACTTGTGCAGGTTTCTTTCCATTACCATCGCACACTCTCTATGTGACATTCGTTCCTTACATTTTAGGAAGCAGACGGCCCTAATTTAGCTCCACATCGCGTGCTGACAGTACATCCTGTGGAAGTTCAGCTGTGGATAGGAGTGTGCATGTGCTCTGGTGCTAATGCTGAGCCAGGGAAGGAGGCTCCGGCTGCAGTTAAAAAGTCGACAAATTGTGTCCTAATATCTTTTCCTCACCACTGTTCCTTGACCTTAATGGAAAAAATCATTAGGTCAAGGAAAGATGTGATGGAGAACTCATGAGAAGTGTTAAGAGAATCAGACTACACTTACACTAGGCTCCATAATTATGATGCCACGGCGGCAGATGTTAGTGATGCAGTTAGGTCTGTCGTGGTGAAACTACAATGTTTCAAAGATGGACTGCAAAAGGCGTTCTTAAATAGGTCTTTTAGTGACTAAGAGGCTGATTCATCATAAAGGATTATCCAAACTAACATGGACAATCAGTGGAAAAAAAAAAATCACTTCATAACCAAGGTTGGAATTGAAATAAAAAAGTAATAACCTATAGGTTGCCACAAAAGTTTATATGATAAATACTGAGTTAAATGTTGAGTTATAAAGAAGTAGAAGAACCATTAAATGTGTCTCTTTGTTTTGTTTTGTTTTTTTTACTAGTTCGACATAAATAAACAGAAATAAAGTGAAACAAAATGGTTGTCACTGTCCACTCATTTATCAATGTGAATCCCAATTAGTACTGTATGGAAATAATTGTAAAATCTATGCAAGATGGGCATATTGTTTCTTTTCATCAACGGTAGACTTGTCGTGGTAGTCCGTGTTACGCAGTGATTGGGCACACACCGATAACATTACGTATTTACAGCCTCCACTGTCATTTTTTTTTTTTTTTACAGAAATAAAATCCATTCAGTTCGTTTTGGCATCTCAATGGCATGTTATCAATAGATAGTCGGACGATGGACACTTGAAAGTGACAGTGAATGCATCTCAGCTCAGAGTAGCAGGTCTCATATTTCAGATGCAGGACGAGAGAGTTGACAGACAAGACCAAACAGCAAAAGCTGTACCGAAGAGGTCAGACACACCGCCACCCGATGGTAAAGATCAAAGTAATCGTGCTACACATATTGACTGTCATCTTTTCTTGTAAAATGGCTGGGGGCGGCATTATCTCCTCCCCTTTGGTTAAGGATGGTCCAGTGTATCCTACGGTAATGGATATAATACAGGAAGCATTAAACCAGAACCAGAATTCGACCAGCTCTTATTATGGCTGCCACAGGTACTTTGGGGTCATTTCACTCAGGTAGGATCCTTTCCAAGCTGCAGCCTCCATCTTGGTCCTAATCATCAGCTTTCCGGTTTTACCCATGGATGCATGAAGAGAACTGGATACAGCATTGGAGGCGAACCCCCTTTCATTCCTGTGACAGTTGTTCAGTGACACATGATGTCAAAATGGCTCGACTTCCAAGTGGAAAAGTACCCGGATGTCACGGCAATCTTCTGTATCCACTGGGCCCAGGGAGCAGGCGCAGTAGCGTCCGCTCGGTCACATGGCTCGATCACTGGGTCACAACCGTCACGCTGTTGTCACGGCTTGCCAACTCTGCCTCCCAGCCCTCGTTGATCTCATTCACATGAATGGAGGAAGGGAAATAACTCTGGATTCAGCTATTGATGCATTTTACAACTTTTAGGATCTAATAATCTAAATAAGGGCTATTCAAGTGTTCGTACTGGGAAGTTGATTCACCTCAAAAAAAATTATCTGTTGAGTAACAGGCGTCTCTTTCCCAATGCATCACGCAACAGACAAGGAAGTTTTAGTATCGCCATTTGGCCACTACAAAAATTTGCATCAACAACCAGTGCTCTTTTAGGGGGCTTGGTTTTACCCCACTTCAACACAATAATAAGCTTCAGGACCAGCTTCCCAAAATGTTAGAATAAGGGCCACACACACACACACACACACACACACGAACACGCACACGAACACGAACACGCACACGAACACACACAGCATGACAGTAGATGAAATATGTACATGTGGGTTTCCTTGCTTGCCTGTGTGTCACATACTCACACAGAACAGGAAGAATCCTGAGATGATTCTTCCAGTCGTTCCTGCTCGCTGCGTGCCAACTGGAAGCTAATGGGGGGAAATGGATCACATAGACAGACTCCCTTCCTCACAGCAGAAGCAGTGACAGCACAGAGCAGCCAAGAGGCCATATTTGAAAGGGGCTGAGAGATGGATTCATCCCCTTGTACGTCTCATGTCATTCACCTTTAAGAAACTCCAGATTCCATCCAGTGAAGCAAAGCAAGGGAAAACACCCTGTTCCTGTTCGGTTTCAGTAAATCATAAACCAACTCTCACTGCGCAGGAGACAGTGGGGGAACTACAGCAACTGTCGGCTCACTGCAGTGTTAGGAATAACAGCTCTCTAAATCCAACTTTTCTCGCATTTACAAGCTTGACAGCAAGCTCTGTGGGGACACGACGACACACCGCCTACCAGCAAACTCAAATGTTTTTTTTTTTTTCAGTTATTATTAATTTAAGCATCACAGGGCATCTGTCCCAGATAAATGTTCCCGACATAAGAAAATGCTTTTGTGAGCTGGACGGTGGCGTTTAAATGCAGTGTGGGATGACTAAACTGGGGATGAATTCGGTCAAAACCCTGCAGGTGTGTGTGTGTGTGTGTGTGTGTGTGTGTGTGTGTGTGTGTGTGTGTGTGTGTGTGTGTGTGTGTGTGTGTGTGTGTAAACCCAACCTACGCAAAATCTAATCCACTGCCGAGAGATGGCATCCCAATGAAGGTGGCAAACTACAGTATAACACCAGCACACTTCAAATTAAGCAGTCTCTAAAAGTAGAAGAGTATATGTTTGGACTGTGTCGGCCCCGTTCATTCCTATGAAAGTTGCTCAGTGGCGCAGGATGCCGAAATGGCTCGAATTATGAGTGGAAAAGTAGCTAGATCTTCTGGTGATCTTCCGCATCCATCGGGCTCATGGAGCAGGCACAGAAGCGTCCACTTGGTCGCGTGGCTCGAACACTGGGCCAAAAACGTCACGCTGTCGTCATGGCTTGCTAACTCCGCCATCCAGCCCTCGCTCTAGCTGCAGTCTGGGTCTGGGTTATTCACATGAACGGAGAAAAGGAAATAACTCTGGATTCAGCTATTAGTGCAGAAATCCCGAATTTCCCCCCGGGGATTAATAAAGGTTCATCTTATCTTATCTTATCTTTACAACTTTTAGGACCTAATGATTTAAATAAGAGCTATTTAGAGTGTTTAAACTGGGAAGTTGAGTCACCTCAGAAAAATTATCTGCTGAGTTACAAACGTCTCTTTCCCAGTGTAATTCTGTGGGAAAAGGTCTTTTTCGGCCCAATGGCATCAGGTGACTGCTGTTTGGCCACTACAAAAATTGGCATCAATAACCGGCGCTCTTCCTGGGGGCTTGATTGAAGCGGTGAGAAATCTTGAGGAATGCAACTGATTGGTCCATGGTTTTCTGCTTGCCGTTTCAAACAGGAAACAACATGGCGGCGTGCTCGTAAATTTTCTGTTATTCCGTCTAAACAACTCACCAAAACCTACTTCTGAAAACATTTTGAGCAACAAATAGGCTCTGCAACTGCTGAATCTCATTTACTTTTGGAGCTAGATGGCCTAGTTTGACAGCTTGGTCCAAGTATCGTGAATCAGGCGTGTCGTGTTGGACAGGATCATTTGCATAAAGGACCGTTTCACCTTTTCAACTGTCAATGAAGAAACTCAAACACTCGGCTGACCAATTGTGTAACTTCATCATTCAGTCAGTGACAGACTTTTGCATCTGTAGGGCTGGCTCTCTGCGGTCCTGCCAAAAAGCTGGACTGGAGCTGAGTTTCAGTTTGTATCAGTAGTACAAATACTGTTGTTGTTTTATTTTGTTTTTTTAATTAGACTTGTATCTGAGTAAAAGGCAGTGCTTCTGCAAAACCTCCAGCCACATGAAGAAGAACAGGCAAAGTTAGAGGTTAAGCATACAGCTCAAGCTTAGAGAGCCCAGAAAATGACACTGAGGCTGCATATAACAGTTGCATTCACAGCACGACGAGTGCATCTTTTTGATTGAATCTGACTTCAAACACAAATTTTAATTTAATCATATAATTCTGGGCGTTGTTTAATCCTAAACGCTGGGGGCTTGCTGACTATAACATCTCCTGCCAAAAATTCATATTGCTTATCAAATAAACTGTTCCATGAACATAAACCCCAAACCCTGAGAAAAAACAATTATGAAGCACAACAATAGTTCTCTTAACATCCTCTAGATTCAAGCTTTTGGCTTTGCCAATTTTCTCTCTGACAGAGAAAAAACATGCAAACTATGAAAGAGACCACAGAGCAGACGGAGGAAAACTGGACTCCAGCTGGTATGCAGTGTTAGCGGTCTCAGACATATAAATCAAGTGTGGCCACAACTAAACACACATGTAACGTTTAAATGAATGCATAAGTCTAAATGTAGACTTAGCATCACTGATCATCACTGTGTGAGCAACAGTTCTGGTCACTCTCAGCCGTATGAACCCCAATTTCTCGCTCCAAACACACTCACACACACAGTTTCCCTTATCCTTTCTCCCTGGTGAAGGACAGACAGAGGATGTGTCTATAATCGGGAAAGACTCACATTTCCTCTCTGAGGTTTCACATTCCTGGGATTCCATCTGAAGACCACTGCAGCCCATTTAAAACCGTTCCCCATATGGAGGGGGGAAAAATGAGACCCAGTGAAGGCAAGCTGGGTAGGTTTTTGAGCTTTCAGAGCTCATTTCTCTTTACAGTATTACTCTGCCATTCTAGGTAAAAGAACATGTTGTTCACTTGGAGCACACTGTGCTGAATGAGAGGATACTTCATTCACGAGATGTATCTTATGCCACCAAGAATCATACGATGATAGAACAATTGTCATATGTTATGCTGTGGGAAATAAAAGCTATATTGCACTGTTAAATTTGTAGTGGGAAAAACTGGAGGAAATATGATTGAAAAAAAGGTTATTTTTATAAAACTGTCACTGTATCCTAACAGTAGCGCATGAGACAGGTAATTTAAAAAAAAAAAAAAAAAATCATGTGTCTCTGTGTCCTCCAGTGCTCTAAATGGCATCTGCAGGATTTCAGAGAGCAGAAAAAAACAATCAAAGCTGATCTGGAGTCTGCCATCTTTGAGCAGCTGTGAATCACTTGCTAACTCCAATCAAATGGTCTACGCAGCGCTAATCAAATATGAACCAATATTCTGTTACTGTAACGACTGGAATGATTTCTCTCCTCAAATGTATTCAGAAACATGTTGTACTGTTTTGCTCCAAAATGAGACATTTTGTGACCCAGCAGCCATGTTGAGATCAGCTGAGAAAATACCAAGCACCGTCCACCAGCCGGTGCACAGCCATCATGACTTGATGTAACTAACACTGGAAGATGATGAGGGCGGAGGGCTGCATAAATCAATTCATGCAACATAAAACACTACAAATGCCATCTCCCTCTTGTCAGACCACAGCTCTTCAGAGCTTCCATGTGTGCCTTGTTACAAAATGCAAATGTTTACACATAGTATAGTGGTATATTGTATCTATAGAATAAAGACAACTGAATAGAAGCACTGCTGGGTCTTTGTGGTAATCTCATACAGGTGTTTTTAGGATCCTTCAGGTCTACTGTGCTTATTCAATCTGATGAATGGTTCATTTAATGGGTGAAATATGTTCTCAAAAATGTGCAAAATGCAAGTCTCCTTCAAAAATGATCCAAAGCATGCTATAGAGTTTGAACAAAATTAAAATGCCTTTATTTTACATGGTAGTCATTGTTTAAAATGACCAGCGTATTGAGGCCCACATGGGTCTTCAGCGGGTCATTATCCATTGCTGACAATCATTTTTGAAGGAGCCACACATTTTGCACTTTTTTGGAGTCCACAATGCAATGAGGTCTTCAGATGGAATAAATAGTGGTATATCTATTTTATGACACTGAAAGGCATTGTCGGCTTTTTTTTACATTTGTAATTTGTGATTCCACATCCAGTGAAATCCAAATATGAAGCCACACGCAGTATGTCCTCCACCTCCTGAGATGCTCAGCATGACCACACAGAGGACGACAAGTCCTCACGACTGATGATTAGCAAAACGAAACGTTAGTTGTGTTTCAATGACGATACAGATAAACAAGTGTTCAAAAAACAACCATATAAATTACAGTGAGATATTATAGGAATAGGTGGACATTAGCACAGACGTACTGATATGAAGCTATTTCATCTAACCTAACATTTGAGAGAAACCCGTTCGTACAGATGCCAAGTAACGTTAGCAAGCTATGATAATGCAACATACACAGAGCTATTGCTAATGTTTGCTAACGAGCAAAGCTCATTGACCGTTTTTCCGTGCTGCTTAATAGGTTAGCATGAGTTACGTTCGGGTAAAAAAAGAAGTAATTAAGTACGATGAATATATAGAAATATGAGTACAGAGAACATGAGTTGAACGTTTTTCTGTCACACAAGACACATGCGCCAGTGTCCAGCGGCACCATCAGCAGATGTTAGCCTGATTGGCTAGCAAGCTAACATGCTAACGTAACCGAGCGGGCGCAGGAGGGGGTTTAAATTTGCTTACCTGTCAACCGCAGCTTTACTGGGCCATTTCTCCTAACTCCTTGGCTAGACATTCCCCTTTGTGTTCCAGCTTGATGAAAATTTTACAAAAAAAGCGTCTAATTCATGTGTCAGCGGAGGAGTCTCAAAAAAGGTATCTCCCAAAACAATCCCTCTGCTAGCATGGGGTAGCTTGTAGTATCACCATAGCAAATCACACTGACTGGGTATGCAACATAATGATATCAACATCGCTGGCCCCTCGAGTCCCCCTTTCCGTAAAAAAATGTAAATTATGTCTCCAGACGAGCCACGGGTGCTGCTACAAATCAGATGGACGGTTTGCCCTCCATCCAGACAGGCGTCTACTCTGCCCGTGCTGCCTAAACTGAAGTTGTTCGCGATGATGGTTAGACTGAAGGCAGGCAGGGAAAGACTATATAGCAGCACATCCGGTACGACCTTTCAAATTAAAATATATATAGCGTGACTTTATCGCCTTTTCCCAAGGTTTACATTTGTCCAAGGGGGTGTAGCGTTTGCTGCGCTTTGTAAAAGTGAGCCAATGTGCAATGAAAGAGAGTTTCTTTCATACACACACCATTTTTAAACTGGTAACAGCTTCACAAATTATTCTATGATTTTACGTTGAAGTTCAAATCGTCTTCATCCGGCTGCGTTAATTCAGGTTGTGTAGACAAGAGATTACACTGCATTAATACTCGAGTTATTTATGTTGGATAAAAGTTTGGAATATCTTCACAAATGTAATCTCTGTGGTGTACATGATAGCCACCAGGGGCCAAAAATCCAATAAAAAAATCACAAACTTTCATAAAATGTCATAAGGCCAGTTAACACGTAGGGTCTGCCACATTCAGCCAATAAGCACAATAAATAAAGTGCATTTTTTGCCCCTGGGGTTAGATATTGTAGATGCAGGTCTGATGCAGTGAGGAAAATGTTCTTAAAATACCTCCCTCTTTTTTACCTCCCTTTTACATTTTCCTTCACTTGCCAAAACCTTCACAGAGTTTTATTAGTTATCCTTCACCGTCTACAAAGGACCCTGCCAATGTTTGTGCATGTCTTATGTAATTTACTACAAATAAACTATGTCAACTCTCACCACAAACCAAATCTCTGGATGTTATAATTTAAATTCAAAATAAGATCATTTTCAGGATGGAAAAAGACTCTTTCAAGGTTGCTCATCTTTCGTCGTACATGATGAATTAAGCTGAAGAAGTTTGATGTAAAATGTGTCTTCCTTATCTCATCAGAAATACATTTGAGTCCAGTGATTTGGTCTGCAGCAACAAAGGTTTTTGTTTTGGTGTAGTTTAGTGCTTTTACAACCATACTGGTAGACAGTGATCCTATAACCTTGACAAATAATTGCAGATACTGTAAAATGTGTACTGTGATACTTTATCTACAACATAATGAAGTATAAATTGTGTGCATGCTGACTTTCACTACTTTCAATTTCAATTCTGGTTCTGCTCCTTCCTGCACCCTTCTGGCTCATCATAAGCCATCAGTGCCATATAGGTAGTGTAAATGCATTAAAACACAGTTTCATTCATAAAATAACAAATGTACTACACTGTAGACACAACAGGGTACTTAAAACGTGCAGTCTGGCTAGTATAGAGAATAACCACAGTGTCACCTAGTGGTGACATGGACATTGAATCACCATTTTTTCCTCACAAGAATTGATTCTGAACACCTCACCTCCTTCATGTCTTTTCACCAAACAAATCCAGCACATTTCCCTGTTCGTAGCCTGCTTATATCCAAAAAACTCAAAAAGTCAAGAAAAAAAGCTTGTGCACGAGTCACATTTATTTACAAATATTTCTCTAAAAACAGGGAGATTTTGTTTATGTACTGTCACGTACAAGGATGAAATGTTTGCAAAAAAATACAAAAATATTAACAAGGTGCGACTTTTCTTTTTTATGTTACAAAGAGAAGGCTGGATGTGTTAAAACTGGAAAGTGCTTTGGTCACCAGGGATCTGGAAGGTAAAACAGTCTACAGTAACTTCAGGAACCACAGACTCATCATCTTCATTCTGAAAGACAAATCGGACAAGAGGAGAGAAGCATTAGAGGATTTACAGAGTCGTAGCATGTTTTGTGGATCATTCCGTAGATCCATTTAGATTCTGTGGACTAGGACCATTTCTGTCAGCCATAAAAGGGTCTGTTGTGAATTGAGTAACATTAAAGATGTGAGCAGGAAAAAGTTTTACTTTGAAATCATTTTGTCAGTGACTACCGAGAAAAGCAAAACAGAAACCAGCCAAAATCTAGCTCAGGCTACTGTATTGTTGCATCACACCCTGCATTTATGCTTTGGCAACAATTAGTCATGAGGGGTAACCACACAAGTAACTCCTGCCACCCTGCCAGCTCTGCCAAATCATTTAATCTCTCATGTAATTGACAATGTAGTCATACTTCCTCTGGCAGTCGTTTAATCCTTTCCACGTTTGTGTTCTGCTTGAATTGTTGAAGGATGTGGTTAGCATCACATCTGTGACAAACTATCCAATCACATGAGTAATATTACTTGGAAAATTCAGCACATACTGTATATGCATTATGAAAAAGACAAAAGCAGATCATAACAGATACAGAAGAACATCAAATTGCCTTTGTTGCAGATCGATATGGGTGTTTTCAACATTAGAGCTGATTGTCTTTTCAACCACTCTTAAATTCTCTGATTGGTCCACATTCACTTACTGGACTACTTCAAACTTTCAGCATGACTTCTGCATGGCTGCTAGTCTGAAGGGACCCCTGTTTTCAGTAACACTTACCTCATCTGAGAAGAATCTGTCTATGATGTTGAGAGAGGACTTGTAGACGGCTGCGTTGTCATGGGACTGCAGTGCCTCAATCTTGTCCAAACCACCCAACTCCTCAATCATTAGGCACAGTTTCTCTATGTCACCAGTATTGCACGCCATCTGTGGAGAAAGGGGAAAAAAATTTGACTGAAATAGTTCCCCTCACCAAGAGATAAACCTGTGACCATACATTTTAATCCATCTGAGTCTTCCAGACTATAATATGATTGAGATTAAATTCTGTAATGTTATGTTTCCTAATCTCAGAAAGCCACAGTGTTAATCTCCATTTCCTCTGGACCTCACAACAAATGTCTGCTGGCTGAAGAGAATGCAAGAGCACATGTAAAGGCCGATGATTCAAATGGCTGGATCGGTGACAAAAACAATTTGACAATTTTATGTTTACATGCTATACTGATCAGCCATAACCTTAACAACATTATGACCACTGACAAGTGAGGTGAATAGCATTGATAATCTCTTTACAATGGCACCTGGCAGTGGGTGGGATATATTAGGCAGCAAGTGAACATTTTGTCCTTGAAGTTAATGTGTTGGAATCAGAAAAAAATGGTGTAAGTGTAAGGATGTGAGTGACTTTGACAAGGACCAAATAATGATGGCTAGATGACTGGGTCAGAGATCTCCAAAACTGCAGCTCTTGTGGGATGTTCCCAGTTTGCAGTGGTCAGGACCTACCAAGAGTGGTCCAAGGAAGGAAGATTTTTGACCAAGCTACTGCTCTACAATGTATTATTTTAACAAATAATTAAATGCCATAGATGTATTTAATTATTTATTGTTAAAATAATACATTGGTGACATTTTGTTTTACAAAGTTAGGAAAGCAATGTTTAAGTCAAATTTTATATTGCATAAAAGAATGATCCCAGTCACACAGTGAGGCACACATCTTATTAATTAAACATTGGCATCGGATCAGTATTCAGTTATCGGCCGATTATGCACAGCCCAGGTACTGGGACTGAAAAAGTCAGATCAGTGCACCCTTAAGGTTCTTTCTTGCTGTTCAAGGCAGCAGCCTACCATCAGACTTTAATCTGTTATGTATGAGTGGAGTGGTTTTTACATTTTCCTTCACTTTCCAAATCCTTCTCACACTTTCACTAGTTGTGTGAATTTCTCCACTGTGGGACTAATAAAGGAATATCTTATCTTATCTTAGTTGTCCTTCATTGTCTAAAAAGGACCCTGCCAGTGTTTTTGCATTTGTTATTTGTTTTACTTCAAATCGCGCATAATACCTCAAGTCTCATTGAACACCAACTCTCTAGACACTATCTAAGATTTCTATGCGAGATGAGAGAATTTTCTGGATGGAAAAGATGTCATTCAAAAACAGCTTTTTCAGGTTTCCTCATCAAATTGCTCATCTCTCATCGTATATAATGAATAATTCTGAAGAAGCTGGACTAGGGATGTAAATAATTAACCGCTAACCAACATTAAGCACTTTAACCGATTAACTAACACAACATTTTGATTGCACTACGAAGACAACCTTGAGAAAATCTGAGCTGATGCGACTCCAATGCAAATATGGCAACTGGGTCTTGGCAATATACCTGTAAAATATTGTAGATTGCATCCAGGATGACCGAGATGATTTTGCTGTCTTTTGCTGCCAGCAGGTTGAGTAGAGGCTCCAGCACATTGCACTGGACCAGAAATGCCACTTGCTGAACCGTTCCACCACTGGTATAGTTGGTGACAGCCCACACTGCCTCCTTCTGAGTCTTGTAGTCTCCCTAAACATAAAAGGCAGATGGGAGAAAAGTATAGAGATAAACTAGAGATGCTACATATATACTTAACAAGCAATCATGAATAAACATGAAATCAGTCCCTCAGAAATATTTGTTCATAAAATAAGAAAACCATGCATAATCTGCAAAGTCGGCAAAAAGGCAAGTAACTGTGCTGGTCAGGTTATATGAAAATGACAAAAATAAAAAAATTATATATAAATTATAGGGCTGTCAATCAATTAAAATATTTAATCGCGATTAGGGCATGTTTGTCCATCATTAATCTTGATTAATTGCAAACTAATCGCACATTTTTGTCTGTTCAAAATATACCTTAAAAGGGAGATTTGTCAAGTGTTAATACTCTTATCAACATGGAAGTGGACAAATACACTGCTTTATGCAAATGTGTGTATACATGTTATTGGAAATCAATTTACAACACAAACAATGACAGATATTTTCCAGAAACCCTAATAGGTACTGTATTTAGCATAAAAATATGCTGAAATCATAACTTGGCAAACGCAGCCCAACAGGCAACAACAGCTGTCAGTGTGCTGACTTGACTATGACTTGATCCAAACTGCATGTGATCATCATAAAGTGGGCATGTCTGAGACACGTGGGTACCCAGAGAACCCATTTTCATTCACATATCTTGAGGTCAGAGGACCCCTTTGAAAATGCGTTATTTAACCTCCGTCATGATAAGCTAGTATAGCATGGTTGGTACCAATGGATTCTTGAAGTTTTCTGGTTTCATATGATGCTATGATATGATGATATTATATCGTAACTCTAGCTTTAAAACTGAGTCTGCTATAACCTAAAAAAAAAAAAAAAAACACAATCACAATTAAAGAAATTAGTTGCATTCAAATGAATTTGTGTTTATACATTATTATTGCATGAACTATGGCAGCCCAAATAAATTATATTTTTAATTTTCTAGCTTCAACTTATTTGACAACTTTGCGATTTCTGTTCTTGACACAGTGTATACATGTACGTAAGTATCCATGTTAGATATTATGAACACTTCAATACTCTGGTCTCAGAACTGGAGTTGGAGCTCAGGTGCTGCCCTGTAACTGTCCACAAACACAATTTTCCCCACACTGATCTACAAAATATAACATGACTTATTATGAATTAATAAATCACGTGGACTATTATACTATTATAACGAGCCAGCTATACGTTCTGTCTGCTCTTGTGTTCTGACCTGTTGGAGGATCTCCACCAGTAGGGGTATCAGGCCTGCATTGACAACCTCCTGGATCTGGGTCTCCTTGCCAGCAGTGATATTAGACACCGTCCAGGCTGCCTCCTTCTGTATATTGGGATTGTGGTGACGCAGCAGGCCGGGGAACATCGCCAGGGCACCCGAGTTCAGCACGCACTGAGTCTGCTCGTCTGTCCCAGTCACAATGTTACCAAGTGACCTCAGGACTGGAGTCTGGAAGGTGAAGCAGAGCAATTATCTGTAGTATTCATCATTTATGAGTAATATTCAGTATTGAAGGGATGGTGGGATGACAATAAAGAGGATGTGATACCTAAATTCTGTGTGTGCTAATGTTCCGGTTTGACATCTATCTGAAGCCACTAACGATGATAATGCCAACAATTTTCAGTTACAATGGTTCACGTGTCTGCACACAAAACTTGAGCCTTTATAATAATAACCTCTCCTCTACTCAGCCAACATCCAATACAAAGATCTTCAAGTCGTGCAGGAATGAACAAATTAGAGACACAGAACCCTACGTTGGTCACTGGGTACTTTAGAGCAGCTCACTGTTACTAAGGATGGAAGGGTTAAACGCCGAGGTCAATTGTCATGCATGTAACCGAATGTAATATAACCTATCGATTGGACGCCTGTCAAAAGCGGACAGTTATCAGCTCATCGGCTAAGATCAGTGTCATATCTGATTTCTTTTTTGTCGGTCAAATTTTTATACACAATGGTTTTACGTTGCAGCCACACACTCACAGCATGGACGTGGTGCACAGTGGCAGCTGCGTCACACAGTAGAGCCACACATATGCTCACATCATGCAGTTGGTGTGGAAGTTCTTCAGCATGAGACATGTTTTATTATGAGCATACAACTGAATTTAAATTTTCCATGAAAGAAAAGTTGCAAAAATGTTTGTGTATACTGTCAATTTCTTTTAAGAAAGAAAGAAAATCAGAATCGGTAGGTCAGACTTAAACATTCAAAATCTGCCATGAAAATCAGTGCATCTCTGTAACAAATGTAAGACAAGTAATGGGAACACAAGTTTAGAAAAAAAAAATCCTTGACAAAAAAATGGCTTTCTTAAACTTTGTTGTTGTTGTTGAGTAAGAAATACAGTCGGATGGAGACAATAATGGCGGATAGCTTGGGATGTGAGGAACATCTTGGAAGACTGAGGTATTAATGACATAATGAGCACAAGCTGTTGCACTAATTGAATAAAGAGAGCAGCTACTGCTGGTGGATGAAGCTAATCATTGATAATTCTTGGAATATCAATGTTGTACTAACTCAACATAAGCACTGTACACATAGCCCAAACTGCAGTTTCATGTCACAAATAACAGTAACTTTTGACTTAAACTCAAAACCACATACCACAATGGTGAGCTCCCCACAGGCTAGGAGCTGTACCAGTCGGGGCACCAGGCCAGCCTGCACCACCACCTCTATCCTCTCGTTGGCGCCGTCGGTCAGGTAAGACACGGCCCAACAGGTATCGACCAGAATCTTCCTGTCGTCGTGGTGCAGGAGGCGGACCAGGGCTGGAAGCATCTGCTGCACGGCTGACAGAGGAGGGGCCGGGTTCTTGTTCCGACACAGGTTGGACAGCGTCCAGGTGACATTGCGCAGGTAGCCAGACTGGTATGGTGAATAAAGAACCAAATACTATTTTACAGCATCGGCTTGTCATAACATGATAATTCTTACAGTAACTGATACTGAGAAGACAAGCTTACTCAAAGACTTCTCCAAGGAGAGGGACATCAGTTTAGTTTTAAAAATTTCAACCATTAGCTCTCTCCAAACAAAATAACATCAGGGCCTCAGGATATTTATCAAGCCATTTTAAACTGGGAGCTTCTGAGCAATTTGTACGTTGTCATAAATAACCTTAGAAAATAACTGTTCAGCAGGGCCATAGTGCTGTGTAAAATGAAAATGGATCTTAAAACCAGCAGAGCAATAATGTCTGATGGAAACTCACAGGAAACACAGACAGGTCAGGGGCTGCCAGCAAGGCTAGGAGTGGACAGAGGCCGCCATGTTTGATCACCAGGTCTCTGTAGTTGGGTCCATCACCTAGATTAAGGGGGAGGGAACAGACATTCATAGTCAGGTGCTGTCAGCAGTGCAATCGTAACAGAAAAAGTGCACCATAGCTAAATGAAAACAACGATCGGTCACTACAGTAGGTACTTATGAAAAACCCATCATTTTGTTCTGTATTTCTGAATGAATATCCAGGAATGTTAACCAATTACCATAATATGCTGTCTAGCTCTGTTCTAATTATGGCAGACAACGTTAACGTGATAACACAAATTCGTCATGTCCGTTCTTTAACGCATTAACACAACTTCAAATTTTTAGGAGAAGGAAGCTAAAATGAATGGGTTATATTGGTACCCACAGACATGTCCACTTTATGATAATCACATGCAGTTTGGGGCAAGTCATAGTCAAGTCAGCACAAATAATAAATATACAGCACACTACACTTGCATAAAGAAAGCATATTTCTCTACTCCCATGTTGTTAACAGTATTAAATACTTGACAAATCTTCCTTTAAGGTACATTTTGAACAAATATAAAATGTAATTTAATATTTTAAATCAATTGACAACCCTACTTCTAGGACCTTTACCAACTGAGAAAACAACCAGTGCTAATGCTCTGATAGACCACTGGCTCCTTCTTATCCCTCATGAATAACCTTTGGACATTGAACGTTCTGTGCCAACGACACTTAAGATTTTTATGACACACCCTTTTACATTAACTCAAAATCCCTCAAAAAACAAAAAAAGTCTGTGGAAACCAACAACACATCTAGACAAAACGAAGGAAGCATAGACACGTGCAGTAACAGATCCTCCAATCACAACTATCTAAGCAAATAAACCAAACAATATAACAGTAACGGATGTAGTAATGGAACACAACAAAAGTAACACAACAATGTTGAGTGTCGTCAGCCTCCAGTACCTGCGATGTTACCCAGGGCCCAAATGGCCTGCTCGCTGATGTGCGAGTGAGGAGATTTCACTAGGCTGATGAAGGCTGGAATGGCCCCTCCTTCCACTACGGCGGCGGTCTGATCTGAGGTACCCGAGGCAATGTTCGTCAGGGCCCAAGCTGCCTCAAATTGGATGGGGGGGCATTCAGATAATGCTAGAAAACTAACAAACTGTGGGATGAGGCTGGCAGCAATGATGCTGTCAATAGGTGGGTGCTTTTCTCTGGACAGGAGCCTCCTGTATATCGAGAAAAAAAAACACAGTAGGGGAGTTAAAAAAGGACAATAGCTTTAAGGAAAGTTAACTGTATTTGTTAATTTGTATTTGAGCAATAACTATCTGGGTGGCGTTATTATACACTCCTGATCAAAATCTTAAGACCAGTTAAAAAATTGCAAGAATTTGCATTTTGCACTGTTGTATCTTAAGAAGGTTCTAAGTAGAGTTTCAAAATGCAAAAAGAAGAAATGGGAACAAGAGACCAAATGTTTTGAGCAGGCAATTTATTGAAAAGAACAATTTAACTGAAATAGGCTGTTCATCAGCTGATCAAAAGTTTAAGACCACATCCTTTAAAAGCCCAAATCTGTGCAAAAATTTGGATTCCATGTCATTTTCTGTCAAGTAATCACACTGTCAAGACCTCTTGATGGGAAAAGCAAAAAAAAAAACTCTCTGCCTTCGAACGTGGCAGGATTGTTGAGCTGCATAGACAAGGCCTCTCACAGCGTGCCATCGCTGCTGAGGTTGGACGCAGTAAGACAGTCATTTTGCATTTCTTAAAAGATCCTGAGGTTTATGGAACAAAAAAATCAAGTGGTAGACCCAAAAAAATCTCACCGGCACTGAGCCGGAGGATCCGAACGGCTGTCCGTCAAGACACGGGACGATCCTCATCCCAAATTAAGGCCATTACTGGTGCTGACTGCAGCCCAATAACCATCAGACGGCATCTGCAAAGGAATGGCTTCAAAAACAAAAAACCTCTTCAAAGGCCACGTCTCCTTCAACGCCACAAAATTGCCCATTTGGCCTTTGCAAGGGAGCACCAAACATGGGACGTTCAAAGTTGGAAGAAAGTTTTATTCTCTGATGAGAAAAAATTTAACCTTGATGGTCCTGATGGCTTCCAACGCTACTGGCATGACAAGGAGATGCCACCTGAGATTTTTTCAACACGGCACAGCGGAGGGGGCGCCATCATGATCTGGGGTGCTTTTTCCTTCAATGGAACAATGGAGCTCCAGGTTGTGCAGGGGCGTCAAACAGCAGCTGGCTACGTGGAGATGTTGCAACGGGCATCCCTCATGACTGAGGGCCCTCGTCTGTGTGGTGATGACTGGGTTTTTCAGCAGGACAATGCTGCAATTCACAATGCCCGTCTGACAAAGGATTTTTTTTCAGGAGAATAACATCACTCTTTTGGATCATCCTGCATGTTCCCCTGATCTAAATCCAATTGAGAACATTTGGGGATGGATGGCAAGGGAAGTTTACAAAAATGGACATCAGTTCCAGACAGTGGATGCCCTTCGTGAAGCCATCTTCACCACTTGGAGCAACATTCCTACAAGCCATTTGGAAACACTCGCATCAAGCATGCCAACACGAATTTTTGAAGTGATCAACAATAATGGTGGAGCTACTCATTACTGAGTCTGTTTTTGAGACTTTAATTTCTGTTTTAGGGGTTTTTTTTGAGCTATGGTCTTAAACTTTTGATCAGCTGAAGAACAGCCTATTTTAGTTAAATTGTTCTTTTCAATAAATTGCCTGCTCAAAACATTTAGTCTCTTGCTCTCATTTCTTCTTTTTGCATTTTGAAACTCTACTTAGAACCTTCTTAAGATACAACAGTGCAAAACGTAAATTCTTGCAATTTTTTAACTGGTCTTAAGATTTTGATCAGGAGTGTATTTAACAGGTTCGGGGACAAATTGATTACCAACTCAATGAAAACAAACAAGTCCATAAAGGAATATGCTTGAAAAAAGGTGTGATGGACACCTTGTCATGATTTAGGAATAACACATAGGAGAGATACTGCTGGAGATGATGAAAGACTGGAGAAAAAAGGTGTGCACCATGTCACTGGTCATCTTGAAGGATATATTATTGTCATTAAACAATACAGGATTGCACAGTGAAATGTAGTTGAAGCCCCCCTCCGCTACATACTCACAGATATTCAAAATATATTTAAATTAAAATAAAATATAAACAATAAAGTAGACTGGAGGTAGACTTAACGGACTGTGTGTAAGCATAAAATGCCACCGTAACATGATGTTTATTACATTAGCACAGCCAAGCTCATCAGTCAAGGTTCTTTTTACCTGGCTGCCTGCGTGGCCTGCAGCTTATGATCTAGATTCTGGCTGTATACACCTCCTACAATCTCCTCCACGGACCAGTGCTGAGGAGGCTGCGAGAACAGAAACAGAAACAGATTACTTATCTGCCCAGTAAACCTGGGTCACGGAGAAGCTAAAAATAACCCTCGACAGTCAGTGGAGCATACGTGGAAAATGTTCAGGTCAGGGTTACAGGATCAGGACAATTCAGTTCAATTGCAGAAAAGTCTCATTCAAATATTTCTCTCATTTTCTCCTCTCTTATTTCCCCATTTCTCTCTGAGCAGCACAGAGAGACTGATTCACACTTTTATAACTAGCAGGCTAGACTATTGTACCGCTCTCCTTTCTGTTTTACAGAGGAATACAATAAATCAACAGTAACTAACAATTCAAAATTCTGCTTTATTGACTTCAAAATTCGAGAGAAGCCGTGAGAAATATAAAGTTATAAGCTACAAATTTATTAAAAAATGAAATTAAATGCATGCAATCCTCTGTGGTAGGTTTTTGAGCTTGTTTCTATAAACCTGGTAGCTGGTTTCTCTCGCAAGATCTGGCAACACTGGTCACATATTTAGGTGCAATACCTGCCACAGAGGCTGTTTTAACTCATTCATAGCCAACCGAAAGATATAGTTGCCTGCTATTTTTTTATTTAATTTAATTACTTTCTTGGGGGTTCAGTGAGCCATGAGAAATATAGAGTTAGAAACTTCAAAATTATTGAAAAAATTAATTAAATACATGCAATCCAAAATAAATTCATACATATGTAGGAAGTGATCAAGCAGCCACTTCTCTCATATTGTGGTAGGTACAGTTACAGGTAAGGTTGTTTGCTTTGGGCTTTTTTTTAGGGGGAGAGTTTTTAGTTTTGAGCTTGTTTCTACAGACCTGGTTCTCTCACAAGATCTGGTAACACAGTTTGGTGTAACACCTGGCATGGAGGCTGTTTTAGCTCATTCATAGCCAATTAATTGTATAGTTGCCCCCCTTTTTAAGTAATTTTTAATTTCAGGTGGGTTTAGTGAACTGTGAGAAATACAAAGTTATAAGCTACAAATTTATTAAAAAATGAAATTAAATGCATGCAATCCAAAATAAATTCAAACATATGTGAAGTGATCAAGTGGCCGCCTGTCAGTCATACTGTGGTAGGTACAGTTACAGGTTAAGTCGTTTGTTTTGGGCTTTTTTAGGGGGGAAGTTGCTTCTTTTGAGCTTGCTTTTATAGACGTGGTTGCCTGTTTCTCTCACAAGATCTGGCAACACTGGTCACAGATTTTGGTGTAACACCTGGTTCATTCATAGCCAACTAAACTACAGTATGTAGGCAAATGTTTCAGACATGGAAAACACATGGAGAGCAGCTGTGTTCCTTTCAGATGCGTCCTGTTTACTTTATAGCTGGCTTTAGCGTGTGGCAGAGGCAGCGGTCTAACCTGTGCGTTGGGGTCTTTCTCTTGGAGAGGAGAGGTTGGCTCGTCCAGGAGGCTCTGAACGTTTCTCCTCTTCAGGATCTGGTCATCCTTCTTCGCTTTTCGTAGCTCCACGTTGACTTCCGCTCTCCTGCGCCTCAGCTCCTGAAGAAGTTAAAAATTATAAATCTGCATTTAGGATTACGATTTGGCTACATAATCCGTGTGCTAATGGTGACTGTTACTGGCAGGACTTACACTGGCATTTTTCCCTTTGTTTTTGAACTGGGTGAGTCGAGCTCCGTTGTCGCTGCCAGCTGACATTCCTGACCGTTGAACAAGACACTCGCTTCCAATAACGTTATAAACTCTCCCTGCTGAAAGACGACAGCTTAGCGTCAACAACTTTCACTGCCTCCCTTCGGTTAGCTAGCTAGCTAGCTAGCAATCAGGTAGGCAGTGAATTACAGCAGCTAACGCTAGCAGTTAACTGGCCGCTCGCCTTGAGGCCAAGCCGGTTATCTAACACCATGTGGCTCGTGGTACACGGAGATTAAACCGACATCCACAACCCGCTGAAATTCATAAAAACAACGATAACACACTCCGCCTATAAGCAGAACAACACCATTAACCATTAACCAACGCTATAACGTTGTATTTGTTTAAACTGTACCTTAGCTCACACGGCAGCGTGCTTACCTTAGAGATTTCTCCTAGTTTTTTTTTTTCTTAAGACATGACGTTAGTTATATAACCGCCCTGTTTTTTTTCTGCGTTTTTGATTGGTCAGTTGCACTACAAGCACCTCCCCCTGAGCCTACGGTTGAACAAACCGCTCCTAACAGCACAGCCGTTGTTAAAGGCAGCAGATGTGAGTATCGCGAGATGCTATTATATGTTGGTTTTCATTGTGGAACACTTGCGGCCATGTCTGAAATACTTACCGTACCGTCAGTCATATTTTCTTTACATAACACTGTGTAGTTGAAGTTTAAAATACCGGAGTACGCTCCCTGTTGCCGGTTTTGATTTGATCTGTCATTTTGATAAACGTTGTTTTCCACATGCAGCTACGTAATGACCCAGTGGCCTAATGGATAAGGCATCAGCCTCCGGAGCTGGGGATTGTGGGTTCGAGTCCCATCTGGGTCGTATTTAGCTCCTTTTCAGGGTTTAAATGTAATATGAGCGATGTCTTGGTAAGTACTGAAATCATTCATTGGTCCACGCTACATTAAATCGGACACAGACAACATTAATCCCCTATTCTGCAAGTAAGACTACACATAACTGTTACTTCAATTTTATAAATTGTAGCTGGAAAACAATTACTCTAAACAAATGTCTGTAACACAAAAGTACAAAAACTGCTGCTCATCTGGAAGGCAAGAAAACAAGAAATATCTGTGAACTATATTTTTTATATATTGATTTTTACATTTATATACGCAGATAGCTATTTGTGTGCATTGAGAACTAGTTTTGTGTATTTATGTATGAATCACAGTCCTGTGTGCATTCATTAATACTGAGACTGATCTGACTCCATACAAACTGCAATTTGAATTGTATATAATGTAACTATAATACAAGAAATCCAAATGCATAAATGCAAATGTCTGTAATACAAAAGCACAAACATTGCCACTCATTTGGAAGATATTGCAAAGCACACCACTGTCAATTCTTTCTCTTTTTTTATTATAGCTAATGCAGTTTGTTTCTATATTGTCTCTGCCTCTGCCCCTATATGGAGACATTTGTCTGATATTACCCTAATCTGCATAGTCCAATAAAGTTGTTTTTTATGGAAATGTTGAAAATGGAAAAATAAGTGCAACTGTGTTTGAAATGTTTTTTTTTTTTCTGGCTGCTTCACTGTAAGTTTTTATGAATATATAATAAAGAATTAAAAAGCTGTGACAGAAAGAGACCAATTTCTCATCTCATTGCCATTTGTACGGAAGACCACAGAGTCACGTAAATAGCAATAAAGCATTTCATTGATTCATAACTAACTGTGCAATGAAAATAGGAATTAATACATTTGTGTACAAACTTACTAATCTGTGAATAAATGAACTGAATGCAGAGGCTAAATAGAGAAGCTAAATAACTGTAAATCCAATAGCTACGAAATTTAGTAAAAGCAGCAGGGAAATGCAGATGAGAAAAGACATCCTTTTAAATGCCTGATTGAAACCTGTACTCTTCATTCAATGTGTGAATCCACTTATTCATTCCTCTAGAATAAAAATAGTTTAAATTCCATTATTTATTTATTAATTATTTTGTGTCTTTTTAAATGATGTACTCATTGACTGCATCATGTTGTTTCTGTAAATCCCTTTTTAATTTGAACCATTTATTGATGGATTAATATTTGATTTAAAAATTCGTTTCATGATTCTTTTTTTATTGCCAATTAAAATGTCAAATAATGAATTACTTTGCAATTTAGTCCACTTATTCATAGAAAAATAATACATTTATAATCAAATTTATTATGCCTATTTTTATTTGTTAATAATAAATTAAATGCTTTTTTACTACTTACATGACTGTTTGTAGTCCTCTATACTTCAGTGTTCTTATCAGATTGCTTTAGTTTGGAAAGATGCTAATTTAAATGGTGCTGTAGTTCCTCATTGTGGGCACCAGAGGGTAGTGAAGACTGGCTGATAGTAAACACAGCCAGGTACACCATCACCTCCACCTCATATCAAGGCTGGCTAATGTTAGTAGTAGTTGTTATCATATCAATAGTAGTTCTTATCACTTTCCCTGAAGTGGATCGTGTTTTAGCCTGTGTTGCCCACCAAAATATCCCAAAAATAATCAACACCAATGCAAAATATTTTGAATATTCTGTTGGACATCAGATACCTGAAGGTAAACCTAGTCCTAGTTTAACATAGCTGTATACTTGGTAAACAACAGAGAATATCTACACATTTGCCTTTTTATATCGTGAACAACAATGAGAGCCTGTTTAAAATCCATTTATGAATGAAGGGAGTGTCATGTCAAAGTGTTTACTTCTGCGTTAGGGCCGTCCCACCATCCCTTTCCACCCCATCCCATCTCATTCCTGAGCGGCCGTATAAAAATCCCAGGAATCCCCTCTCTGCAGCAGACCTTGAAGTGTGTCCACACAGAGCATCCAGGATGACTGGGATTATTCTGTTTCTCTTGTTTCTTGGCTTTCCTCTTTACAAGACAGAGGAGCATGTTGTCAATGGTGAGTGTACCTTTTTTATATATATATATATATATATATATATATATATATATATATATATATATATATATATATATATATATATATATATATATACCTTTTTAAGTCTATGTATTTGAGAAAAAAACATATTTTCTTTTGCCTTTTAGAAGAAAGTATTTCTCTTTTAATGTAATTGTGCAGTGAAGTTTAACTTCACAGCAGCATGCTCTGTTGTGATTTATTATTTACTGTTCAACACTGGGGAGGATCAGCAACTTTGGATCACACCAAAACAATACCCAATAAATCAGTACTATTCTGCTATCTGTCAAAAATATATATAAGTAAAATAAAAACAAAAAGGTGCAGCAATCTGTGGTAATTTTAACTTCCATGAGGAAATATCAGGCTACAAGTATAGTTCAATGTGATTTAGATAAATGCTAAGTCAGTAATTGTTTCACAGCTTTGGTGGACTGGAGACGTTTGGGGTTTGGTTCATTTTAAAATGTAATATTTGAGTTGTAGATTCTCTATTAAGTTAGACATTTCCCACCCATTCATGTTAAGATCAATGAGTGTCATACGATAAAGTGTCAAATTCCCACGATGAAAGTTACTGATTTGCTAACACAAATATTTGTCACACTTCTTTATTTAAAGATCCTAAAGTTTCAAGGAGCATCTAAAGTTATTATGTAAATTAAATAACCCCTTACTGTAGGAGCAGAACAGCTTTGAAATTACATTAACACACCATATCGAATTGAAGGAAATGTCTAATTGAAGTACAACTTTTTGTTTGTCTCAACCCAGAGCTGTACACCCTGATAGAAAAGGGTCAGACCAGCTTTGTGGATCCAGCTCCGAGCAACCAGAGTCGGATCGTGGTCAAAGAGCCCTCCCTGCCCATCAACGAGCTTCTAGAGAAGAGCAGCAAGAGCGGCGAGTCCAAATTCACCCTCCATCCTCTACCCTCTGCTGTCTGGCCGAAGCACAGCGACCTGGCCCCGATCCCTCGCCACCATGGCCCCCACAACAAGAGCAAAAAGGCCCCCAAGAGTGACCGTCTGGTGGAGCACAACAGCGAGAAAACCAGAGGAGAAGTTGCTGGTCTGCTTCCCAAAACCCCGCTGACAGGAGCTACAGCTGCTGCCACCAACCGTACGGTGCAGAAAACCAACCAGGACGCCCAGGCCAACATCAGCCCTCCTCAGCAGAGTGAACCAGACGGACACCCCAACTCCAGACCCAGAGGTCCACCACACACTCAGCCTCAGGCCCAGCCACACCAACCATCCCCTTCCCCACGCAGGGATCCCCCCAACCGACGGCTGGACCCAGAGGAGAACCGGCCGGGGAAGTCCAGCCTCTATCAGTCTGGTATCGGCGTAGCGACCCGGAACAACAGCCGCCCGCCTGTCGTCTTCAACCGGCGCTCCTCCAGCCTGCTTTACCAGTTTGACATCCTGAGGCGAGGTATGGGAGGATTTGTTGTGCCCTGACCTTGGAGGTGACCCCTGTATGGATAGAGTTCTCCACATACTCAGCGTCTTCGAATGTTGAGCTTGAGCTGTATGATTTTTCAAAAGATTGAAATTATGTAGGAGTCTAACCATCATTATCACAGTATTTAGTACCACTAGTATGACACAATCACATTGACCAATGACTCAAACCAATTACAGCATGTTTGTATTAGCCACTGAATGAAAAAACAAACTTGCATTTGGATTTAAAGGGGACATATCATGAAAAACTGGGTATAGTAGTAGTATCTGGATTGCCTACCAACACACAAACTGTGAAATAAAACATCCCAGTCAGTTGTGGGCTGCCTAGATCAGAAAACATGTGATTCAACAAGCCATTCAACATGTGGCTGTCCTTCCTATGTCACATTCAGGCTCATTAGAATAAGTACTCCCCAACCAATCAGAGCAGACTTGGCTTTTTCAGAGGTGGTCCCCAGCCAATCAGAGCAGATTAGGCCTTTTCAGAGGTGGTCTTAAAGAGACAGTGTTTCAGACAGGAAGGTGAATGCAGGTATTTAGACAGACAGTATGAGAAAAATAATGTGTTTTTTGAATATTAAAACTAGTACAAATCCAAAATACAAGTATGAACCTAGAAATGAGCGTGATATGTCCCCTTTAACTTTTTTCTGCAAAGTTAAAAGAGGCTTTTAACAAACTGGAGTTTACCTCAGTCCTAAGACTAACACACTACTTTTGAACAAAAAGGGAAAAAGAGCTCAAAAGCTACATTTTTGGTGCATCCTGGTAGCTTATGGGTTAAAAATACTAACTACATCATAGTGAGCTTAAGTCACGCCCCTTCTGATGGACCCCATGGGACCTTATTTTGGAAAAAATGGGAACGGTAGTCAACGGAGAGAGATAAATATTTTTTTGATCCTGTTTGAATTGCGCTATGAATCACACTCAGGATGTTTTCACGTCAAGAAAGTTGCAGTTTGGTGTAGTATTTAGTTTTGTGTGAAACTGCTCAGTGAACTACATCTCTCGCTGTGACCAGGCACAAATGAAACATTATCTTACCTGATGTGTTTTATCCAGAGACTCCTGGTCTTTTTGTCAGCCGGGAAGAAAAATAACGAACAAAACCTGTTGCTCATGTGAGTTCATCCCAGTACGAAACACGAAGAGACAGACGTCACTATGTGTGTCATCTTTCTAATTACTTTCATTTTCACAGTCTGATAATCCAACAATTTAACAACAAACTGAGACTTTCTGGACTTGTAAAATTCTGTTTTAAATTGACAAACGTGTGATTCATGGCACAATTCAAACAGGTTCAAAAATTGACATTTTTTTATGAAGTAAGGTCCCATGGGGTCCACCTGAAGGGGCATGACTATCCCTAATGTCTGTTCCCACATTTCCTGTCACTCTCCACTGTCTCCTGTCTAATAAAGACTACAATATACCATAAAAGACCTAAAAATATAGATTTTTTTTTGTTTTATACTTCTGTGGAAATTAGTGTCATACAATAATATCATACACAGAGTTCATAGAGTTCACTCAGAGTGATAATGACAGTGATGATCTGAACCCTTCCACTGGTAGTTAGTGAACATCCTCCACCACTAATTGCAACCACTTCCTTCAAATCTGGCTCCTTTGTGTGCGGTGAGGTTGTTATGCAAGTGACGCAAAGCAAGTGAGAAGGTCCTGATATTGTAATTAAGATGGAAAATGTAATATCTCATCACACTCCGCCTCCTCCAGTCCCAAGTGGAGGAATGCGACGCCTGGGTTTTGTAATGACAACCTTGTTATTTTCTAATGGTACTGGAATGAGAGTCTGGCTCCGTACGAGCATGGCAGCACTCACTCTCTCTTTTCCTCATCCCTCCATCCTGTCCTCTTTTTGTCTTCTCCTCCACAGAGTCCGACTTCACACATGATGCCTTCTGCATGAGCGAGTGCAGGAAGGAGAAGGAGGAGAGAGAGTACTACTGCTACAGTGAGTTTGGTATGTACCCAGCCAGAGACAAAGATAGAGATTGTCTATGAAGGTAGAAAAACAAAAGTAAAATGCAGGAATAGTTTAAGAAGCACTGTAAACTTCAATATCTTGGTACTGATTAGTCCTTTCAAATAACTGCATCCCTTAAGATTTTGAGCACATCCCTGTCTTTATAGAGGTAGTAATTACCGTAACTACTCAATTACTTGCTTTTTGTTTTGATAATAAACTACTGTATCTATAGCTGTGGCGGCTAAATATGAATTTTGAGACAATGAGTAAGAGTTTAAAGGTATAGTTCAACATTTTGGGATTGGGAAGATTGATACCACCCTCTTCTACGTACAATTCACATTAAAGGTACAGTGTGTTGGATTTGGCAGCATCTAGTGGTGTGGTTGCAGATTGCAACCCACTGAGTACTTCTCCGCTCACTCCTCCCTTTTCAAGACTGCAGTAACGTGAGCCGCCGAGTACAAAGCTGCCTCAGAGGCCATCCTTACCGTAATAACACAACTTTAGGAGCAATGAGGTCAGGCAGTGGCTGGGGTCTCCTTTTGCACTCAGCGGCTCATGTAACCGCAGTTTCACAAGCGTGTCGGAGAACTACGGCGGCCTCCAGGTAACAGAAAAATGTGAAAGTCTCTCTCTAGAGCCAGCGTTTGGTTTGTCCATTCAGTTCTACTATAGAAACATGGCGGAGCAACATGGAGGACACAGTGAAGAGGAGCTGCTCGCTTTGTAAATATAAATGGCTCATTCAAAGCTATCGAAAACACAACAATTATTAGTTTCAGGTGATTATACACTGATGAAAACATAGTTATGACTATTATACTTCATTTCTGCTAACAGATCCCCCAACATGTTACACACTGTTCCTTTAAGGCTGGAAAAAGGAGAAAACAGCTAACCTAGCTCAGTCTGACTACCAGCACATTTAAAGCTCACCAATTAACTAACAAGTTAACTATTGTTTGTTTAACCTTGTTTTGTTATCACTGGACAAAGCCAGGCTAGCTGTTTACCCATTTTTAGTCTTTGTGCTAAGCTAAGCTAAGCTAAGCTAAGTTAAGCTAAACTAACCAGCCGCTGGTTGTAGCTTTATATTTATTGAACAAACATGAGAGTGGTATGTTTCATCTCACTCAAGATGGCATGAAAGCAAATAAACATACTTCTCAAAATGACTATATTCCTTTAAAGAAACATAATTTGTACATACACTGTATGTAGGTATGAATTTCCAACATTTTGACGTGTCATATTTGTCATGTCCCTTTAACAGCTGTCAACGGGATAGTTCACGACATCGACGTGTTGCGTAAAGGAATACGCCTCATTACACTGATGGTGAGCAGTGACGGTTTCTACAAGATGAGTCGTCTCTATGTGACCCCTGACAGCTTTTTCTTCAAAGTCCGCCTTCTGGTCCTGGACACCTACAAGTGCAGCAAGCCCTGCCCCGACATCAAACTGGGTGAGTGCAGCCGGGTCGCTCGGAGGCCTCATAAAACAAAAGATCGGATATGAATATCAGTTTAATAAAAACAAAAGAGCTGTGAAAGTGTATCTATAAAAATGTGTCACTTTGATGTTAAAAAAAACTCAGATTGATACTGAAGATCAGACAGTAAATTATGGGAGTATCAAGACCATAGACTGTATATAAAGATGAACAGTGTGTCTCCACACCCTCCCACGGTACAAAAGTGAAGTAGATATGGGAGCTGCCATCTTGGTTTTTGATGTGATTTGCAGCCAGAGTCTGGGCTGTTGTGTTCAGGGACCTGGAGCCTTGAAATCAAGTTCCTGCACAGATACCTGCCTGAGCCAATCACAAGCCGAGCATGGCTGCAGCTTGCTAGTGTGAGTTACCTAGCTGGTATGTTAGCACCACGGTAGCTGTTTGGCTTGCGATGACCTGTGACGGTTATAGAAGGTTGCATCACCTTTCTTGTACAATTCCTGAGCCTCCGGCTGTGACGACTTCACTCAGAGCAGCTGTCAGTCACAGCTGTGGATCATGACGTCTCTTTTCATTGCATCAAATAACTAATTAAAACCAAACTTATTAGGAAATGAACACTTGAACACACAGTATATCAGCATGAAAAGAACTACCTAAAATGACAGAAACCATCTTTGGCAAAAAAAGTATTTGACGAGTCCTTTGACTTTTTAGTTTGGCCCATGTCCCATTCGCTAACATGGAGGAGGCGGGATTTATGACCTATACTGCAGCCAACCACCAGGGGGCGAGTGAGATGTTTTGACTTCGCTTTTGGAGAGCTGTCATGTCGTCCATTTTTATATACAGTCTATGGTCAAGAACCATATAAAGAAGTCTATAACAAGTTTCCACCAAAGTATTCTTGTGTGGTATGTGGGAAATCTGTTTTCCTGAGATCAGTAGAAGCACAGTCTCTCCTAGTCACTTCAACATTTCCCCTATTTGTTCCCAAGGGACCAGATACATTATAATGGGCCAGATCTACCACCGACGGCGCCATCTTCCCAGTGACCTCCTGAACCTACTGGGGGGTAAACTGAAGCCCGGAGATGGCCTCCTGCGAAGCAACAACTACATCAAGAGGTTCAACAAACGGAGGCACCAGAAAGCCCTGGAGGCCACCCGCTCCAGGTGTAGGTGAACCAGAGACAAGACTGTCGCCCCTTGCTGCAGGGGAAGAGACACTGCAGCTTACTGAACTGATCATAACTAACCCCTCAGTATTGTGCAAGACGGAAGACATTTTGCGGAAGGCGTGGATTTATTTTCATATGGACTGCTATGATAGCCCTGGTTCATCTTTTTGACCCCTCGGTAAAGTTCCTGAAGTATCGACTTGTGGTGTCTTTGATAGAAAACACAAGCAGCTTCAATTAAATGGACTTTCCACATCATTTTGTAATATTTGGGGTATCAAAAGAGGGTGTTCCCATAATTATTTTCTCATTATTAGCAACTCTAATCAAACTCCTCATTCATTCATGGCTGGCTCATGAAGTCCCCAAAGCAAAAAGTTTGTGTCAAGAAGGTAAGTCACTGAGAGAAGTTGAAAAGACTTGTGTGAGGTCAATGCCTAACCTTGACCATTCAAGGTCAATGACTAACCTTAACCATTCAAGGTCAAAGGCTAAAATTTACTATTCAAGGTCAATGTCAAACCTTAACTATCTGAGATCACTACTCTTACTATTAGTACTACTATTTGAGATCCATGCCTAACCTTAACTTTTTAAGGTCAATGTCTAACCTTAACTATTCAAAGTCAATGTCTAACCATAACTATTCGAGATCACCGTCTAACCTTAACTATTCAAGGTCAGTGTCTAATCTTAACTATTTGAGGTCAATGTTTAACCTTAACTATTCAAGGTAAATGCCAAACCTTAACCATCTCGCGAGTTTCCCAAATTGTGGATTACCTTCTAGACACAATCATCTTTAAAAGGAAATATTATAATAATATGGGTATATTTTATCATCTTACACCAGCATTCACAATCACCTGACTTTAGCCAATGTTTGTTGTTGAGAGAGAAATATAGTCACATCCAGCCTCTCTATTCCCACTATAATCCAAGCAACCAGAAAACAACATTTACATGATATTGAAGACAAACTTATTTTCCATTCAAACATACAGGCCTTTCAAAAATAATGGCAGTTGTTAAGTGTATTTTAGGACCTGTAGGAGCCATGGATCTCACTGTACAAATCCAACATTTTAATAATCATGTCAAGTACTTTGATAAATCGATGACGCTTCTAAATGGATATGAATGCAAAATGTTGTATTGCACCGAATAGTATTGTTTTGTAACACTCGATCCCGTGCATGTTGTCACTGTGGTTGTTATTGGTAAGCAGGAAATGCACTATTATTGTAACAAGGACCAAAGGGAGGGAATGAAGGGCCTGAAAAAGCAGCAACAAATCCCAGTGGAGGAGGAGGAAGAATAAAAATGAGACAGAGAGAGAGCACAGGACTCATGAGAGCGGCTTATTTTCCTAACTTTAATTATGTGTCCACGATGAAATATCTGCCCGAGTAGACCGGGACATCAAAAGGGGCCTTGCTGAATGAGGAGGGGGTGTGTTGTTGTAGGGACTAAGCCATAAATCTAACCGCAGGAATCTGATCCTCTCCACACCTGGACACATGACTCGGAAAAGTGCCTCCGTCACAGCTCCTGCATTGGGGATGGTTCTCGTTTTCTTGCATACACACAAACACGGGCTAAAGCTTAAAAAAAAAGGTACTTAAAGTATTTATGCAGGGTCAGAGAAAGAAAGAGATGGGGGCAAGGTGGAGGAGAAATAAAACAACACAAGGAGGGGACTGAAGCAGTAGAGGGGGTGTCCATCTTTCTAAAGGGATAGCTTCTTATTTAATCAGAAATCCCTGAGCTCATGGAAGGGAAAACTTGCACTGAACGCTTACATTGCTTTACTATACATGAACCCAATAAAAATGTGTATTTGTTTTGTACTCAACGACCCTGTGAGAAATTTATTTTTCTTAAAACCTCCACTCAAGCTATCACATACAGTACATCTGCCCACTGACCGAAGCATTGATCCTCATTATGTTTGATTGCATGGGAAGGAGCCCCCAATGTAAGACACTCTAATTAGAGTTTAACAACCATGGTCTCTCTGTCTGGCCTCTGGGAGCAGAGACTGACTTGGGAACTTGGAAGTGGAGGCAGGCAGGGCTAAGCCTCTTTTCTCCCCCTCTGTCCGTCTGTCAGCTCGGCCGGTCAGTTCCCAGGCTCGAGGAAGCCTCTATCTGGGATCAGCGCTGGAGGGAACAGATGCAGGCGGGCAGGAAACAGGAGCCTGCTCCACATCTTGGCTACTATCGCAGCGGGAGGACATTCCTCATCGCAGAGGATGTAAAGGAGGAGGAGGAGGAGGGAGAGAGGAGAGGGAGGTGGGAAATATCTCTGTCTTGCTTCCTGTGTGATCGCCCCCAAGCCGCAAGGGGGGAGAGAGCAAGAGAACGAGACGAGGGTGTTGGTGGTGGACTGAAACCACTTGAGGCTTGCGGCCATCTGCGGCGCTTGCAGCGTCCGTGCGAGCCTCTGGATTCATTTAGCGGTTTGAGTGTTGGGAGTGAAGAGAGGGAGGTGGGGGGAGAAGGGTGTGAGAGGAGAGCTGAAAGGTCAAACCTGGAGGTGGCATTTATGTGTCATGCTGGTAATTTGATCACAGGAAGAGATTATACAAGTGTGTTGGAGGTCACAACCTTGTCCTTCAGTTCTCACAAGTACATGCACTTTTCTGTTATTGCTCCAGATAATTGACAAGGGTTAAGAAGGTTGTACTCGCTGTTTAGGGCTGGATTAACACACCAAAGGGCCCCAGGGAAAAAATAGTCCCCAACTGAACCCCCCGTATCTCCCAGGCTCTGTGCATTGTGTCGGTATCAGATAGTAATTAGTCTGTCATTACTTGATTAAACACACATTTATGTCATAAAATACACCATAGAATACATAAAGGGAAGGGTATACAATGTAAGAACATTGTATATAATGACCTCAACATATGTGAATGAAAATAGGTTACTTTGTGATAATCACATGCAGTTTGGTGCAAAAAACATGCAGTTTTTTCATGGCTTTCCTCACTAGATTGATAAGGGGGTTGCTTGCAATCCAATTTCTGAAAAATGCAATTCTTGAACAAGTCTCAAAATGTCAACAGTTTTTGAAACAAAATCACAGCATGGCTTTTTCTGTGGTGTTCCTTAAGGACTTGGTGTCTTAGTGTGGTATTCTGGACAGATTATTGATCATTTTTATCAATTCTCGATAGGTAAAAATTGTACATTTTGCACAAAATATGTGTTACAAATGGTTTCAACTCAAAAATTGCTGCAACAACAGAAATACACTAACGTTGGTTGGGATCGCTCCCGGCTCTGTGGGTCTCTTCAGGTTAAACAATAGGCCTTAAAACTGGACTCAGGAGTTTGCCTTGTACATGTTTCTCCTTGAACAAATAATAAGTAATTTTCAGTCTTTTAAAAAAATCAGACAGTAGTAGAGTTGACAGGAAATGAGAGACAAGGCTTGAATCAGGCACGTAGCTGTTCACGGTAGGGGTCTTAACCCCAGCCATGGGGACGCCCCATAATACATCATTTTGGTGGGATCTCCTATCACCGTTATGCAGACGTTCAATTATACAGTACAACTCACTTAAGTCTCATAATTTGTCCATTTTACATAAAAAATAGATGCCAGATCATTTCCTCAACACTGACAAGACAGATGGGTTGAGTCCAAAATTCCACAGCAACATGCTAGATTTTTTTTGTCTGACACTTTAGTATGAAAGCAGCATAATTATCCCACAATGCAATGTGGTAGTGTGGTAGTCGATCAATAACGCTTCAATTTACTGTAAGTATAACATCCAACTTTGGTAGGTGTGATATACTGTAGATTCTAAATAAATTCAGACTTTGATTCTCACAAACTGTCGCTATGGTTGCATGAGCAACCACGCGTTACCATGGTTACACAGGATAAGTGACAACAGAAATTACTGCTCAGTGCGTCTGGAAAGATACATACTACCATTTATTCAAATAAAAGTTGTTGAACAACAGTATGCATACTGAGTATGTAGTGCGTGGAATATGATTTTGGATCAAGCCGTGTTATTTCTGCCACACCCAGCTTATAGACCCTTTCATTGCTATTCTGTTGCTAAGGCAACAGCTCCGGCCCAAGATCACTTCCTGTCAGCTATGGTCGTGTTTAGAAGGTAACTGCAAAAACTCGCAAAAACTCTTGTGAGACTCGCTGCCCGACGACCTGTCCTAACCTTAACTATTCAAGGTCAATGCCTAACTTTAACCATCTGTCATTAACAAATATTGCAACAGGAAAAACAAAGGAATATTTATGTTAAGTTTGAAAAGATCTATCAGGTCATGAATGGATTTTCTTTTCTCTGCTGTTAGATGATTAAATTAAAAGAAGAAGCCGATTCTTCTGATCACTTTTAGAGCTACCTTAAAGGGATATTTGTTAAGTATTCAATACTCTTATCAACAAGGCACTCTCATGTTTCATAGACGTTACTAATTAATTGTTTCAAAGCCGACATCTTTTTCATAAAATGTCAGAATCAGACAAAAAAAGAAGAGGTCAAAGATCAAGGTCAGGTATGAAGGAGTTCGGCAGGAGCTGATCATATTCTGTGGGATAAAATAACGTACAGAGAAAGTAGATATGTTACCTACTTGAAAACAGCAGCTTTTTTGCAAACATTGATTGCAGAAGGAAACCAAAGGAAAGAAAGCAGAACATGTGCAGACTGCAGATGTGATTATATAAAAGGATGAAGAAACCAAGTTAAAAGTAGAAGAAGAAGAAGATAGTCCTTTATTAGTCCCACGAGGGGAAATTCAATCTTTTCACTCTGTTGTTAACTTATACACGGTACATGCAGACCCGAACACACACATGCACAAACATGCAACAATGGAGAGATGTCAGAGTGAGGGGGCTGCTCCTGACAAGCGCCCCGAGCAGTTGGGGGTTTGGTGCCTTGCTCAGGGGCACCTCGGCAGTGCCCAAGAGGTAAACTGGCACCTCTCCAGCTACCAGTTCACACTCAGTTCTTGGTCCATGTCGGGACTTGAACCGGTGACCCTCCGGTTCCCAAGCCAACTCCCTCCAGACTGAGCTGGCTGTCAGTTGTTCAAAAGCATTTAATCGTATGATTGTCCATAGTTAATTGTGAATAATTGCAAATGAATTGCACATTTTTATCTATTCAAATTGTACTTTAAAGGGAGATTTGTCAGATATTTAATACTCTTATCAACATGGTGGAGTGGGCAAATATGCTGCTTTATGCAAATGTGTGTATGCATTTATTATTGGAAATCAATTAGAGCACAAAACAATGACAGATATTGTCCAGAAACCTTCACAGGTACTGCATTCTGCATAAATAAAATATGCTGAAATCATAACATGGCAAACTGCAGCCCAACAGGCAACAGCAGCTGTCAGTGTGCTGACTTGGCCAAAATTTAGCGGAAGTTTGGAGCCTCCTTTATGACAAATTAGCACGACATGGTTTCATATGATGCCCGTATTATTCACTCTAGCTTTACAACTGTTACAACCTAAAAATCGCAAGTTGTGTTAAAAAAACTGAGGCGTTAAAATGAATTTGCATGAAGTTGTTATTGCGTTACCTTTAACAGCCCTAAAATAAACATAAAGCAAGAAATGTGCAAGAGCTGGATAACAATATAATGCACAGTAACAAACTGGGATATGTTGAGGTAAGATAAACTGCTCCCCGGTGTGTCTGATGAGCAAACAAACAAACAAAAACTCTTTTGAAAACTGGTGTCAAAAACATTACTTTATTATCTAGGATGAAATGTCCTATCAAGTACAAAAGAGAATCTCTTCAGAGTTGCCACAATCAGTTAAAAACATAGAGTACTTTTTATCTGCAGTTACGTTTCCTCGACATTACTAAAAAAAAAACAAAAAAACTGAGAACTTTTCATTGATATGAATAAATAATACAAGAAATGCAATGTCAATATAGAAGTTATGTTGAACTGGTTGGTTTCTTACAAAAAAAGAAAACTCTTTACAAGAGTTAACTGTGACCCCGTTCAAAAACCTTTATGCTCACAATATGCAGCACTTTTAATATAAAGGGCAATTTCACCTAAAATGTAGAGTTCACTTCAATTTAAGGGAAAAAATAGTTAAAATATACAGGCGGGCTTAGCTGCTGGTTCAAAGAGTGAAAAATAAAAGTTTCTACGGCTCTAAAAATCTTTCATCTCTACATATTTGGACAGCCATAATATACAAGAGAGATTACAAACGGTGGATGAAACATCATCAGATTACAAAGTGACGGACATTTGTGTGAAAGACACACAAGCAGTAAAGAAGACAGCAGCTACATTATCTCTCAACTCTGCAAACACACACACACACACACACACACACACACACAAAAACTGATTGAAACACTTGCTTAATTTTAAACAACTTAAAGACAACTGTGTCTTATGACTGCTCCCCTCCTACAAAACTGATAATCACGGATTACAAAAATGTTCCCAAATATGATAAAAATGCAGCTATAAAATTTTCATACAAACCCCATGGTACAAAGACTCCCCAGTTCCCACTCAAAGTTTACTCCCAGACATGCTGCCGCAGACCGCAACATAACTGAGTTGATGCTGAGTGGAAAAGTCCATTATCCAATTACTTAACCATGCTTTGAGGGCGAGTTGAGAGACATATGTGAGCCAACCTGTCAACTTCAATGAAATATGCTGGAAGAAGTGGCTGATAGATAAGGGGAGAGAGACTTACGGACTCAGCTGGTGACAGAAACTGAGCTTTTGACAAGACAGTGTGTGTATATGGAGGGAGGTACACTACTAGTACTAGTAGTGTGTACTAGTTTAGCATCGTACACCTTCCCTGAAGGCCCAGCAGTCTCGCTTCTTGTCCTTGACCTCCTTCAAAGAAAGGTCAAGTTTAAAGGAGCACAGAGCCAGTTAACATTCTTCACTTGCATTTCAGAAGAACACAAAAATGTTAAAAGAAGAGAAGCAGGATGGGATGGGATGGCCTGTCCTGGGTGTTTCCTTCTGGAAATTTAAATCGGACGAGATGAAGACCCCTTGAGCTGAGTGAGAGCCGTCTACGCCCACATGTGGCGATGTTAATCCCAAAGAAAAATTTAGAAATGTAGCTTCTATTACATATGGAGCATTTCAGCATCAGGCTACTGTGACGGGGAATGGACAGTGAAACTGGATGTGAATGTGCCACTTGGTGGGGTTTGTGAGGCTGGTTCGTACAGGGCTGCACAACTGAGGGTATAGAGAGGCGAAGTCCCGCCCATTCCAGTGGATCTCATGGGACCTTATTTTGGACAAAATATGAATGGTAGTCCATGTTTGAATTGCACCATAAATCACATTTTCCAATTTAAATCCTAAGTTTTCAAGTCAAGAAAGTCGCAGTTCGTCGTAGTATCAGTTAGTTTAGTGTGAAACCGCTCAGTGAACTTCATCTCTCGTCTCAAACTATAAACCTCATCAACACCAGCTAGCTAACTTAACTATGTTCCACGCAAATGAAACGTTATCTTACCCGATATGTTTTATTCAGCAAACTCCTGGTCTTTATATTGTAGGGGAAGCTAGAAAACCAGCGAGACCTGTTGCTAGTGAGAACATCCCAGAACGAAACACAAAGGCGTCGTAGCTTCAGTGAGCGTGACGTCACTAACGCAACTTTTAGGAGTGTAGTCTTTATACATACTGATACTTCAACAGTTTTACAACAGACTGAGACGTTCTTGACTTGCGGCGGGACTTTGGCCCTCTGTAATCAAAAGACCCGGGTGCAGTGGAGTTAGGTATGAAAACTGGAAAGGTGACACAGCGCCTGAGATCGGCTACACAAAGTGGATCTAAAAACTGATCGGCTTCAATGGGGTTATTTTATTATATTTTTTTTCTGGTTTGTTTTGATTGTACTGTTTCTGTTGTTATGGAAAATTTTAATAAAAATATTGTTTAATAAAAAATATGAGGAATGAACTCCAAGATACTGTACCTGATTTGTTATCGGGCCATTAACTAGGCGTTATCAGTCACTACAAGAACCATGAATGTGGGTCATTAGGGGCCTACTATACCTACTATATTCTAAAAGTGAGAGTGAGACTTAAATCAACATGTTCTACCATGTAAAACTACATCAAATGTCATGTTTTGAACACAAACAAAAAGGCTTTTAGGTTTAGGCAACAAAACTACAACTTCTTTAAGTTTAGGCAACACAACCACTTAGGTAAGTTTAGGGAAAAACCTGATTTGGCTTACAATAACTACTTTTCAAAAGTGAAACTTATCACTTGAGCACAAAAACAACTACGTGTTTTTGGTTTCACACAGGATGTGGACTCCGGTCTCCTGTATGAAAACCTTGTTTTCTCGCCCCGACCTCCACCCTTTATGGAGCTTCATATGACCTTCCCTACAGTGTCTGACTGGCATAATAACTACAATCGCTCTCGAGTTTTTTAATGTCCTCCTTCACTGAGCGACCATTTGAATAGATCATAAAACCTATTATTACACGGTTTTGTTGAATACTTGAGTGACTGGTCAGTTACGGTGTTCTACGACCGTTGCTATGGGTGCAGTTCTGATGTTGGACACTGGCATGGTGTTGCGTGTAATGTCGCGGACATGCAGCCACTTTCCTAGTAAAAGTCTGCACTGTGTATTTAGTTTAGTTTAGCAGGTTGTCAGCTGTGAGTCTGCCCGGACTAATGATTGTGATTAAGTGTGAGTTTCTTGGTTGCGTTGTAGCGGTGAACGTAGCTGTAGCACAGTTTGTGTACAGTTTATTTGTTGGTGAATAAATGCTACGAGGCTACAAGCTACAACTCCTCAGCTGGAAGTCCAGAGCCAACTTCCTGTATCTGCTCCGACTCTCTCTTAAGGTGGACCAGCTTTTCTCCTTGAAGTGACAAGCTGCTCCTCTATATTTTTCTCAGCTTTTTAATTAATATTTCTTTTAACCTTTTAACCAATAGCAATAATTGGCTAAAATGCGTAATGTCATTTATCAGCTGAACAGCTAATTACTAACATCCCAACCCTGAAGGGTGACCGGCTCACTGTACATTATCCCTTACATTTTGGGTGTAGTAGGCTCCTATGGACCCACATCTATGGTGCTTATAGCAACAGATAACGCCTATTAATAAACAGCTTGACAACAGTCCGATCAGCTGATGGATGCGATGCCTGCCTTCAGCCATGTGAAGCATAAACTGGGCAATTTCATTATGACCTCATAAACATCTCCATGTGAGGCAGAGGTGAGGCTTTAATGAGATGTCTGTGTCATTAAAATGCGACAAGATGAAATGAAAGCTGCACGTCTGGGTGGGAAGATCCAAGCTGACACTTTGCTATAACGGACACACACAAATAGTGATCAGCTACAAAACTAACAACTCTTTCAAGAGTCCGCTGCTGACGTGAGATCAGACTGTCGCTGAACATCCAATCGGCCAACTTTATCTACGTCTCCCATCTGGATCCTTCTTCTCATGGATGGGATGCACTGGTAGGGATGAAGCAGGCTGTCAGACAGTCCGTGGCCTCCCTGCCCCCGGTCTGAACGTAGTGGGACTCCTCTGCCGTTATGTCCCAATGACACTTTGGATGAAAAGGGACCTCTCTCTCTCTCTCTCCCCCTTAGCACTGCAATGGAGGTGTTGGAGGTTGGGCGCTTTGACACCAGTGCGAGCTGATTTTCAGCCGGGAGCGTGCTCTCCCTCAGAGAGGGCTCAGGTTCGGACGCAGCCCGACTTGGACCACGGGGCTTAATCATTCAGAGGAAACCACCACAAGGCTTGTCTTTTTGACACATGGATTTTAGGAGGGAGCTAAGAGGCTGCTGATTGTAGTTTGTTGTTATGCGACCTACAGAAACGGGCAAAGAGAGGAGGAAGAAAACAGTTGGAAAACTTCTTGGTGTTTCCTTTTTTATTAAAAGCTTTACAATATGACAAAAATATGCACTAGGGGAAATACAAAAACAAACAAAAGAAAAACATGAATTGGATGCCAGTGGGTCAGACACTTTGACGTAGACAAAGCAGCCATGTTGGTGAAATGCTCTCGAAGTGTACGATCGGCCCAACAGTGTATGTACAAGGACTTTTTTTTTTTTTTTTTAAAAACTGGAGGCTGTCAAGCTTTCCATATTTAGAACAGGAAAGCTAAACTACATTTTTCTCCAGTCTATCTTTACAGATCCTACAGTTATTTCCTTTAGAACATAAAAATAGTCCTTCACAATATAATATGCACATAAAATAACACTATACAGTACATGGGTACAGCCAATAAAAATAAACTAATAAATGTTACATGCTTTTTTAAAATCCTTGGCTAAGAAATGAGGTAAAAATGTTCTGTTGCAGCATGTTATGACCAATACCATAAACAGTTCTGTCAAATTAAAAAGGTAAGTTATCCGTGTGTGAGACGTCAGGTTTTACAATCATAGCTTTTTGTTTTTTCTAAACTGAATCTCAAGAAAGAGAATGACAAACTTCATATTTTGCCTTATATTCAACTCAAACATAAACAAAATATCAGTCATCTGTTGCAAGAAGTGTAAGAAAATACATTTTCCCTTGAATGCTTTGTGTTACCAACATGGCTGCCGTTATTAGACAGTAAAAACGTTTTTTTTTTTTTTTTTTTTTGTCCTTTGCTTCTAAAATAAAAAAGGATCACACCTACAGTGTGGCTTAATATATGCACTTTCTTACAAAGTTTTTTTTAACGCTGTTTTAAACAAAACAGCAATTTGTTTGCTTAAAGAGTGACACCGGCACCCAGGTGTTTGACATCACAATCTGCAAGAGAGAAAGAGAGAGAGAGAGAGAGACAGAGGGAATGGATGGTGTGAATACAAGCTGGTGAAGCACATTGCCGTTTTAGGCACATAGCTGGATGCAAACCACAAGCAAACCTTACTGAACAAATGAGGCATCAGAGCTGAGATGCTCATAGAAACTCCATGTGTGTTGAGAGGAGACTCGGCTGAGATCTCTGCACTTCCAGTTAAACTCACCATGAAATGTTCAGCTTGTCCTTCAGTAAATTGCCAAATTAAAGTGTAGCAAAGGCACAAAAACGACATGTACTGTCTGTAAATATAAATCAACCTGTCCTTAGTATCTTGTAGTGTGCATCCACCTGAAGCAGTCACATCACGCAGCGAGGGCAATGTGGTGAGGTGAGTTTAATAAAGGCACAACCAGAGAGTGGAGCTTATATGCTGCTTCCCTTCTACAGAATAGGCAGGAAGAGCAATAAAAGCATTAAAGGGATAGTTCAGGTGTCTTTAAGTGGGGTTTTATGAGGGGTGTCAAACATACAGCCTAAGGGTCAGAACCAGCCCGCCAAATGGCCCAATCTGGCCCACTGGGTGACTATGCAAAGGGTAAAAATTGCAGAAAAGTATGAGTTTTTAATTTATCACATGAATGACTTTCAACAGGAATTATGTCCAAATTTTAGTTAAAATACAGTCAGAATTTCAACACAGGATGCGAAAATTATGACATATAAAGTCAAATGTATTATTAGTCATCACAGAAAGTCACAACTAAGAGAATTAAGTTAGACTTTTGAGTCATGTCTTTGGACTGTGGGAGGAAGCCGGAGTACCCGGAGAAAACCCACGCTTACAGGGGAGAACATGCAAACTCCACACAGACGAGCCCCAAGCCGGAGTCGAACCTGCGACCCTCTTGCTGTGGGCGAGAGTGCTAACCACTGCACCACCGTGCAGCCCCTTAATAAACATATTGTTTAAAAAAAAAAAAAAAAAGAAATATGAGAAGAATGAACTCCAAGACACTGTACTCGATTTGTTATCAGGTTATCGGTAACTACTATACCTTCTATGTTGTAAAAGTGAAGCGAAACTTAAACGTAACATGTTCTACCATGTAAAGCTACATCAAATGTCACGTTTTGAACACAAACAAAAAGGCTTTTTTAGGTTTAGGAAACAAAACTACAACCCATAGAACCCATTTTCATTCACATATCTGGAGGTCCCTTTGAAAATGGCCATACCACCACCATACTACCACTTTTTCCTCCCCAAAATTTAGTGTGTTATTTAGCCTCCTTTGCAACAGCTATGACATGGTTGGTTCCAGTGGATTCCTTAGTTATCTTTAAAACTGAGCCCGCTACGACCGACGAAAGATTGAATAGCAGCCGGGCCTGACAGCAAGCCGTCGTATTTTTAAGTAGTTAATTAACAATCAATATCGTGCCTTGGAAATTCAATACAGTATCACAAAACATTATATCGCAATACTCGTGTATCAATATTTTCTTAAACCCCTACTCAATCGGTTTGTTAGTTCGTGTGATTTTGGTTAGTTCAGATTTAACAAAGTCAGACAAACCCCCCTGTTCTGCAAGGCAAATTTACAGGTTTTTTGAATGGAGTCTGGTGGCTTCAGTTCCCCGTCAGAAAGAAGGTTAAGTGGTGAAAATATTCTAAATATAACATACACTTAAAATGATCTTTTGGGTGGCTAAAACACGTTTTTCTGCCAACCCCGTCCACAGCAGTACATTGCTTTGCTCCTGTGCTTCTCCAAACTGGGGGCTTGCTGACCACCATCTACTGTAGATAATACACTGACTATGTATAAGCACCTCATAAAACCCCACTTTAAAACATCCAAACTATCCCTTTAAGTCCATAAAGAGCAGGGTAAAACATTGCTTCAATTGGATTTTTAAAATGCTTTAGATGACGCTGAGCTTTGGTTCTTAATCTGAAGCTGAAAATCCCAGACTGAGCAGACTAATTTTCCGTACTTCCCCGCCTATATGGTACAAAATTTGGTGAAATAGTAAAAACTTTGCTTTTCATTTGTTTTTTGGTTTCCAACTGGTAAAAGCTCAAATCTGAACATTACGTAACTCCACTAAAAACAAAGCAGAACATGCACCTTCACTACATGATGAAAAGCTGCAGCAGATATGTTGTTATGGGTGGACAATCAGCTGACTGAAGATGCCACCAACATGAAACTGTTGAGGAGTGTGAGTGAAAGCTCATACAGTCTGGAGAAAAGTAGGGAGGGTAGAGAAAGCCAAGCATCCCTCGCAGAGCCATGAACAATTCAGGCTTTTAAAAAATGTTTCTCTAACCGTATCAGTGTTTTATGCTGGCTTGTATCGGAGACAAAAGCTTGCTGGTTGTATGAGCATTCACTCATAACCCCCCAAAAACCAAACAAATTATATGAGTGTTTTGAGGAAACACAATGTGGTGACCCAGGAAATGAAAGAGATGAATGAGTCAATGAATTACGTGCATCTTTCCATGAGAAGTTACATTTTATTGCTCTCAATGGAGAAAGTGTGTATCTACCCCACCTCCAAGGAGGTCAGAGGTCGGAGTCAGCTACACAGCTGGAGCTGCTAATGACTACGCGTCTCTCTTAAAGACACTTCATTCTCTGACTCGGGGGGCTTGTAACACTGCTTCCCTTCTCTCAAAGTCACCCGCTGCCATATTTTGGGTTTCTTTTCCTCATCAGTGCTGATCATCATCATTTCCCCCCAACTTACCTGCTGGCTTTGAACCCTTTGAGTTTCTGGACAAAGAAGGTCTCCAGAACCTCGGCACACTGGTAGAAGGGCGAGTCGCTGGGGTTGTAGTAGCGGCAGTTGTCGAAGATTTTGGTCATGTCCGCTACAAACTCTGTCAGCTTGATGTACTCGCGCTTCTGTATCCTCTCCTCCATGGTGGAAAGGTCTGAGAAAAGAGGATTTATGACATATCTTTGGTTAACGATTGTATGTGCAGTATGTAATAGAAATCATTTAATTGTGAACTCTTGCCAGAGACAAACATCACATATGCAGAAGCAGCAGATAAATATCTGGCTTTTCCAATCAACTTTGTTCCACAAATCAGCATGCCTGCTTCAAAGTAATTGCAGCTCATGTGGCATGTGTTTGACAGACATTCAAATATGTTTCCTGGGAGCTCAGTTCATCACTTTATATGTGACAGCAAAAATCCAAAACGTCTGCCAGCTTTAACCTCCAGCTAGTCAGGCCTTCCAGATCAGTTGCTGAGACCTGACCGATTAGTCATTCCTGAGGAGAGTGTCATTATCCATGTGTCAAATTAGTGCTTCCAAGTCTTCCATAAAAAGGAGCGTTCAGTGTTACTAACCTGGTTAAATCAAGTTAGAAAAAAAAAAAAAAAACAAGACTGACTTAGCGAAGAAGCTAACGGGCAACAGCCGAGGCTTCACATAATCTGCTTCTGCCGGTGGTTTGCTCTGCACGGCGTCCCCGGGGCTGCGTTTTAAACAAACACATCCCACTCTTAACCTCCTTAACCCCCACCCAGCTGGCTTACAAACCTCATGGTCAATATCAAAGACCTCCTTCTTCTCTGTCATCAGATTTCTCAAAACCCTCCAAAAACTACCAACGGCTACAGCTACACCAGCCAAATGCTGCTTTTTTTTTCTTTTGAAAACCAACAAGGTCTTTTTCTTGCAGTGGAAGGGAGAGGGGAGGACTAGAGTTTCCAGGACCGGGCCAACAGGAGCTAAGTGTGGAGCTGGTCCCTTTCCACAGGGAGCCCGGCAGACCCAAACCAGCTCATTAACGGTTTGTTTGTGTGGAAGTTCAAAAAGGCCCTGCTGACGTAAGTCCCCATTTACATGGCCGGTTTGATCTGAGTTGGAGGGCTTCCTCCCTGCTGGCCTCCTGGTGGTTGTGTTTTAATGTTTCAAGATACAGAAATGGGGTGTTGCTTCCAGTAAACTAAAGCAATTATGAAATGAAAACAGCACCACTGAGGCAACTTTATCTTCCAAATGGGGATTGCTCTCAATCCCAGTCTTGGTAATCTGCTGATTCATGAGTCACGCTCTTAATATTTTCCTACATAACAAAGCCACAAAGTGCAAAACTTAAAGTATGTCGACATCAGTAAAGCTAATCCACAAAACATATGTTTTAAAGAGCTCTGCATTCAGAAAATACAGCGTGGATCCAATGCTTTCATTTGATAGTTACCTATAATATTTTGTTTTATTAACTTTATCGTCCATTTTCATTATTAATCCTTAATAATTTATTACGTCTGTAAATGTCAGAAAACCTCTAACAAAGCCCAAGGTGACGTCGTCAAGTTGTTCATTTTGCTCAACCAATAGTGAAAAATGACAAAGACATTCAAATAATAATGCTGGTAAGGAGAGAAGAGCAAAAAATGTAAAACATTCAAGACGACTGAACCAGCAAATATTTGGGATTCTACCTTGAAAAATTACTTAAGCGATTACTCGATTATCAAAATTGTTGCTGATCATTTTTCGCACTGAAATGTCAAAATCACTCTCACTCAATGTCAACCGCTTATCCGGGGTCGGGTCGCGGGGCAGCAGCTCCACCAGGCGGCCCCAAACTTCCCTTTCCCGGGCCACATTAACCAGCTCTGACTGGAGGATCCCGAGGCGTTCCCAGGCCAGTGCGGAGATATAATCTCTCCACCTAGTCCTGGGTCTTCTCCGTGGCTTCCCAAATGGTCGTGCCTGAACACCTCCCTAGGGGGGCGCCCAGGGGGGCATCCTTGCCAGAAGCCCCGAACCACCTCAGCTGGCTCCTTTCAACGCAAAGGAGCAGCAGCTCTACTCCGAGTCCCTCACGGACGGCTGAGCCTCTCACCTTATCTCTAAGGGAGATGTCAGCCACCCTCCTGAGAAAACCCATTTTGGCTGCTTGTACCTGCGATCTAGCTCTTTCGGTCATGATCCAGCCCTCATAACCATGGGTGAGAGTAGGAGCGATGACTGACCGGCTCAGCTCTTTTTGTGTCACAACGGTGCAGTAAAGTCAATGCAATACTGCCTCCGTTGCTCCGATTCTCCGGCCAATCTCAGGTTCCCCTAACTCATGACCAAGACCCAGAGGTGTCAAAATGTCACTGAAATAGATGCCAAGGGATGCCACAAATACAAAAAATACCAACAAGCAAGTTTTGAAAAAACAAAACAAAACAAAAACAAAACTGGACTTCCAACTGAATTAACCTGCAGCAGCAACAACAGACAAAAACAAAGCCAACCATGAATGAAAAGCAAGGCAGGAGAAGCGCCAGGAATGCACCAACCGATACTGGATCAAATATCGGGCCTGACACTTTCCCAAATAGACGAATCAGGTATCAGCGACATTGGCATTGACATTCACATTGACATTCACTTCAGTATATTATAATTCATTATATGCTTAAATACATACGTTATATACCGGAAATTAATTCCTGTTTTGACTAATTTGTTGTTGCATTAAAAAAGTTTACACTTTGATAATTCCTGTTAGTTCAGAATTTCTACCAAGTTGTTGGAAGATTTTTTTTTTTTTTAAATAATAAATAATTCATTAGATTTATATGTATGCATTTGTTTGTTACATTTTGTTTAACAATGTTAGGAAAATCATTGTTTAAGTGAAGCCTGCTGTTTCACTTCCACACAGTGAGACATACAGCTGGTTAATTAAACACTGGTATCAGACGTTACCCAAAGCCCAGGTTTCGCTATCGGGACTGAAAAAGTTAGATCGGTGCATCCATACAAAGCACATTAATCTGCCTCACAAACCAGTGGTACCGCTGTGGAAAAAAAAAGGCCTCCCAAGCAGGTCAGTGAAAAAGGAAGGGAATGCATAAGTGAGTAACATTTAATTAATATGCACAATATGTGCACAAATTGAGGCACTCAATGGCACAAAGAACATAGAAAAGGCTTACAGTAGCTGTAAATCCAAATAGCACTGGAGGCTAAATCTTGGAGTACAGCAGCTGGGAAACATTCAATTACAAACCTTGTTGTCAGTATTCACTCCTGTGTTTGGGCGCTTTTACACATTTCCTCCACTCACCCATTGGTTCCTTGATAACCCTGTAGTAGTCCGGGGCGTCGTTTGTGTCCACTGGCTCCAGGAACGGCCACGCCATTTTATGCGCCTGCAGAGGAGGGAGGGGCCATGAAGGAGATATAAGAGAAAGACGAGACAGTTGAGAAAGCTGAAACCATTGAAGGAAAAACAAACAGCAGCATGAAAATGGCTCTGGAAGCAGGTGGGTCAACACAGATGTTCTCTCTTACTTTCTTCCACACTTGTATCTCTCACACAAACACAGACCACTGGAGAGAGGAGGACAAAATGAGAGGAGAAGAGGTGGGAGGAGGAAGAGGAAAGAAAGGGAAAGGAGTAAAAATGCTGACGCCAGGCAGCGGTCCAAGTAGCGCTCCGGGCAGCCGAACCCATCAGATAAGACGCACACAGAGGACTTTTGTTTGCTGCTCTTACACTGTAGTGTTGTGACGAGTGTTAGTGTTCGGTCTGTCGCTCATAATAAAACTACCACTACAGTGCTGCTGCTGCTGCTGCTCCTGCTGAACATGTCCATGTATCTGTACAGTGACTGTGCAGTGATGTAGTGAAGACAAACCTCCTAGAGAATTGGTCTGGTTTGGTTTGCAGAATAGAGTTTTACACGTGTTTGTGCAGCTGCAATAAATCTACCTGTAAGGAACGCAGAATTCGCCGCAGGCCCTCGTAGTCCTTGTCAGTAAGCGGTGTGAAGACCGTCATGGCGTCCTCTGTCGATTGACATTGTGGACACACATATTCGTCGATGTGGTTGGCCTCGCTCTGCAGGATGCCCACGCAGCGACCGTGGTACCAGTTCTGACACCGGTCACAGCCGATGTAGAACCTGGGAAGGCAAGAAGAACCGTTACTTGTGATGTAGGGCCTCTTGTATTTCAATGTGCTTTAGAAATAAAAAATTAGCTCACATCATTTTACAGGTCCGCAAATTTCATGGTAATTAGGTGATAATTAGCAAGTAACCTATTTGAAATTTCTTTGGAATGACTGCCAAATTACTCCAATATTTACCTCAAAATTGATCGAAAATTACTTTGTTTGGCTGTTTTTACTTGGGACTAAACTCTGCTATTATTTTATACCTATTATAAACATTATTTAATAATTATATATGGGTTCTATGGGTACCAATGACCATGACGTCACAGTCAAATCAGCTGTTGTAGCCTGTTGGGCTGCAGCAGCCATGTTATGATTTGAGCATATTTATGCTAAATGCAGTGGCTGCAAGTTAAGTTAAATATTTGACAAATGTCCCTTTAAAGGGACATTTTGAACATATAAATAACACCCAATTAATTATGATTAATTATGGACAATCCAATTAGCCCTGATTTAAAGCAACAACAACCTGGTTCACCAAACATTAGAAGGTCTACCAACAGAAGCAGAGTGAGGCACAGACACAAACTGCTGTAGCTCCTTACTGAGACTCGTCGTATGGCGTCTTACAGATACAGTAGAGCTCCTCCGTGCTACCCTCCTGGCCCCGTTTACACTCCACACAGATGTAGTCGTCCATCTTCTTGGCCTCCTTCTCCGTGATGCCAACACAGTCGCCGTGATACCAGTTGGTACACAGGTCGCAGCCAATGTAGAACCTTTAGACAGAGTCAAACACAAAGGTGAAGATACAAAGGTGTTGTCGCTACAGTCGCCAGTAGACTGACTAGTTTACAGTTCAACATTGTGATGCTTTTTAAAACATTAAATTAGGTTGTCATGCAGTAGTTTGTACAGATTTTTATGTTTCCACCACACCTGAAGCGCTGTGTAGATTAGGCACATTAGATTAAAAAATGACTTTGTGTGATGTGTGGAGTTAGAAAAAAGGATCACAATGAAAAGGGAGACCGAATATGGCAGAAAAACAACATAGAAGCATTTGCCGTTGTTAATCCGCTTTAGTACATGACCACGTTGATACAAATAGCAAATAAGACCAAGTTTTGCTTTCCTTTTTTTTTCAACTTGTCAGGAAGTTGGCTGTAAAAGTGACGTTTAAACATCAACTTTAAACGAAATTCCATCCCTCGTCCTAATACTGATTCTTCAGGCAGTGCTTGGCTGCAGGCTGAATAAATGCTCTACTCTCGCTGCTGCAGTCTGGAGGCGATAACTCTACTCATAGCTTCTGAACCAGAGTACAACTTCAGTAACTACAACTACCGTGCCTACCCCCTGGGTAAGCTGGTATTAAAAATCGAGAGTACTCCAGAGAGTGTTGTCATACTTGGTCTCGTCGTAGGGCGTCTTGCAGATGCAGTAGAGCTTTGTGTCCTTTTTGCTCTCCTTGGTGCTCGTCGTCGAGATCATCTTCTTCTTCTTGGACTTGGCTGACATCGCAGTCTCCCTCTCCTCCTCCCGTTTCCTCTTGTGTGTGGACGTGACGCTCGTGGTGAGGTGGTGTTGAGAGGTGATGCTGTGCGTATGTGTCAGAGTATGTTGCTGCTGGTTGTGTGCAGCAGCGGCAGCAGCGGCGGCAGCGGCGGCAGCAGCGGCGGCGACGGCGGCAGCCTGGGCGGCCTGCTGGGCTGCAGCCTTCTCCCTCTCCTTCTCCCTCCTCATCCGCAACAGGTCCCTCTTGAGCTCCTCCTGAGGTGTGTGATGTCAGGACAGACAGGGGTTTAAATGGGTGGAGAACACCTTTATAAGCTGAATTCAGATTCAGTTGGTGATCATTTTTAAGTTTTTACAATACCATTTGTCACACGCTCTTCATGAGTGTTTTAAACTTCATGCTGAGTGTGTAAAGCTTTATGCATTCTTGAGACCATTTTCTCACTTTTTAAGTAGCTTGTATTTTTGATAATGCATACGTTGGATTTCTTCCTAATGTTTCTTCTATTTTGTCCCTCCCTGCCGCCATACCTGGGCCTCTAGCTGCAGCTCCTTGTCGAGAATCGCCCGCTTCTTCAGGATCTCCATCTTGAGACTCTCTTTGTGCCGGTAAAGGAGCGAGGAGAGCTTGCTGGCATTGGCCAACCTCCTCTTTGCTTCTACCACCTCCTCCTTCTTCCTCCTCTTGGCCGCCTGCCTCTCGTCCTTGTCTATCCGATCCAGGATGAACTTCATCACCTGGTTGCATACGATCATCCTGGACAGACACAGATAAAGAGAAAGGAAATATTTAGACTTATATTCTCCTGACCTTTTAGAAGTTAGAGCATCATAAAAGCATATTGTATAGAAGAGGGGATTATCAGCCCCTTGAGTACAGTAGAAAAATGTATAGTCTCGCCTAAAAACACAGCTTAAGCTGCTGAATCTAATGAGGACCCATGTGAAATAGGGCTGTGGCCCATTCAGAGTTTTTCTTAAGGCATAAAATATTCCTGCTGAGAGAGAAGGATAAAAGTGCAGGGAGGGAGAGGATTATCACATATCTGAATCTGGAACTGAGAAAGTCGGTACAGTCGAAGTCACAGAGGAAGAAAGTTATCCCTCCGACACACCGGTGGGCAGGAGTGGAGTATTAATCCAAACAATGCTTCAATGTTTCAGAGAGTACAACCTGCGCGGCTACTGGCTACTTCAAAACATCTAACTTTCCACATGTGAGAAATGGCAGTGTGTGTCAATGAACAAAGAAAGCATTTCTCTCAACACAAGTCCTTGAGGTATTCTGGTGGCTCAGCTGTGTGAGCTATTTAACTACAAAGTCCAAAGTTTGACTACGGCTCTGCACTTTTCGGTGACTCTTTATTTTACAGGTCCGCAAATTTCATGGTAATTAGGTGATAATTAGCAAGTAACATATTTGAAATTTCTTTCTAAGTACTACCAAATTAACCCAATATCTACCTAAAAACGTACCAAAAAATACTTTATTATAAATGTTATCTAATAATTATATTCCACTATTTCCCTGTAGCTGGTAATTCATTTAACATATTTCCAGGAAAATATTCCAATGTTAATTGATAAGCTACGTGTCTTCTGGTAAACAGATAATAATTAGCAAATAACTAACTAATAATCATCACATTAACTACCAGGTTAAAATAAGTCACATAATGGTGAGATTTGTGTCTGATCAGAAGTGTCTTATTAATATAAGTTTTGGCTTTTCACCTCCGATGAAGAGCAGCGCACAGCCACTTTGGACCATATTTTTAACGATGATGTGTATTTTAGCACATAATTAATAAATAATGTATATAATAAAGTAATTTTGAGGCAAATATTGGGGTAATTTGGCAGTAATTACAAAGAAATTTCAAATAGGTTATTTGCTAGATATCACTTAATTACCAAATTTACGAACCTGTAAAATAAACTGTTGCCGACTTCTCTTGTATCTTTCCCTATTTGCCTTTAAATCTTTAATTTTTCTTCTGTGAACTATCAAATAAGATATCAAATAATAATATTGTTTTTTTTCCCCGACAACTTCCACTAGTACAAACTTTTAAAAATCCTGAACCTCACGTGGCTACTTTGCGAACAGCGATGCTGTTGTGACATCATCCCTGTGAGAAGCAAGCAGTCAGCCACGTGTCTCGCAGATGTTCGAGGGGTATTTGGTTGTCCAGTGTTTATTTGTATGAGACCCAGTAGCATGGGAGTGGAGCTGTGGGTTGGAAGAGGGGGTTATGGTGAGAGATGGACAGATAGATGATGATTGGGAAGCCACGCTGCTCTTGTAAACATGGCAGGAAGAATGGCCATACACACAAATTCAAGCAAAATAATATGTGCACATGGGGATTTAGGGTCATGAGTAGGGTCCTATACTGTGTGATGATATAACTTCCTGCAATTCAGAGAGGTACAAGAAATATTAAGCAATGAGGAAGAAACAAAAGCTGGGACTATAAAACATTTTGTCAAAACTGAACGTCAGTAAATCACAGCAAATCAAGACAATTCATGGCTCTGTGTCCCCCCGTACGTTCACTTGTGTTCGCCAACATTCACAACTAAGATCGAAAATTGTTGGTTCGCGTTCTGTGCACGTTCGTGCGAATAACAAACATGGCTGCAGAGGTCAACGACGGGCCGGGGTTCCGACAGCACGTACACTGAAGTACACCCTGCAAATGCAGCATGAAGGTGGAATGAAAGACTACTGACGGGACACGCAGGCGCACGGCGATGTCAGAGTTCGATGTTATTACAAACAGAGTCGTGTTTTGAAGGAAAAGAAAAGGATGACATGAAGAAATGGAAACAGGATGGAAAATAAGCAGAGAGACAGACAACAGACAGAGCTGCTGTAGTGATGTCACGGTAGTCTGGGTTTGGTATTTCAGGTTTGTGTGAATGGGTACAGTGTTGACACACCGTCTGTGGACATAAACACATGGTTGTCAGGGTCAGCTGTAGGTCAGAATATAATCTATCTACAGCGTATAAAACCGGAGGGAAGTCTTTCTAAATGTTCCACCATGCTGTCTTTTATTTCATAGATTCTGTTTTTGTAGTTGTAGTAGTCCTAATGCTGCTTACAGAATTAAATCACACCTTTTTCCAGGTAAAAGCAGACTTGCAGAACAGCAACAACAGCCTTGGTCAGCCTTGGTACATGGGGGTCCTAATTGAGCCACTGAATAATAACTAATGTACATCTTGACGCTCTGGTCTTCAGAAAGATGATGATGAGTCAGCTGAGAATATCAACAATGTCCTCAGACATATTATAAAGTTACCAACAAACACATCACAAGTCGTGAACTCTGAGCAGTGACTCTCCACTTAGGAGGTTGTGAATACCACATTAGGGGGGCGATCATATGGATTTAAGTCATAAACATGGTAAACACAATAAACACGACCCCATTTGAAGGCACCACATGTACTCAGAGGGACGCTGCAAAGAAGAAATACAATTATTTTATCTTAATTATTTTGTCAAATGCTGCCATGCGAATAGACTTTTTTTTTTTTTTTTTTTTTTATAGAAAAGCATAAACTCACTACATCTCTACAAGCTGGTGTAGGGTTGGAAGGGCCTTGTGTGATTTTATTCTGCAACTCCTCATTTATACATGGGTTTGTCTTTGTGTTCTTGCTTGTGGGGATCACAGTGAGTACATGCAGCTGTTTTGGGTGGTTACACACCCAAAAGCTCCCATGCTGTGTAGTACATCCCTACATGGTGTTTGGACAAAAGTCAAATGGAGAGAGGAGAGGATAGTGTGGAGGACTGCGAGAGGACTGTGAGATCCATATGATCAGAACATGGATGCACAAGAATTCGAAGACAAAGGACTGCTCCCGCGAATAAGGAATTACACTCCTGATCAAAATCTTAAGACCAGTTAAAAAATTGCAAGAATTTACGTTTTGCACTGTTGTATCTTAAGAAGGTTCTAAGTAGAGTTTCAAAATGCAAAAAGAAGAAATGAGAGCAAGAGACTAAATGTTTTGAGCAGGCAATTTATTGAAAAGAACAATTTAACTAAAATAGGCTGTTCATCAGCTGATCAAAAGTTTAAGACCATAGCTCAAAAAAACCCTAAAACAGAAATTAAAGTCTCAAAAACAGACTCAGTAATGAGCAGCTCCACCATTATTGTTGATCACTTCAAAAATTCGTGTTGGCATGCTTGATGCGAGTGTTTCCAAAAGGCTTGTAGGAATGTTGCTCCAAGTGGTGAAGATGGCTTCACGAAGGGCATCCACTGTCTGGAACTGATGTCCATTTTTGTAAACTTCCCTTGCCATCCATCCCCAAATGTTCTCAATTGGATTTAGATCAGGGGAACATGCAGGATGATCCAAAAGAGTGATGTTATTCTCCTGAAAAAACTCCTTTGTCAGACGGGCATTGTGAATTGCAGCATTGTCCTGCTGAAAAACCCAGTCATCAGCACACAGACGAGGGCCCTCAGTCATGAGGGATGCCCGCTGCAACATCTCCACGTAGCCAGCTGCTGTTTGACGCCCCTGCACAACCTGGAGCTCCATTGTTCCATTGAAGGAAAAAGCACCCCAGATCATGATGGCGCCCCCTCCGCTGTGCCGTGTTGAAAAAATCTCAGGTGGCATCTCCTTGTCATGCCAGTAGCGTTGGAAGCCATCAGGACCATCAAGGTTAAATTTTTTCTCATCAGAGAATAAAACTTTCTTCCAACTTTGAACATCCCATGTTTGGTGCTCCCTTGCAAAGGCCAAACGGGCAATTTTGTGGCGTTGAAGGAGACGTGGCCTTTGAAGACGTTTTTTGTTTTTGAAGCCGTTCCTTTGCAGATGCCGTCTGATGGTTATTGGGCTGCAGTCAGCACCAGTAATGGCCTTAATTTGGGATGAGGATCGTCCCGTGTCTTGACGGACAGCCATTCGGATCCTCCGGCTCAGTGCCGGTGAGATTTTTTTGGGTCTACCACTTGATTTTTTTGTTCCATAAACCTCAGGATCTTTTAAGAAATGCAAAATGACTGTCTTACTGCGTCCAACCTCAGCAGCGATGGCACTCTGTGAGAGGCCTTGTCTATGCAGCTCAACAATCCTGCCACGTTCGAAGGCAGTGAGTTTTTTTGCTTTTCCCATCAAGAGGTCTTGACAGTGTGATTACTTGACAGAAAATGACATGGAATCCAAATTTTTGCACAGATTTGGGCTTTTAAAGGATGTGGTCTTAAACTTTTGATCAGCTGATGAACAGCCTATTTCAGTTAAATTGTTCTTTTCAATAAATTGCCTGCTCAAAACATTTGGTCTCTTGTTCCCATTTCTTCTTTTTGCATTTTGAAACTCTACTTAGAACCTTCTTAAGATACAACAGTGCAAAATGCAAATTCTTGCAATTTTTTAACTGGTCTTAAGATTTTGATCAGGAGTGTATTATATAATTGTGAATTTCTCCACTGTGGGACTAATAAAGGAATATCTTATCTTATCTTATCATAATTTCTGTGCTGCTATTGTTTCTTCTGCTAGGGTGCATATGTTGCTTAAAAAACATGTTGCCGCAATGCATTCAGTAATGACTGGTGACAAGCTGGACACCAACCTCTGATTCTCTTCTCTCTCTGCAGGCGTCAAGGTCTTCTTCTGCTTCAGGTGCTCGATCACAGCGTTTTGTTTCATCACCACCTGAAACGTGACACAGGAAGATGTCACAACAAACCAAATGTTTAACTCCAGAAAAGATGTTTGTAGTTTGATAGGACACATACAGTACAGTATACAGTGAAGCAAATAAAACAAAATTAAATTAAAAACACAATAATCAGGACTTTGTGACAACTCTCTAACTTTAGTGATGTTTAATGTGACTACAAATATCTGCAGAAATGGATCATTGTTAATGTGACCAGACAGTATAGTGTGTCAAATACACATGGAGACATGAAAACACACACAGTAGTGACGACGCCTTAGTGGAGGGTTGGAGGTTAATGTTTATGTACTGATGGCGAGAAGAGAGCGAGCCGTGGACTGAGATGGATGACCTGGGTACGACGGGCGCCTGAGCACACTCACATACACACCTGTTTCTGGATGATGTCGCTCTGGCTGGCAGCGTTGAGGGCTTGCTCTCTCTTGGCCTCGGCAGCTTGTCTCTTCTTCTGCTGTTGCTGCTCGCGGAGCTGCTGGATCCTCTGCAGCTGCTCCTGGACCGAAGCTGCCTGGATGGTCACTACGTTCCCAATCTGTGCGGACAGCGTAGTGTGACAAGGGACACACATTTTAATAGTCTAGTCTAAATGCGTGAGGCAGTACACTGAAAATGTCTATATTCTGTAATAGTCATTAAGTAGGACCAAGTCCCTTAGTAAGGTCGTATGAAGGTAATGTAAAGTTAGGGTCTGGGGCCAGTTGCATAAGCTTAGTTTAACACTAGTCGTGGCCTTTGACTGGTCTTACCTTGTCAGGTTGGACAAATCTAATTTAGCCTGTGTGTTGCATAAATATTAAGACTCACTTAATTTGAGTAAGAGAGTTACCTACAGTACCTTACAACCTCTCCCCCTGGCAGCCTGAGAGCTTAGTTGCTATGGCAACAATCTATTAAGTCAGTTTGCTAACCTTTAGTTAACTACTTAAACTGTTTAACTACTACATTTAACTAACAATTTCAACTGTTTATCCATTACTTTTAGCAAAATTTTAGCTATTTCAAATGTTTATGCATTACCTTTAGCTAATTATTTCAACTGTTGTTCATCTGTTACTTTTAGCTAAGTTTTAGCTAACTTTTGCAACTGTTTAACTTTTTTGTTATTTTCTCTCATACTTGGTGTCGCTGTTGCAATCGCCATATTTGGCCTGTGTGTGGCAACTGGCCCCTGCGGGGTTAGCCAGCCTGCTGCTCTACCTGTCCTCCCTGAGCTGAGGTGGTCCCAGTCTGTTGTATCTGGATAGGAAGCTGCAGTTTGATGTGCTGTGGCAGAGAGCCTCCACCCTGCTGGGCCTGCAGCTGTGCCAACACCTGAAGTCACAACACAGAAGATACACAAATTTAACAGAGCTGGAAAGAAAAGGTTGTGTTTATACGTTGAAATAAAACTTATAAACTTAATAAAACAGATTTGGTCACACTGCCAGCAACATTACCGTCACCCTTAATATAATAGGGCCCCACTTTAAAAATGGCTGGATAGATTCACAGAATGACCTGGGTTTAACAGTTAATTAATTTAATAGTAGCACGCACATTCATCTTTTTAGTCAGGCTTGCTGCAGACTTAATTTTATTTACACCTGTTTTGGCCAATACTGTCGAGTCTCATACTGCTGGACACCATGCAGCTTCACCTGAGCAGTGCTAATCTAAAGTGGAGCGAGGTTATGGCTAACGTTACAGTACATATCTCAGTGTCTCTTTGCTAGTCATACCTGTACCTGCTGTTGCAGTCCAGACATGCTGATGAGCTGCGGCGTTTGCTGCAGCTGCAGCTGGGCGGTTCCTCCCTGCGTTTTCACGTGCAGCGAGGTGGGAGACTGGATGGGCATGTGAGCGTGCGTCTGAGGGGGTAACTGGCCCTGTGGGGTGGCCGACGAAGGGGTGCTGGTGGTGGCCAAGGGGGTCGCCCCAGCCTGGACGGGGGCGGCAGCCTGCTGGGCGGGCTGGGCTGGGGTTTTGGTGGAGGTGGAGCCGGGCTGGCCGGGAACGGTGGTGGCTGGACAGTGAGAGAGAAAGAGGGTCAGAGATGAGCGGGAGAATGTCGTCTTAAAATTGTCACCCGCAAATCACCCAGTAAAAACACATCACATTTATAAGAGTTTGCCTGAAAGCAAACCACCTTAAAATGCACATCGGTCGAGTGATCCATGATTGTTTTTTATCATACCTGTGCTTGATGTGGGTGTGGCAGCTGAAGCCAAGGGGGTAAAGAGGAAGCGCTGCACCTGGCCATTGGGCAGCGCTGCCTGCATGAGCTGCTGACCGGGTCCTGGGATGACGGTGACCCCATGAGGTATGACCTGCAGCTGACCAGTGGTCTGGCCCTGGCCCTGAACCATGACCGTCAGAGCCTGTTGGGTACCACCGACACCAGCCTGCCGATCCACACCCGACGCAGCCTGCTGCTTCTAAAAGGGAATGAATTACAGTGTATGGTCCAGTCTAATCCAAAACAAATTGCCTTTAGAGAAACATTGTGCATATATCCCATTATCCAAAGCATAAATTTTAGTAATCCCATCTTTTCCCCACAAAATGTCAAACTTTGTTTCAAACTGTTTGTATTTGTTGGCTTTTAACACACCAAATCCATCTGAGAAGGGGGCTCTCTGTCTGAACTGTCTCTCACAAGGTTTCTCTGATTGCCCATATGGGCTAAAGTGTTTGGAGGTTTTCTGTCTGCCGTCTTAGAGAACTTGAGCTGGGTCATGAACTGTTGCTGGTAGTGGGCCATACAAATAAACTAGACATATGAAGTCATTAAAAGCAGATTTTTTTGGTAAAGTTTTACATCAAACTCCTGTGAAAAGAAGTAGTTTTGATATTTTGAAATTATTAACATTTTAATGATACATTGTACATTTTCACCATTTTTAGCTTGTCAGCAAAAAGATAAATAAATAATATAATAATAAATTTTAATAAGGAAAAATTGGCATGGCTATTTTTAAAGGAGTCCCTAGACCTCTGACCTCAAGATATGTGAATAAAAATTGGTTCTATGGATACCCACAAGTCTCCCCTTTATAGACATGCCCACTTTGTGATAATCACATGCATTTTTTTTGAATGCACTATAAATGCAGTATTTACGCTTATTCTACAATGGTGTGTTTGAATAATTCTGCATACCCTAAACAGTCTTGGAGTTGCATAAATTGGGTATCATTGTACAGCTGAGACTCTTGTGGATCCAGTGAGCCCAACTGTATTCATGCGTGATGACGTTAGTCTACATAGTAGACACTTTTCTTAAATTTGACGTCACTGTATAAATGACCTATGGTGACCTCTAGGTTAATCACAGCCTCCTGAAACTTTCAGAGGATTTATGGCTTTCCTAGCTAGATTTACAATAAGGGGGTTTCTGAGCAGAGATGTCCACCATCCAGTTGCCAAAATGTCAACTGTCAAAAGTTTTTGACATTATTCATTGTTATTTGGGAGGTGTTAATTTCAAACCCTGCACACAGGGTGACGCAGGACATCCCTCACTAACCTGTGTGAGTTGGGTGAGCTGTGCCAGGGTGAGTTTAACCTGGCCTTGCCCGTGCTGCCGTGGGGTGCTGGGTGTTGTTTGGCCTGCTGCCTGTCCTGCTGCGGTGGCGCCGGCCGCCCCCTGGCCGGTGACTGTAGCGACGGGGCTAGCACCAGATATTGCTGTGGAAACTGCCTGGCCACGAATGATCTGTGTCACTACTTGCTGGCCACCCTGACCTGGAAGCGAAAGGTGATCAAAAACGGTGAATTTTGACACATGCAAGAGGCTAGACATCACACACTGACTTAAAGAGAGGGCATGAAACAGTTGTGTTTTAGCTTGCTCCTAATGTGCAGTGATTCTTGGAGGGTGAGCTGCTATTTGTCCAATTAAAACATATTCAAACTCTGATGAAGAGTCCATTACCTTGCTGGACCATGAGGGGTGTGCGGAGTATCGTCTTTCCCATTGCTCCTGTCTGCTGGATCGGTGTTCGGATCACTGTCATTCCTGGACGGATCTGACCACCAGCTGCCAGAACCTAGAAGGAAATTTTCATGAAGACGTTATTAATTAATTGTTTTAAAGCCAGCACCTTCTTCCTAAACTGTCAGATGAATCTGACAAAAAAAAAGAGAGGAAAGCAGAATATGTACAGACTGTGGATGTGATCATATAAAAGGATGAATAAACTGATTAAGTTAAAAGTAGGGCTGTCAATCAATTAAAATATTCAATCGTGGTTAAAAAATGATTGCTCATAGTTAATTGTGATTAGTCACACATTTTTTCCCTTCAAAATTTACTTTTAAGACAGGTTTGTTAAATATTTAATACTTTTATCAACATGGGAGTGGGGAAATATGCTGCTTTATGCAAATGTATGTCTATATTTATTATTGGAAATTAACAACAGAAAAGAGTGACACTATTGTCCAGAATCCCTCACAAATACTGCATTTAGCATTAAAAATATGCTCAAATTATAACAAGGCAAACTGCAGCCCAACGGGCAGCAACAGCTGTCAGTGTGTCAGTGTGTTGACTTGACTATGACTTGATCCAAACTGAATGTGATTATCATAAAGTGGGCATGTCTGTAAAGGGGAGACTGGTGGGTACCCAGAGAACCCATTTACATTCACATATCTTGAGGTCAGAGCCAAAGGACTCCTTTAAAAACAGCCATGACAGTATTTCCTCACCAAAATGTAGCATAACTTTGGAGCATTATTTAGCCTCCTTTGTGACACAAGCTAATATGACATGGTTGGTACCGATGGACTCCTTTCTACTTTCATATTACACCAGTATCTTCTATAAAACTGAGCCCACTACAACCTCCGAAATCACAAGTTGTGTCAATGTATTAAAGACATTAGTGGCGTTAAAATAAATTTGCATTAATGCATTATTATTGCTTTAACTTTGACGACCCTAGTTAAAACAACTCTACGGATACTTCAGAGCAGGGAGAGGAGGCAGATGTACCTGCTGCTGGGAGCCCGGGGTATTGGGCCTGATGTTGAGTGTGGTGGTGCGGGGCTGGAATGTGGTGTAGGTCTGGGCACCACCTGCTGTGCTGGAGGGGATGATACCCAGCACTTTCTGCTGAACCACACCTGCAAAGAAAAGAGAAACAGAAAGTGAACAAACAAGAAGAGATGAGAAGAGGGAGGCACGCAGGGTGAAGACGAGGCTTCTCCGGCAGCAGCTTAGTCGATTATCAGTCAAGACAAAAACAATACTGGTGTAAAGATGAGAGAAGGACAAGGAAATACTTTAAGTGATGATACAAATGCCGTGGAGGAAAGAGAAATACTGCAAGGAAGGGATAGTTCATGTAGGTTGGACGTTTAAAGAAATGGATGTGTGGTTTTACTTTTAATGGTATCCTCATACTTGTAAGCATATATTTTTAAATACTTGCCTTTTACTACATAAAACACATACACTGACACATTTTAAAATGCTCAAACATTCCTAATACAATTACTGATGTGGAGCAGTGGCCACATGTTTGCGTGTCACAAGCGAGCGGTTGTACAGAAGTCCTGCAGTGATACAACTCAATACATTATTTGTGGGCTTCTCCCCGCGCTTGATGGCCAGCTTTTGATCACAGCTATGGTAAATATTAGTTGAGCAGGTAAACAAAATCTACAAAGGCTCACTGAAAGCTTAGTTGGGTTTCCCCCAACATGCCTGAACCCCCTCATAAATTATGCATGAATTGAGATCCTACTTTTTAACTTTAATCCGACAAAGGGAGTGTTTCATATTTGTTCGCCGGGCTCTGTGCCTTAATGAGCTCACGTGAAGCCGATGGCAGAGATGGAAACCACGAGAGTGTCGCTCTTTCTACACTGCTGCTGCCTTCTTGCTGTGGTTTTTCAACCGCAACCGAGCAGGTAAACCTATACATCAAGGGTTTCCCTCTTCAAACAGGGACGTTAAACCCGGTCGTAAGACCAGGGGAGTAGCTGCTCTGGTCACACACATCAAACACGCTTCTCTATGGAGTGGCTGTTTGGAGAGGTCGGGGAGTTGGGACTCTGGTGAGTTGAGAGGTACACTTTTATTCAAAAAGACGGAGGGAAAAAAGGGAAAATGGAATCCCGTCATAGAGGGCTACCTGTCTGGGACGCAGACCTCAGGGTAAACTTGTTTTCCTGCCTAACTTCCTTAAGCCCTTCCAAAGTAAACAGGGTGCCCAACAGTCATGCTGGATAAATACACATGTCCATTAAATGGTTACACTCCACCTGAACTTAGTTTCTCCTTCATGGTGACTTCAAAGGTAAGAAAAATCACTTTCTTTGTATCCTCAGTGAATATCATTCTCTTTATCTGGTGAATGCAATATTTTACTTAAGCAAGTCTTATTAAATTAGACATTTACTGCACGCTGAGATGCTATTTTTAGGGGCATCATCACTGCATCATTTCTGAAAATCTATTCAGCCGTTGACATTTTTCTGTTAGTTGATAGACTGGATAAAATAAGACAGAGTTTAAACCTGTAAAAACTGAATTTATAATCAGTTGGAATAAATGTGGATACAGCTTAGAAAGTTCTTTAATTTCTAGAATCATTAACCTGTCAACGAAGCATATTTTAAGCTTGAAACGGCACTTTAATTTAAACTAGAATTACCACCTTGTGGCTGTATGCCTCCGCCAAACAAGTTAGTTTACATCCATATTTGTCCAAAATGTCATCACTGCATTATTTTATCCTATGAGACATTTGTGTTAGATCGTCATAATTAACACACAAATTCTTGAGTTATGGCCAAAAATGTTTGTGAGGTCACAATGACCTCGACCTTTGTCCACCAAAATCTAAACAATTCATCTTTAAGTCCAAGCAGATGTTTGTACCACATTTGAAGAAATTCCCTCCTGGTGTTTCTGAGATATCACATTCACAAGAACGGACCAGAAGTACGGACGGACAACTCGGAAACATAACCAGCGCCAGCCGTGGCCTCTTCACGAGAGGCATCAAAATACATGTAATGCATACAGCATATCATCAAGCAACTGATTTTACGAAAACTGAATCTGACCTATAAAACAAAGCTGTCAACAGTTTTAATAGAACGCGTCAACAGGACAGACCACCTCTACTGACTGTTGAGAGATAGCCATCATCCAGTCATTTTGACAGGACCACAGACAGGCCAGCTGGTGTTCAGCACAAACCTTCGCCTCATCTGCGGTGTCAATATTGACATTTCAAAAAAGTTGAAAAGCACCTAACTTAAGATAGTACAATCCTGAATCCGCAGTCTGGATTTAGAACCTCAGACTACACAAGTCTGCCATCCCAAAAAACAATCCAACCAAAATAACAGCTCTCTAATAGATTACCATGCCAACAGACATGATGTGCCACACCAAACTAAGCGGCTGACTCATGAGGTTGGCACAGAGTGGACACCACAATGGGGTTGATGCAGACCAGGCAGCCACAGTAGCACACAGCGAGCAACACAGCGAGCGGCTGGTAGCACCTTTAGCTGGAACAAGATGGGACATAATCACACTACCACAGGTGGACTTAACTAAGCTCAGATTAACATCTGTAGTATGCATTCATACGTTTAACCAACTCCCCTCTTCCTCTCTTGGTCAGACAGCATCTCTCATTTGGAGTCCATTTGTCCACCTGGTGAATGTGAGTCCAACAGCTCCGTTTTTGGTTTCCTTTAACTCCTGAGAGAAATATTCGTCTCTTTAGCAGCTCAATGCTCCACTATGTTCACCAGCTAGTTGCTAACTTTGCGTGTCTGCTGCTTGGTGCTGAGCAGGTAGTCTGCAGTGGGCTTATCAGAGCTTTTTCATTGACAACAGCTGCCCGCTGCATCTAAAAACATTATTATGAGAGCAGTGAGAATCAGTAAAGCTGCAGGTTGGAAAACAACGAGCTGAAAGACACTATAAAGCTCTGTAGAGCTGAGGGGACCTGCAGAGTTGATTATTACTCCGGGCTGATCATTACAAGCATTCCTGTTCAAAATACACCGTTATTTGATCCATTGTTATAAGCAAAATATTGGTTATAGATGCTTTTATTTCAATTTAACCTGCCCCTTAATTTACATAGTAATAGATAGCAAAATGCAGCTAACAGGAAATCATTGAACAAATCAGGGTTGTGGGTGATAATTCTGAGATCTGGAACCAGGCTAAATAAAGTGCTTTAATTTCAATCTTCTAAAGAAAAACATGATTATGTTAGCACCATGGTAAAACTAAGCGTGACAGCTGTGTGACTGATTCAGAGAGGCCAGTGGAGCTGAACACTTGAGCCCTATAGTTCTTCCAAGTTGTGGGTCTTTAAAAGCGACCGTCTACTTGTGTACTTGGCTCACTGACAGTGGCAATCAAGGACAGAGGAATGTCTAATCTGTGTCTAATTTGTAGACTTCAAAATATTTGGGGCCTGCGGTAGCTGGCACCTATATTTCAAATGAGTGAAGACAGACCCAGTCCTTCTAAAGCGTTGTGTGCGTGGTTGGCACGCTAATGGCATCCAATTAATGAGCCACAACTCATTTGGCTCTTTTGACACATTTGAAATGTCTCAGCTTTGGGTCCGAGGGGAAGCAATGAAAACACAAACACACATGCATCCGGAAATGGTGGCGGATGGAAAGAAGAAATGTCTACACTGAATAAATGTAACTTCCTCCGTCCGCCTCCGAGGTGTGACTTATTAAATCCTAGCTGTACCTCCTTGTGAAGTTGGCACATTGACTGTGACGATCTTGCTGTTGGCGGGCAGCGGCAGCTTCGTGGTCACTACCTTTCCACCCACTGAGGTTCCAGTAATCTGGAAGGTGTGCCCACCTGATGTGGCCACTGTGGTCTCCGTGCCTGTTCCTAAATAAAAAACAAACAAACAAAACATGACAACAAATACTGCAAATCCAATCATATCACTACTAATAATAAATGTTGAAACAACACAGCGATGCTGGTGATCAGTTGCACTTTGTTGGGGAAACTGTCTAATTCATTACAGCCAATCGGCTAAGGGGCTGTATCCACCAAAGTCTTTTTCCCCCCAACTGAAAACGGCAGGCACTCCTCTGAAAACACTCTGCTGGGAGTGTTTGAGAGCACTTTGAAGGCAATCTATGGATGCGATGGAGAGAAATAACTCTAGATCCGGCTATACAAACAGACCCCTTTCTCAATGTAAATCTATGGGAAAAGTCTTTTTGGGCCCAATGGCATCACGTGACCGGCAAAGAAGTTGTTGTACCACCATTTTGCCACTACAAAAATTTGCTTCAGTGTCCGTCACTCTTCTTGGGGGCTTGCTCTGGATGAAGAGAAGGCTGAAGCAAGTAGGGAGAGAGGACGGGCCCCCGGTCTATGGTGGGTTCACGAGATTTGGTAAGCGAGGAAATATCTCGGTGAGGAGGATCGTTTGGCTCAGATTCAGATCAACTTTATTATCCCACACAGGGAAATTTGTTTGGTCCAGTGTTCCAGATATGAGGACAACAAAAAGTCCACAGTAAAAACAACATAACCCATTAATAATAATAATTACAGGTTGACTGATATGGGTTCTTTATGGCCAATGTAAACTTTTTACAGAATCAGGACAGGCAATGACTGAAATATGATGGAAATTTTTTGCCAGTATCTTTGGCTGATTTTCTTTTATTTCCTCCATCAGATAAAATATATTTAAATTAGATAAGTAGATTAACTCTGTCACTAGAACAAGCTTTTTTTCAGCTCGATCTTTTGGCTAAAGTGAAGCCTTTTCTATGTCAGCGGGATCTCGAGAAGGCAATCCACGCTTTCATTAGTGACACTAGAGTGACAGTGGCATACGTAGCGCTTTACCCACATTATTTAACTCTTGGTGGTCTGAAAAACAAATCAAACTGCCAAAGCTTGACACACCGCTGCCCTTTCTACCATAGTGTATATAAACGGAGTGCTCATTGTAGGCATTAAAAAAAAATATGCAGGCCTCAGGAAACAAATGCTTTGATGGACACAGCCCCTAATATACCTTTTGTGTCTAAACTAGCACAGCTGCAATGAGTCACATGCAACACAAAAGAAGACATGAGCACATAATAGTACAATATCTGGTAAAACAATTAAGGTGAAAGGTGTCTCTCTCATGAACACACGTATTATGATTTGCTTCAGCATGCTCTGCACTTTAATTTATGCAAGAACAAAGAGTACACTGTACTTCTCTGCTGCTCCCCCAAACCAAAACACAGCAAACTGGCTATTAGTTACCCTCCTCTGCAACGTACCTTGTGTGCTTTGACCCTGCTTGACCCAGGTGGCAAACGACTGCTGGAAGTTTTTGTTCTGCTGGAATGTGACGGGGGTGCCAATCTTGGTGGACAGCACCACCTTGGTGCTGGGGGTGCCCTGGCCCGACAGCGAGCCGACGATGACTTTGGGCGTGGTGACGGGCGTGGCGGGAGTCCCTGTCGGGGTAGCTGTGACTGAGCCTGGTTTCTGCTCCAGACGTTTCTGGGATGGTACATCAGTAAGTCAGTCAGTACATTAACGTGACAGGAGTATTCAAAAGAACTGCCAAGACATACGATCAGCTGATTAGAAATGAGCCATTACAGTGGTACAGATTGGTATAGGCAGGGATGTTTGTGTGTTAGCTGCACGGCCAAATGTTACCACCAGTAGAAATTAATAGATCGTCTGTCCAGTTTTCATTAATTGCGTTTGTAAATCCCGGTAAACGGCGTCCTCTTTAGAAGTGTCTACTGCGACTTGAGCTTTTTCCTCCCACAAAATGAAGACGTCAGCCTCAGTTCAAACCCATTCTAAAAAAAAAAAAGGGCCAATGCGCCTGATTTAGAGGACAGACTGCTGAACTGAACCACCCTCACCTTGGCCTGCTCTGCTGCCTGAGCTTTCTCTTTCTCCACCCTGTAAAACACAAAAAAGAACCTCAGGCTTACAACACAGCAAACGTTTGTGAAAAACAAATTAAGTTACACTCTAGTAATTTAAAATACCCTACAATCTTTCCATACATTTTATAAGCTGAATGCAATTATGTTGCTGAAAGATGCACGTCATGGATCAAAAACATTTTGAGCATTTCTAGCAGAGCAAGGAGACAACAATAATAAATCTCAAATAAAATCTGACTCTCTCTTATTCTATCGTTCCGACAGATTACACAACTGACGTTACACAAATTAATCAAATATTAATTGTGATCACAATTTTGGCACAATTAAATTTTTAGAATCCTCCACTCATAGAAAGGTCTGCTGCATAAATCAAGTGCTTCCTAAACTAACGGCTAGAGATGAAACGTCAGTCAGCAGCCGACTGAAACCGGATGGTTTTCAGCAGGCTCATGTATCCCATTTTTTGACTGTCACAGTAAAACAATAAGTATTGAGCAATAGTCAATTTTAACCCTGTCATGATGTGTTCAAATGTAATCTTGTAAAATGTAGTTTTTAGCCTGAAACTTGAATAAATTCATTTGTTTGAAGGAGATTTTTTCACAGCAATATAAAATAGATAATTATGATCCGTTTAACTTCCTAACACTAGGAAGCTCTTAGCAGATTATAATATATAATTAGACCTACTTATGCCAAGATTTTTATTAATCAAACCAAAGTTAAAATAAAATACAATTATGTATTTCCTAATCATTTGAATTGTGTTTTTTTAATGCAAATAACTACTATTGATGACAATAATAAAAAAATGTGAAATTGCAATAAAAAAATATTTTATATTATTTTATTATATTATATTAAACATATGTATTTTAAAATAAATTAATAATCATGACAAATATCCGTGATCTCAACATTGATCAAATAATTGTGATAAGCGTTTTGGCCATAATCATGCAGCCCTAGCATAACACGCTTGACCCTTGTGACCCTTGACCCTCTGACCTCTCTGAGAAGGCTCGGATCTCCCAGAGGTCCAGCTCCTCCTCAGCCACCCAGGTCTCGATCACAACTGGGCCCGTCTGCTTGGCAGGCTCAGGCTTCTTGGGGCGCAAGGCACTGGAGCGCAGCCCCTTCCTCTGAGGGGTGTGGGTTTCTGACAAGGTGGATCAATAACAGATCAGTGCTATTGTGTCTAACTCCTAAACACTGCAATACAAAAAAGGAGCAACACAACTGATGGATAGAAATAGACTCAAGTTTGTCCTTTTCCCCTCAACTACGATCACGGCATTGTCTCAGCCACTTTTGCTCTTTCTTCAGTGTCAGGGATAAAAAGTTGATCTAACCTTTCGGAGTCTCAGGCACTCCGAGCGGGCAGATGATTTTGCGGATGCAGTACTCCGAGCGAATGCCATAGGGCCCCACGTCACGGCGCTTGATGATCTCGGTGGTGGTGATTTCAGTATCTGACGTCTCTGTTGCAATGAGTGGGGATAGGGCTGGGTTGGTATGGTGATGAGGAGGAGAGCCCGAGAAGATGGAGGAAAAGCACTCCAACATAAACACAGTGACACCCACATGAGACTGACAGCTGTGTCGATATCACACAAGCATTTTGGTTTGTTTCTCCGGGCATAAGAAGGATGCTATGACTGAATACTGAATCACAGAAATACTACAGTCTTTTGCACTACAATATAGGTAGGAATATGGGTATCATGGGTATTAAGAATAAATACAGGAAATTAGATAATGGCGCATAAATATCCAAAAATAAATCACTTCTATATCGTATATATGAAACAAAAGATTTCATTCCCTTAAAACTCAAATTTGAGTAGTTCTTCCCCATCCTTCCAGGGTGACAACATCTTTATTTAGGGAGGTTTCTACCTGTCCGCGTGGTGCCGACAGCAGCGGATGGTTTGACAGCCATGTCGTCCCATCTCAGAGAGGCCCACAGGAGCCTCAGCATCAGACTCACACCAGCCAAAGACTTCACCGTCTGCAGACGATACCTACGACACAACCCAGCGGTTCAAGTATTAGTCAGATAAATACAGTTGCATGTAAACATTTGTCCAAGTGCTGTGTGTCGTTTACAACTTTGTACCTGTACGTAACATAACGGTTATACTGAAAGAAACTCCTGGAAAATGAAAATGTCTGTTGGGTTTGTTTTGCTAAAAATGTTCATTTTAGACTGGAATACAAACACTACTGACAGAAGGAATAGTTGTTCTACAGCTATGAGCTGAGGGGTTTTTGGCGTTTCCCACTGTCCTGGTGTCATGCAGTTTATTAGCGCAGAGCAACTGACTGCCAGTGACTCCCTCGGTGTTACAAAAGACACATTGCAGCACAATCATGGGACAGGAAGAGGCAGAGTAAAAACAGACTGAGGTTTTCGGTGATGCTCTCCCCTCATGACCATTTCCATGAAAGACCGACTGGCTGCCATATTTAATAAATCATTTTATACGTTAAATTTGGTTGTGGGATAGATGCTATCTCTGCCTACAAAAGCACTTAAACAACAGTTTTAACTCGCAAAGTTCAAAGTGGAAGTCTGTGCATATTTTATTTGGTCCTTTTTAATGGAACAGTTTTGGGTGTGACAGACTGAGTGTAGAAATGTTCCTTCTGTGAATCATTATTCTGCTGTGTTCCAACAATGAACTCGGCACTCATTTACAACATCTTTAACATCTACAAAAACATCATCACATGGCTTGTGTGTGTGTGTGTGTGTGTGTGTGTGTGTGTGTGTGTGTGTGTGTGTGGTTTGGTTAATATTCCCTTTCCCATGTGTAACCACAGGCGGGAAATATCCCTGGGTTGCAGGGCTGGGTCAGTGCACAAAATCCTGACACTTGTCCGCCAGATGATTCATGACTGCTTCGAAACTCTGAGGTCCGGTTAAAATAACCTGTGTGACACCAGGCTCAGAGCCACAGCATCACTGGTCAAAGCCACGGACGGCATACAGGGAGGAAGACACAATGAACAACATATTAACAGGACACTGACAAAACCAGGAGAGGGTTTAAAGGTAGATGCTGAAGAGACTCTCAGCCTCTGTTGTCTTCACAAATGCAAATTTCAAACTATAGCTATTAAAGGAGTGCATGGTTATAAAAACTTTTCGAACTAGAGACCATCCCGTGATGGGATCACACCAGCCACAGCACCTAAGTGGGCCAGAGGTGTAAAGTAGGGGGGCCAATGGCCACGTCTCTGCTTCCTACCCCCCTAATGCCAGCACCCTTGCTTGGACAACCACCATCTTCGGACTTTTTGTGACTGCATCTTAAATGGTTGTGACACTATCGCGGTGACAAAATTGTCTACAGACCCCTGGCAAAGTACTCAAAACCACTTTGTGGTATTTTCCCACCACAGTAAGTGTCTCCCGGGCCACATTTTGCCACGATGACATACACAGATGCAAGGTGAAAACATTACCAGCCCCACGCTGTCATAATTCTATAAATATAAGAGCACAAAGCTACACAATGGAGATGCACCAACCAAACTCAAACTCACATTGAACCATGAATCCTAAACCAAGACTTTTATGTGCCGTTACACCCCTAGTCGTCAGCGTGGAAATTCTTCAGTGAAGTGAAGAAGACATAAAGTGTGATATACTGTAATTCATTCACAGTTTGAGTTTTTTTTTTTTTTTTTTTTAGATTTGATGGAGATAAGGTCCTGTAACTTGGTGCAGGTTTGGAGAAAATGTAACTTATTTAATAGCCAATGTTTTATTATGACATGCGACATAATCCAAGGAGTCCAGGACCTTGACTTTGCTGATGACATTGCACTACTCTCAAATCACCACCAACAAATGCAAAACAAGTCTCAGCTGCTAGAAACAACTGCAGCAAAACTTAGACTCAAAATAAATGGACCAAAATCCAAAATCATGCGGATCACCAACTAAAGCATGAATCCTATAACAGTCAGGGAGCAATTCACATATCTAGGAAGTGTTATAACTGTGGATGGTGGAACAGAGGAGGATATAAAATCAACATTTGAAAAGCAAGAACAGTTTGTTCAGTTCAGTTTGTTGGCAGTTTGTTTTTCAAAAAACTGGCAAAGAAAATTGCAATTGGTACATCTTTACTACAGGCCTTGTTATGTCACCCAATTTCCACATTTGGGTGGAGGATGTTAACATGCAGTTGGGCAGAACTGAAAGTGAAAATATACAGTAAATGTGGATAATCCTGCGCATATACTATTACCTACCACAGCCGTATGTTTTGAGTCCCATTTCACAGTGACACTGAACACACAAAACCATGACGACTGTAGCAGAAAAAAACCTCTTCAAGACCGGATACACTTTCTCTGGCTGAGTGCTCTGCTACAGTCTATAAATCAACTTTTAAGAAATCCAAGAAAAACACAGGGGGTGTCCTCTGATTAAGTTTTATCTTTAAACACATTACTCTGAAGTGGCCATTTATAAAATAACACTGAATTCTAGTCTAGTCTAGCCATAATTTTTAATTAAAACTAAATTTGGAGTGGTGCCTTGCAGGGTTTTAATGCATTTTTGGGGGGAGTCTGTACATACAAATCATGTCTGACTGACTAAAACTTATAGATTTTGTTTGAGATTTGGGATTTCTGTATTTGGATCTTATATTTACAATAAAGTTATGTATAAGTGCACAAGATCCACAGTGTCAATGTCAGGGCCATCGTCGTTGCATGTCCTCTGTATTTGCATTGGTTTCCTCTGGCATTTTGTGACGTGTGTCAGCTATCAGTTACATGACAGCCACTGCTGTTGACCAAGACCCTGGCTCCAATACTCGAGTCGCTCCCCGACTGCCACAGAATGCTTCCCACTGATCACTGAAACAGCTAAGATGGGTCAAATGCAAAGGATGAATTTCACCATGGAGATGTGCTACTTAACAAGCGACTTTGCCAGTAAGTAATTATATGTAAAGTGAGCTCAAGGGCAGAAAGAATGAAAACTTCCAAAGGCAGTTGTGGTTTAGGTGGATGAGAAGCTTAAGCGTGTGAGGAAAATTAACAGGGACAGCGAGCTTACCTCCAGGTGATGCCAAACGTGGGCCTGGGTGAAGGATACGGCCAGATATCCAGCGCCGGCTTGGCATTGTAGCTAAATATGGACACCTCACGGAATCCACCTCGCCTCGCCAGCACCTTCAAGTCGTCATGTGGCAGAACAAAAATACTCCTGCGGTTGCTCTTGGTGACAAACTTGCGGTAAGAAGGAAGTGCGGTGTCTGAGCGTGTCTTCTTGGTGCGGGAGAACTTGAGGAGGCGGACGCGGCTCTTTGTCGACGATGAGTCCTCTAGGCTCACGGTGGCGGATGACACTGAAGTTTTACCACTGGTGTCCGTTGACTTACTGATAGAGGCTGAGAGCGCCGTCTTCTGTTCTCGTGTCACTATTTCACTCTGGCTGTCCTCTGACTGACTGTCGAGTCCAGGGGAACAGATTTTGGTCACAGTTGTTTTGGTCATAGTAGTAAGGGTGGACACTGCGCTGTTTTCTGTTGTTGGAGGCATCGTCACCACTCCAGATGCATTTGATGGCACCGCGGCTGTCCTCGTTTCTGTGGAAACTACTGTTGTGGTGGTCGTGGAGGTTGTGGTTACCTGGGTGATGACGGTCTTGAGCGGTTCTGTCGTCCCGCTGTTACTATTGTCTTCTGCAAAATCATCGCTCAGACTGGACTCCTCTGCTGACGGTATAGGAGACGGCGCCATCCTGATGATCTTGACCACAGAACTGGGTTTGGTCTGCACGGACTGAAACAGTGACGTGCTGCTGTGCTGCAGAGCGCTAGCTCCAAGTGCATCTATGTTGTTCTCCAGCCTCGTTATCTTCAGTGGAGGTTTGTAGTCCTGGTCTGATGTCATTACTTTGCTCTCTACCTCCACCTTAGATGCTAGGCTTGGATCCTTACCCCCGACCTCTGTGCAATCATTGACAGGAGCCACATCTCCGTTCACTAAAGGCTTTTGCTGTGTTCCGTCCTTCAGTGAGACAACCAGCCTTTGCTCTTCAACTTTACCAATGCTGTTCAACTTGGGCTGTGGGCTGTTGGTAAGCACGCCATTATTTGGGCTCATTACAGAGTTACTCAGCATGCGTTCACTCCCCAAGCCATCGTTACCATTTACCTGAGGGAGAGGAGAAACTGGCTCGGGAGTGCTATCGCCTTCGGTTCTACCTTGTATACTTTCTTGGTTCTCCTCCGGCCCCATGCCGTTTTCCTCCGCACCTGAATGCATTGAGCTTAAAGTTTCTGGGTTTTGCTGAATACCTTTAGAAGGAGATGTGTTTTGACTGCTTATTTGGTCAAGAACACATGTAGATGTCCTTAGAGAGTCCAATTTCAAGTTGGGTACCTCAGACCCCGTATTTTCAATACGTGCAGCCTTGGTAACATCTGATGGTACACTGGCTGTTTGTCGCTCTAAGGACCTATGAATTCCCCCTGCTGTTGTTTCATCTACATCAGACAATGTGACGCCCTCTTGTCCTAAACTGTCTGTAACAGTTTCTTTTGGCCCCATAGTCCTTTCCACTAAGTCTGCCTCCAATACCTGCGTTACGGAGGTGGTTTGGTTTTGTGTACCTGTACTGCAACTGTCTTTGAGCGTGGAGTCCGGAGCAGGAGAAGGAAGAGGAGGAGTGTCACCCGTAGTTTTAGAGAGTTCAGCTGCCTGACTCTCCCCTTCAACCTCTCCGCCTCCAACCTTTCCTGGCCCTGGAGTTTGTGTTGTGGAAGATTTCTCCTCCACTTTCACAGCTTTGCCAAGTGCAAGCTGTGTCTGAGCAAGAGTGTGGGGCTTGAGCGGTAACCGCGGCCGGACTGGAGTGCTCAGAGTGTGGTTTGAATTTGATGAACCTAGTGTAGGAGTCTGGGTGTTGGAGGCAAACACCTGCTCCCTCTGCCTCTCTTCAATAATGTGCTGCTTCACTCGTCGCTCCAGCAGGCTGTCCAGCTTGGAGGTCTTGACCTTTTTCTTGTAGGCGATACGGGTGAGGAAACCCTTGCTAACGTCCACTACATCGTAGTTAAAGGGTCGTGCAGGGCTCTCCGTAGGCTCCTCCTTCATGGAGGCCTTTTCCTCCTGAATACTGGACCCTGGAGAGAAAATTAATTCAGATTTTAATCTGCATTAATATAAAAATGGGACACTTCATCATATTCTCCTTAAGGCCCTCACACACCAAGCCGATGGTCGGCTGTCGGACAGTTTGGGGCAATCAGAGAGCATCCATCGGCTTAGTTTAGTCTGCCCATGTTTTTTTGAGCCAATTCAGCGTATTGAATCAGTGATGGGGCCCGCCTGAGAGAGAAATCACTCTGATTGGCTGTTCAGCTTAAATTAATCTGTGCATGGGGAGAGAAACACACGTAAGGAAAACAAGGCAACAAGTGAAATCGAGATGGCAAGCACAGAAGGCTCTTCTCACTTTTCATTTTCATCCCATCTGATATGTCTGACCTAATACACAGATATTTTCACAGTAACATCTGGAATGAAGCTCAGTAAAAGCGAGAGTGGTGTGAAAATGGTCGGCAACTGCAGCTTTCTTTTATGTACGTATCATAACAATATATACGCAGTTGTCAGTCTTCGGGTTTCCCATTTTGAATGACGAATACAGATTACTGCCGCCTGCTGGTGTGGAGACTTATCTCATCTCAAGCAGATGCGGAACATGTGTGGCAGTTGGCTGTAGTTTTTGTGGTGTGTTCGAGTGCAACTTTTTCGCCAAGACAAATGTGACATGAGGCGACTCAACTGGTGGCCTTCGCCGTCGTTAGTTCTTTGGTGTCGGGTTGGTGTGTCTGAGCCTTTACAATCTCTGGCAATCAAGCAGAAAAAGTGTGTGAAGGATGCATAATAATAAAATAATCATAAATATTGTCTAAGTTTAAAATAAGCACAATGTTATTAGACACCAAGTCGCACTCTGTCATACTTTGCTCTTCATCCGCTTGTGAGTCAGTGGGGTCCACCTCCATCTTCGCAGGTGATTCATCTGCTGACAATTCCTCAGACTTTTGCTTTTCATCCTCCACTTCTCTCTGTTCCTCCTCCAGCCTCTCATTAGACTCCGACTCGGACATCGGATGATCTGCCGCAGGCTTGGACAGAACAGAGTCTTGATCTTTTGCATCGCAGCTTAAGACGGCAGCTCCCTGAGCTTCTGGTGCAGCTACACTGGGTCGTCGACTCAAGTCCAACAGGGTGCATTTCTTACCAAGTTTAGCATCTTTGGAAAAACACAATAACAGTGACAGTTTGTCAAATTTAGAGCTATCAACAATTTCTATTAATCATACTGATCAGTTATCAACAAAAATACACAAAACTTCTACAACTTAAAGAATGTGTTTTTGATACTGAAATAATTAGTAGCAGTCAGAGGTAAAAGGATAAACAAGAACATAAACTATCAGTATGAATAAACAATAATCTTAACTATTTATGAGGTCTTTGATTTGCTCTTTGAGCCAACACACTGACATCCACAGACACATCAAAAGAGAGGCCTAATGCATAGAGTATCAACCAACACACACAATGACATCGTTGAAATTACTGAACCAGAGACCGATTCACTCTCAGAGTCAAAGAGACTTTAAATTACAGAAAACCACATTTCAGGCCCCAAAGCCTCCCGTTCCAGACCTTCCAGTTCTTTGCGGTAGTTGGCGTTGGTGTTGCCGGGAAGCCTGGGGACAAACCGCTGCACATAAGTCTTACTGATCCAACTCCAGCCCCCGTAGCCCGTAACGCGATACTCCTCTCCTTTCTGCTTCCACACCTTAAAATAAGACATGAAAGCAGAAGAGGAATGAGGGAAAACAGGGATACAGAAACAACAAAAATGTGGATTTGGTGACAGAAAAAGAGATTAAACATTTAGAGGTTGTTCACACACTGATCACTAATTGCTGAGGAAAATGACTCATAGCTAAGCTCAACTAGCTGCATCAAAGAGCCCTTGATAAACATACACACCAGTGTTTCCCACAGCAATGCCTCAGTTTTCCACGCAGCAACATCTCAATCTAGAAGTAGCCTAGACTGCCATTATAGTCAGCATAGCTTATATCAGTTATCATCTTATATCTAGAATAATCAGGATGGCCGTGTCTCATCAAATCAACCCTCTTGCCACTCATTCAGTGGTGCATCTAAAAAAAAAAAAAAAAAAAAAAAAAAAAAAAAAAATCACGCCATGTCCTGTATAATGCTCATTTACATGAGGAGTAGATTTGGCAGGGCAAACCTTTTCATAAGTACAAATGCTCAGTAATGGTGGTCCAATCTCTATCTAATATACTTGGTGTATACATACTATGCAAGAGGGTGTTCCTTGTGTGCATGTAGGCAATAGACGCACTCAATTGATCTTTCGCCAGGTTTTAAATAATCAACTGAAAAGCCAATATTTGTGAAAAATACACGCGACCTACCTGGTGTTTAATCGGAAAGGTGTACTTGACCCAGGTGGCCTGCTGCATCGTCTCCTCATCCTCCAGCTTCTTCTCCCTCTTCTTCACTTTCTCCTTCTCCTCACGCTCCATAGATGTCATGCGGTTTAACCTGAAAAATCGGATTACTTTTAAAAAAAAAAAATCCCATAAAGAGTAGCCTGTTGCTCTTAATCGTAAATTGATTCTACTTCTACAAAGACTGGTAAGGTAGAAGAAAATAACCTCTATTGTGAGGTCTGTAATTATGTGTTCATGGTGTGCTGCACAGACACCATTGTGATTCGTTGCTGTATGAGGTCATCGGTCACTTCATGACAACCACGCTTGTGAAAAATTATTTTTCTTATTAGCAAGTGCAAGGGAACAACTGGAAAACTTCTTGTGTAATGTTAAAAGTACGATTAAAGCCCTGAGTACAGATAAGATGACAGTTGGAACACAGACGAAACACACACACTTGTCCTACAAGTTGCTGAAAACGCTGCATCTCTCTCTCTCTCTCTCTCATTTACTGTGCTCACAGCTCAGTCACACACACACATACACACATTCTGGTCCTAACCTTGTGAAACCTTGGACAATCGCCTCTTTAAAGGGGCGTTGTGGTGTTGAAGCTGTAGCAGAGGCAGAGGTGGGTGGCACTGGTAGTGGACTTGCAGTCTAAATATTATGCCTCACAGCTAGGGTGGGCCTTTTGATCTGATCTGCTAAACTGACCACACACCCCCTGTGACCACGTACTGAAAGTTTTTTTTTTTTTTTTTTCTGAAGTATTTGGATGACATTTAAACTGATTTTGTAGATGGCTCCTATAACTATTATTTTGCTTACCTGTTTTTGAGAAATTATATCCCTAGGCAGAAGCACAGCTTTATTAACATGTGTGGTATGTATACAGTATGTACAGTACACACACTATACCGTATATACACCATGTATGTACCTGGTATGGCCCAGTGAGTCCTTCCAGACAGGCAGCATAGCCACAGGTTTAATGGCACACTCCAGGATGGCCAGAGCCAGAGCAAACTCTCTGGCCTTACTGCACATCTGAACTGCTTTGATCCAATTGGTCCTACAAAACAAGCAAAAAACATTAAACATGTTTAAACTTCTGTCTTTACTCCACGCGCTTTCACTCTTAAGCTATATTTAGTTCTAACCTGTACTTTTGGAAGAAGTGCCTTAATTGACATCTTTGATAATAATTATAATATATAATAATAATATAATCTATATAATAATAATTGACATCATTAATGAGACAGCTTTTTTCACATGATTTTATCAGTGAAAGGCACTGACACCTTCATGACTGTCATCTAGAACATGTAAAGAATCCATTGGTACCAGCCATGTCATACTAGCTTATCACGAAGGAGGCTAAATGAATAACAACAAACTCGGGCTAAATTTTGGCGAGGAAAGACTAGCATGGTCATTTTCAAAGGGGTCCCTTGACCTCTGACCTCAAGATATGTGAATGTAAATGGGTTCTCTGGGTCCCCATCAGTCTCCACTTAACAGACATGCCCACTTTATGATAATCACAGTCAGTTTGGGGCAAATCATAGTACACTGACAGCACACTGACACACTGACAGCTGTTGTTGCCTGTTGGGCTGCAGTTTACCATGTTATGATTTGAGCATATTTATTTATGCAGATGCAGTACCTGTGAGGGTTTCTGGACAATATTTGGCATTGTTTTGTGTTAACTGATTTCCAATAATAAATATATTCATATATTTGCATAAAGCAAGTATTTTTGTTCTACTTTCATGTTGACAAGAGGATTAAATACTTTAAGGTACATTTTGATCTCAAATGAGTAATTACTCGCAATGAAATATTTTAAATCGAGTGACAGCCCTACTGACAACCTAAAGCACATTTGTGTAATTAGAAAACGCGAGCTACACAAGTTTTTAAACTGTAATCCAGAATTTCCATATCACAGAGTCTGACTGTACCTGTGTGAGGCCCAGTTGGGGTGCATGAACGGTGCTGGAACGTTGTTCTCCAGCTGGATGATGGTGATTCTCAGTGTGGAGATGGTCAGAATCTTAGAGCCATGAATAGACCCATTCCACTTGAACTCTCCTGCTGGTGTCATGCAGAACTTGTGGGAGAGATGCCGCCTCTTGTCGTGGTCCTGATGAGAAGAACAAATAAAGTAAATTTCAGTCGGTGATGTCGGGAACATTAAGCATCTGAAACACCGGAGACATTTCACTGTCAACTTTATATCATCTTTGTTAGAGCCCCGCTAAATATCTGTTTATAATCTTGTTCATTTATAATCGCCAATCTGTGTGGATGTCTTTATAACAATGGGAGAAACTCAGAGAGATAAAGATCCGCCGAGCCACCTTGCAGCTCTTATTTAATGTTGGAGTATTTCTGAACATTCAAAAAAAGGCAAAAATGAAGTCGTGCTACTTGCCTCTCTGTGCTGGTGCTTGTTGAGGGCCACGGTATTGGTGCTGTACTGGTTATGGTAGACGCGGTATTTTCCCTCCTGGCCAAGCTTGAAGTACTGGCTGAGCGTCCCCTTCATCACCACCTCCTTGCCTCGTGTGCTGACACGGGTGACGTCACCTTGAGCATTTACCACTAGTACCTGTAGAGGTAGGGAAAAAAGATATGAGTCATTCAGATTTATTATGACAATGAAGGTCATATTCCAGTCTATAATATAATGTACAGCTGCTCAGAATAAAATAAGCACCCTCATTATAGACACTGACATTGCAGCCTTGAAATGAGCTATGATTTTCTCACTCTTGCTCATCAGCTTCAGAGTCCTACGACTGAATTATGTTTTACTAAGCAACAAGTTACAATGATAAATAGCCTGGAGATTTGTCAGGTAAATCTCCAATTCTTCCTCAAGGCCATTAACCTCAGCTTCATACATTGGCTTGCTCTGTGCACCAGTGTGTCAGACGCCATGCAGGCATTTTACCATTTGTTGTCTGAAAAAGGAAACAATTATCACCCATGGGTCTTCTCACCTCTTTGCCCTCTTTGAAGCCCTTGTTGGCTTCATGAACAGCAGCGGCCACCTGTTGGTTCTTCATCTGGCTGAGCTTGCTGTCTGGGTTCCTCAGCCGGGTCACCATGCGAGTGGCTGCAGACTTCTTACTGCTGAGACCTGTCTCACCGTTGGCCGAGTCTTTACCGTCCCCTGGACAACCGATTTCGGATTCAGTCAAAGAGAGAAAAAACAAGTCTTACACACTAGTACTTGAAAGGCTGATGATCACTGAAAGTGACACCGTCTTGACAGTGGGTCCATAAATAATACTGCTTTTCTTGTACAGAGACAACTACCAGGTAAAATGTGCTGCTTGTTAGAGTTGTCAAAATATTAATACATATCAATATGGAATATTTGAAATGGTTTCAGTACTCATTTTCCACAGTATCCATGCACAGGTACCTGCTGCACTTTCTGCTCTTTCTTCTGTCCAACAGCAAGTTGACACACACTGCTATTATGTTTTAATAAAAATCCAAATTTTAAGTCCTCAGTCTGTCAGTTTTTCCCTGTGGTGTCAAAAATTGATATTTTTTAAGGTATTGCATCGCAGTTAGAAATTACAGTATCATGACCACACTACTGCTTGTCTGTTTTAAGGCCTATTGACCAGGGTGTGCAATGTGTAGATGACTAGTATGATATAGAAGACAGTTATTTTTCTGGCATCATTTTGGGCTTTCAAAGGTAGTTATACTGTATATAGGGCTGTAAATGCTAACGTTATAATAATGTGTTAAACGCCACTAATTTCTTAAACGCAACTTGTGATTTTTTGGTTGGAGGGGGCTCAGTTTTAAAGCTAGGGTGAAGATGCTGGCATCATCAAACTAGAAAACCTAATGAATCCATACCTAATGAAACCATGACTAAGCTTGACATAGCTTGTCGCAAAGGAGGCTAAATAACGTTTCAAACCTGCGCTAAATTTTGGCGAGGAAAAACCGGCATGGCCATTTTCAAAGGGGTCCCTTGACCTCTGACCTCAAGATATGTGAATGAAAATGGGTTCTATGGCTTGAGTTTCCCATGTTATGATTGGAGCATATTTTTATGCTAAATGCAGTACCCGTGAGGGTTTCTGGACAATGTTTGTTACTGTTTTGTGTTAACTGATTTCTAATATTAATATATACATTTGCATAAAGCAACATATTTGTGCATTCCCATGTTGATAAGAGTATTAAATACTCAACATTTTGAACAGATAAAATAAATATGAATAAATATATACATATATATAATATCAATATTTTAATTGACTGACAGCCCAAGTTATATAAGATCAAGATATTATAACAGTATAATTGAAATTAGAAAACAAAACAAGACGTAATAATGAGGTATTGTTTTGTCAGACCTGTGTCATCGAGGCTGGCCAGTGAGGACTGGGAGGACTTGTCAGCCAGGTCTGGAGGTTCAGGACCTCTGGGGGGGACCCCAGTTCCCATGCTGCTGTTACTGTTCTCCTCGCTGATTTGGTTGGGCTGACTCAGGCTGGGTACGCCATCTCCACTGACAGGGGCAGAATCTGATGATGGGTTTTCTGCTTAAAAAAAAAAAAAAAAAAACCCACAGTAGATTGACGATACATAAACCAGAGTAGCTTGTCTAGATTGTGTTTTTCTTGCTGTCATCATCTGAGATATCATCGAGGGTTCGTTTAGAGAGGTTAGACAGACCAAGACAAACTGTTGCATCAAAGCCATCAACAATGACCAATAAATAGGAGGTTCTGTACCAAGTAGACGCTCAGTCTTAATGAAGAAAGAAAGTTTTGAAATAGTTAAGGCTGTGGCTCCCTCTACTGATACTCATGTGTAATGCATGCACCAATTAACCAGTTCAAATGGAGGAATGGGTCAGTTGAAAGCAATGGGCGTCCAATCCAGGCAAGACAAGGCTCCAACAAGGCTTGTGCATACATTATTACCACAACAATGAATGGTGAAGCTCTGTAATTATTAAGGATGTGCAGATCATCACTGAACAGTTTTTCAACAAAAGCACTACCTACACAAAAAAACAATCTAATCAGAGGTTCTGATTACAAGCAAGCGGCAGAAGAAAAGCTTTTTTATGAATTATTGCGCCAGGCAGTGTAAATGCTGTCCCCAGTTGACTGAGGCTCGGTCCTAGTCAGGTGGAGCACAGTGACAATGCCACCTAATTGCAAATCAATCAATGCAATCAGCTTCTCAGCTCTTTAGACTAAAACAGAGCACGAAGAATTAAGAGATCAAGTTGCTGAACGTGTTCCAAGATGTTTCTAGAAATAAAAATTGGACAACTGAACACAAAAGCAAGTATTATGGAATGAGAGCCACATGCAAAGAGGCAGGCTGAGGACTGGTGAGGAGAAAAACGCCAAAGCACTGGTGGAACATACAAGTCACTGGTTTGAGATTCATCACGCATTCATGAAGCCGCAGCCCGTGGCAGTAAAGCAGATCACGCCCAAAAAGAGCTTAATGAGGTCAACTTCACCCTGAAGTGTCCTTGTATACCTTTGGTGTTGTTAGAGACCTCCATATGGGAACATCCCTCTATCAGAGCGTCTACGGTGGAGGCCGGAGGCTTGGGAGCCTGCAAGGCCAGGCTATAGCTCGCGGCAGTGGGGATGGTTTGTGTTGGGGTTGCAGAGGTTGCTGGAAGTATAGGTCCGTCTGAGGTGCTACTGCCACTACTGCCTTCTTGGCCAGTGGGTGGAGCGTCAACAACTACAGATGAACAGCAGCAATGTTGTAAATATTGTGGATTGTATGTTATGATGCATATATGACTTGGAGACAGTGGAGAAACGCGGGGATGGTTAGGGCTGACAAACATGGTCAAATCACAAAAACGTCCATCAACTGAAAGAAAGTCATTTAAATGTGGACATTGCTGGAAAAGCTACACTATATTACCTTTAAAAATGAACCTTTGGGGCTATTTATATCAGCTTTTTAAGATGAAGCAATCATGCATTTATGAGAATACATACAGACATTTATATTCATTATGCTCTAAAGGCCAATTAGCTTACCAAACACTTTAGCGCTTTGTTTTGCTGCCCGTGCAATAAATGTCTAATTATTTAGTATGAGGGCCTCCTTATTGCACTGGATAATCCATATCGACCAAGATCACAGATGTAAATTAAAATGTGTCTTGTGAGTGCCAAACTTGTCACTTGAATATTGAAAAACAGCACACAGTATTTCGAAGTGGTCTAACAGCCATATAACAATGGGATTGATTCTTAAATCAATAATTAATTTCAGCATTGTGATTATGTCCTTTACTCCAAAGCTAAGAATAGAGAGGAGGTACGGAGACCCAGAAAAACAGCTCCTCAGGTGAGATTGTACAACGTTTTTACGCTATTATCATTACTATATATTTGATTGTGTTTTTCAGAGTACTTGGTGAAACACAAACATAAATACCTCCATCATCTTTCTTCTCCTCCGTGGCCTCTTCTTTTGTCTCCTCCTCCTCGGTCTGCTCTTTGACCTTGCCCTCTTGTAGCCCCTCGTCCCTCAACTTGGTCTCTTCATCTTCCTTCTCCACATCCACCTCCTTCTTCTCCCTCTCCAGCCGCGCTTTCTGAGCCTCCTCAGCAGCCCGCCTCTTCACCTCCTCCAGCTCCTCCTCCTTCTTTGCCCGCAACCGCTCCAGGATCTCCTCTGGATGAAGGGAGGAATATGGAAACAAAAGACGTTAGTTTTAAGGCAAAAGAAAAGAAAGGCTGGGCCAGTACATAGCGTATGATTATCATGAAATAACACACAGGGATGTGATCTACAACATGACGTAAGAGAAAAGCAGACAAAATAATCCAATGAAATGATTGTAAGTTGTGAATAAAAAGGCATAATTTCAGAAGATATTGAGAACACAATTTCTAAAACTTAATACACAAAACCTACAGAAAATAAAAGGAATATAAATTGCTATTATTCAGCAGTGAAGAATGAATACACACTAAAAGCCAGAACAGTGTTGAATTAAGCAGATTTGGAGGGAAAGTAGTAAACAGCATTTAGGTCCGTCACAACATCAAGTTTTTCACTACATGATTATTGCGGCTAAAGAATTCCAGACAATGACATTATTGCAATATCTATTAAAAAAAAATAATGCTATCAGTCAAATTCATCGTTAACTTTGTTTACTGTGTGTTTTGTCTCCTTTCTGGCAAATGCATTACTCTCAAAACTCGAGTGTAGGGAGCTGGAGAAAGAGTCTATAACCATAACTGTACTGTAGTGTGATTTAAGAGGCGCTGGAGTATTTACACATTATTACATGGCTTTGTTGAATAATTCTGATGGGTCAATCATGGCGTTCTACAATCTGTTATTTCTTTATAGTAGACTGTTACCATTTATAACAGTGCGGTTCTGATGTTGGACTCTTGTGGACCGTTTTTGTGTCAAATTACTGATTTCTTAAGCATGTAGCTGTTTAATAAGTAAGTGATACTGTACAGCTAGCCAGTCCTGGTTGTGAAATAAACCTCTTCAGGGCGATGAGAAACGCCTGTCAGGGTTTATTTCACAACAATGACTGGCTCGCTATACATTATCACTTGCTTATCACATGTATTATTAACATGATATCAATATTTCATTTTTTAAATACCGGTATTAGAGTTATCGCCTATACCAGTATATCGTAACACCCCTAAACAGAATCAGACTAAATTTTAATTTGCTGCTCATCTCACAAATGCATGATCTTTAGAAGTTGGACATCATTGTGAAGGTAAATAAACAGGCTTTTCAACCATGTAAATTACAATGACAATTAGCGTTGTAACAACAGAGAAATAATCCACAAAACAAAACCCACTTTTTTATATTTATGTTTATGTTTATGTGTAGCAGTGAGCGGTGATTGAGTCTGAGATCAGCATGTTGGGTCATTGATACACAGTGGAAGACTGTAAAGTCCTTCACCTGAATAAGACTCATCAGTTCAATCATTAAAGATTTAATAAAAGCTGAGCACTATTAAGTCTCCAGCTCCACTGTGCAGGACAGAACAAAGAAACCAGAAAAAGTTATGATAAAAACAGACAAACAATCTGGAAACTAAAATGCTCTGGAAAAGAGGAAACACTAAAAAATGCCAGCTAACTCCAATATTTTATCAGCGAAGCAGACAACACAGTGCGTCTGTGTGGTACAACAGCTTTGATGGAGGATTCTCTACTTTTTGTTGAACACACGACTTGGTGTGAGTGTATATACATGTTATGCTGCCTGGACATCATCAGTCGGTGGAGTGCTCAGTCTGCCTCATCCAAACAGGAAATCTCGCAACAAACAGAACAAACAGGATGCAAATGTTGAGCCTTTTCTTTTACTGACCCCCCTATGTTTTATCAACACTGGTTTACAAATACAGAGGCAGGCTGACACATTCATTGTGTGACCGGGTGTGACACAAAAACACTGGATGACAGAAGAAAATCTACAGTTTCACACTTGTCACCAAGCTGGATGAAACAGTCCACATTTTATATGCAACTGTCACAAAGAGACGATAAAAACTGAGCATAAACATGGCAGAGATTGAATTTAAAAGTCTCTACCTGCTTTCCACATTAGGGCTGTGTATTGGCAGTATTCTACCTGTGTGTATTGCGTATTGGCGAGAATCTGGTGATACAAACGTATCATGATAGAGGGGTTAGGATTCAATATATTGTAATACTGCAAGCAAAGTGATATATTGCATTTTTTTTTTAAATCTAACTTTAGGATAACTGTCATAGAATAAAGAACACACCACCATATGCATAAAATCTTATGCAACCATAACAGTGGGATCTGCATTTACATTTATCACAGTCCCTGTAGCATCCTTCATCACAGCACTACTCTGAGAGGACATACACTGAGAGGAAGCATATCTTTTCAAACAACAAAGTATTGAATGAGTTAATCTTTGCATGTAGGCTATTAATTAAAAACTGATAGTACTTTAAAGAATCAATACAGTATCATAACACTGCGATACTTAATATTTTCTTACACCCCTATTCCACATTATTGTACTTGTTATCCATAATCATTATCATTAAAATGTTCACTGGATTTTAATGCAATCTTATGGATTAGTTAAGAAAACAGCTGCCATATATATATATATATATATATATATATATATATATATATATATATATATATATAATATACTAATCAGAGCAGAGCCAAAGCAGTGAGGAGACGTTAAGTGTTTTTTTCTAAGCAGTTTTCTGTTGGGCACACCTGACTTCTTACCAATTAATAACTTGTGCATCTTCAGTATCGATTGTGCTACATGCACAAACTTACACTTTTGAGATGTTGCTAAGCTAGCTGGGCCAGAGCATGAGCAGCAAAAAAAAAAAAAAAGTGGAAGCACAGAGATGAAGCTGCTACTGCTGCTAGTTTGAAAAAGTCTGACAAAAGCTGTACTCATTCTTTCAAGTGACAGGCAGTACTCATATGCCTGCATTATCTACTGCATCCTGTGTAGATAAAGTGAAAGTCTGCTGTACATGTGAGCCTTTAACTTATCTGAGCACAGCAGATGTTTGACAGTAGGGCTAGTTTCAACTCAAGCTTTTACATCCAAAAGTTAACATCACATACATCAGCATTGTTTACAGCTGCAGTAGAGGAGATTCTTCCAGTTATGTTGAATCCTATGCACAAATGCAGTTACGTACTCCTGGTTTATTAAAACTGGAGTAGGCAGATTGGAGCAAATATGATTTTATAGTTATTTTTATAAGTTACTATATCCTGAGTGCATGAGACAGGTAATCTGAAAAAATACATGTGCCTCTGTGTCCTCCAGTGCTTCTAATGGCATCAGCAAGATTTCACAGACCAGAGGAAAACAACCAATCAGAGCCAAGCTGGAGCTGTCAATCACTTACAAACTCTGATTAAACAGTCAAACTAGGCAGCGCTGATCAAATATTAATCAATTTTCTGTTACTGTGTCTCTCAGAACACTTGAATTACAATATGCTGAAAAGTTAGTATGGATTTTGTGTGCACTAATGTTACGAACATCTATTGCAAAGAAGACTGTATGCTATAAACTTGATGCACTCACAAGTGCATCATTGTCACAGCAGGCAAAAACATACGCATGAATTTGAGGGACACCGTACAGACAGAAAGAAATGGATGAGAGACCGAAGAAAAGCTCAAGTGCTGGAAACTGGCCAGACTGAGACCAGAGTAAGGTTACATAATAGCTGGGTTGATTCCTATGGCGCAGCCATCTATGACTGGGTGGCATTCATGAGTATTTGGGGGGCAGGCAGAGGAGACAGAAAGGGATGAAAAAATACTTTTGGCTTAAAGAGAGACTTCTTCCACTGATCCAGCAACAGAAAGCATCTCTGAAAGTTGGTTTACTTTTTTTTTTTTAAAAATGGAGAAAGGATGAAGAGCTCTTTACCGTTGGCGGCAGTGAGGAAACACTTGTTGCTGCCGCGGGCCTTGTTGGTTAGGTCCTCGGTGATGTCCATATGAGCGTGCACCTCGTCCCTTATCTCCTCCAGCGCCGCGTACAGGTCGGCCTCCCAGTACTCCTTATCCAGACAATCTATGAGCTCAGCGAGCTGGACCTGTGAGGAACAGAGTTAGGGGAGAGCTCAATAAGTGCAATACAAGATTGGCTCAATGCTATGACAGTAGCACTGACAAAAAACAGGGAATGTTTGGATGGATTTCGTTAATTAAAAGAAAGAGCAGAATTGTGACGCACAACTGTAGTTAATAAGAAATTACAACAAGTGACAAAAGTATTTTAAAACAAAATTTAAATTTAAAAAAATTAAATTTTATTATGTAAAGAGCATACACCCCTAGTGAAAGGAAATGCTGTCACGCTTACCTTGGTGCTGTAGTACCAGATGGCTTTGTCCTCCTGCTCACCATCCTCCTCACTGTAGGGGAGACATGAGAGAGCAAAAAATTAGGAGACACAACAGTGACTGGTAGGACCAACAGGCGAGAGACGATGATAAAACTGGAAATATCTGCTCTACATGCTCCTTCTTTCTGAACGCTATTGTGTTGCTTTATGTTTGTTTTGTCTGTATACATTTTATTCTTTTCACACTGAATTTACCAGGGGCTGCAACATTAACCATTTGTCTAAATATAAATATCAAAATGATGTCAATGTATGTGTATTGTCCCTGACACATACAAACATGAGTAAGCCATACGTTAATCAGAGGCAATTGTGCATTTGTCATGCTAGCAATGACTTTTTAAGGTGTTCCACTGTATCGTTTTGCCTAACAGATCAATCCATTATGAACTTTATGGTTAGCCTGCTAAAAGACAGATTATCATTAACATAAAAAGGTAAATGCCGATTTTAATCTCCCTGCAGTGATACAGTGCAGTCATATTCATGTCATAGACAATGTACTGCACATCAACCAGTACATAACCACAATAATATATAGCAGATGTGAACAGCTGAGCAAAAATACAAGGTGTCACTGGAAAAATGCAGAACAAGAAGTCCATTAAATAATTTGTCAGACATAGTGTACAAGTCACAGGGCTGGCATAAATCTCACAAGTCTCTTGGCAACAATTTGCCTATAACAACTGATCGTTTTCTCAGAGCATTTCTAAATAACATTTTAGACGTCTTTCCCATAACAGCAGTTGAGAGCCAGTGCACACAGTTAGGAGCATCTCAGACATGTTGGCTGTCCATGGTGCTGAAGAGTTGATTTTAACATTTCCTATTTAAAAAGGAGGAGTGTGGAGGATCAGGAGGTATCTAGCGGTAAGGTTGCAGATTGCAACCAACTGAAGCCTTCTGTGGCATGTGTGAAGAGGAATAGGGGCTGTGAAAATATGAATGGCCCTGTCGAGAGCAGCAGTTTTAGAGTAGGGTAGGTCACTGGGAGCAGAGCCGGTGCGTATAGTGTGTGTATACCAGGGAAGTGAGTGGTGAAGTAAAAGAGAGAGAGAGCGGAAGCGAGTAACGTTATCGACTCCTAAAGCAGGAAAAGTTAACAGTGTTTGGTTAGTTTGTTCTGGGCTACTGTAGAAATGTGGAGAGGCAACATGGTGGACTCCGTGGAAAGACGACCCACTCCTTATGTAGATATAAACCACTCAATCTAAATTTTCAGGTGATTATACACTAAAGAAAACATAATTATTAATTTTCTATTCCGTTTCTGCCAAAAGATCCCTCTAAATGTTAATCACTGTTCCTTTATCTGTCTGTACAAAGTGTTAGATACTGAAAGTAGGCTACATAAAATACAAAACATTTACTTTTTAATTACAGTTTGAGATATACATATATACACACGTATCAGTAAGTTGTCAACATGTCTTGATAACTCATCAAGCTAAAGTAAAGCTTAATTAAAGAGTGATCTGCAACCAAAGACAAGTGCCTTAAGCAGGTGGTGGCTGGAATGAATGACTTGGCCTTATGCACTGCCAAAATTATTGATTTATACGCACCCAGGAATGAATCTAAACGTGGGAATGATTCAATTAAATCGTGGCTTTGATATAGATTTTTATCTTTCCGTGGCCACTCCCACTATCACACCATCATATGGTCACAATATAAATCCAAAGATGACAAACAATGAAACTAAATTATTACCTACTTTACACTATTCTAAATTATTAAAACACTGAGGATTTCAATAGTCTGTGAAAAGTTGTGCTCTCCCAGAGTTTCCTATGAAATGTGTGTACCTATAGGAGGGTGGAAAGCTTCTGCAAGGCCCTACACAATGAGAAATATTGCCGAGGACATTTTATGACAGTTTAAGAGTTTATGTAGCAGCAGCTACAGAGTGGTGTATTTGACAGCTCTTTGCTCAGCGTGGTCCATGCCGAGGCACGGTGGAACCTGAGGCCATGTAACAGAAGTGTCTATTCAGCACTTCACTGGAGGCACATGTGCGCACACACACACACACACACACACACACACACACACCTTACTTCTGTGCATATCATTCATTGCACGTACATCCAGTCACACAAACTTTCCTCTGTGCGCACTACTTATATGCACAAACACACACAACCAGGGGGAGGGAGAGCGGAGAGCGGAGATCAGTAACGCAGCACCTGCTGGGGGCCAATCTGGAGAGCAGAAACAGGAGAGAGAGAGTGAAATCTAACAGTGATAAACCACGGGCCACCTACATGTTTAAATCTTATATTGTTCAGGTGATCCAGGCTGTTTTATGGTTTATGTAGCAGGCCTACTGCTCCTGCTGATCCAGCACACACAGCATATGTGACTGCTCAATACCCAAGATAATTTGCTGACACAATATTGCCAGTATTGCGGATGGCGAGGGCATGTTGAATCCTATGGACGGATGCAGTTACTCTTGGTTCATTAAAGCTGGAGTAGGCAGACTGGAGCAAATATGATTTTATATTTTTTTTAAAAAAGTCACGATATCCTGACAGTAGTGCAGGTAATCTGGAAAATTCATGTGTCTCTGTGTCACTCCAGTGTGCACAGTGTGTTCCTAACGGCACAGACCGGAGGAAAACAACCAATTAGAGGTGAGCTGAAGTGTGCGGTCTATAAGCAGCTGTCAATCACTCGCAAACTCGCTGATCAACTATGGATCCATATTCTGTTACTGCGATTCCCATTTCTCACCTCAAATGTTTTCAGACGTCTGTTTAGCTGTTAAATGAGAAAGTTTGTGACCCGTCAGCCATGTCGAGATCAGCTATATACCAAGCAAACTTTCTCATTTTACAGATAAACAGTAAGTACAAGATGTTTCTGAAAACATCAGAGGCAAGAAATTAGCATTGCAGTAACAGAATATTGATTCATATTTGATCATCACTGCCTAGTTTGATCGTTTCATCTGAAATTGCAAATGACTGAAACTGGCCTCCATTGAATGAACAGATAATGGGAACACTTTCTCTCTGAAATGACCTGTGATTGGTCAAAGTCTCCCGTCATGGGGTAGATTTTTTTTTTTCCTGAAAACAGAGCCACGAGGAGGTGCAGAGGTCTAGTTATCTCTCAGAACTGAATTACAATATGCTGAAAGGTTATAATGTTATTTTTGCCCAAAGATGCCAAAAATATTCTGCCAACTGCAGGATTAAACCACAGAAGCAACCAGTAAGAAAACAAACCACAGATCCAACCAGTAAGAAAATGTAGTGTTCTTTGCACATTCCTGCAGCTACATCATGGTTTACTACATGACATATGGAAGTTATTTAGTGTAACTCAGGCTTTAGACCTGTAGTGGAAGTGGAAAACATTTGCAACTCCATTCTCATTAAACAATTAAACAAACTTATGACATGCATGTTGGACTTTCTAAGTGGTGTTTCTGGGGGCGGCTGTGGCTCAGAGGGTAGAGCAGGTCATCTACCAATCGGAAAGTCGGTGGTTTGATCCCAGCTTTTCCGGTCACATGTCGACGTGTCCTTGAGCAAGACACTTAACCCGAAATTGCTCTCAAAGGCATAGCCATCAGTATGTGAATGAGATGAATGACTAGATTAGATCCTGATGGGCAAAGTTGGCACCTTAGCCAGCCATCAGCGTATGAATGTGTGAATGCTGACATACAGTGTAAAGTGCTTTGAGTGGTCAGAACACTACAAAAGCGCTATATAAATGCAAGTCCATTTACCATATTACTAAGTCTATGCTTTTCAGAATGGGTCAGTGCAGGTCACTCTCATGACCACTCTGCTGACCTGGGTTGCACTCGGGCTGGACACAGCCTGGCTTTGACGCCAGGTAGTCGCTTTGGGAATAGATATTGAATTGGATGTAACTTACTGTTATGAACAATTCTGAAGATAAGCAATATGAACTATAGGTGCAAACACAAGTCATTTTGATGCTCAGGGATTAACTTGTGATAACACTCTGTCATGAATGGGGTGGGGGGTTAAATACAGGTTGAATGCATGCTCAGTAAAGCGTAGGTCTCCTATATTAACACTCTTTAGATAAGTCACCTAGATGAAGTAACCTGACCCACAAACATTGTGGTACATCAGCTGCATCGACAGCAGCTACAGTATATATTGTATCATAAAAGAATACAGTACAGGAATGTGTAGACAGGAAATATCTGGATTACAGGCCATACCCCTCATCTTTGTGGTGTTGTTTATAATTGTGATGGTTTGTGACATTCATGAACACTTGCTAGGACACCAAATTATGTGACAAGTTTGGAGACTGTTTTTGAGCTGATTAAACTGCTATAAAGCAGGCTTATTACTCTCCAAATACTGCAAATGTGTGCACTGGTATGTGTTGGTAGTATCCTGTTATTATGCTACTATTTTAGCGAGTACACTTGAAAAAAATCTCAGTCAGAGAGACCATAATGGCTGAATAATGTTTCACAGTCAGTCCTCACCAAGTGTTTCAGTAATGTTTGCATATTTCAGGAACTCTGACTAATAACTTTGTTTTAAATAAATAACATAAAAAATGACATATCAGAATTCAGGACTGGAACAAGGTTAAGTCGCTCCCACTGACGCCCCTTCTGTTGAATCCTATGCAAGAATCTTGGCACATGAATGAAACATGATGAACTTACACAACAATGCGGCGGTTAAGGAACCAGTATTTGCGGTGGTGTCGGTCATAGCCGACTGGCAGTTGTCGAATGAACGGTCTGCTCCTCTGCACTTCTGGGATGCAGTCCGCCACGCCGGGTACCTTGTGTGCTACACACACCTCGCACTGCCACTCGTCCTCCGGCACTTCCTGCAAAGGCGGCTTCACACACTCCAGATGGTAAACGGCTGAACATGTCTCGCAGCACAGCAGGTCACCAAGGCGATGGCATACTCTGCAGTGGTCGTCGTAGGCAACCACACCTTCTGACATTAGCTCCTCCCGGGCAATGTTGGTCGCCAAGAACTGGTCCACCAAAAACTGGAGAACTTTGATTTTGCTCTCCAACGGTTCATACGGGTAATCCTCACACTCCTGGAAAGGCAGAATGTGCCGGTACTCCGGGTCACTCTCGCAGTACGCCCGCACAACCTCCGGCCAGGTCATACCATCCACAAAATACAGAGTGGAGTTGACTGAGTCCTTCACGTCTGTGGGACCAAATGTGGTGTTGGAAGTGTCCTCCTCTCTGAGAATAGCTTTGAGCAGTGAGATGTGGGTCTCTGCTAGCAGCGTGCACTGCTCCTGGCTGGCCACCGCTGCGCAGAAATCCTCAAAGCGAAACGGTGAGAGCCGCAGCACTGAGCCAAAGTTGCGGAGGACTTCGTAGACGGCAGACACATTGAGGAGCTGTGAGGTAGGAACCTGGAGGTCCTCGGAGGACTTGGGAAGCTCCAGGGAAGGAATGTCCTTTGCCTCAAGGATGGGAGACTGCGGTCGCAATGCCCGACTCCTTCTCCGGCCTGTACGAAGTGAAAGAAAAGAGCCAAGAGTAAGAGGGATGGCAAAGAAAATGAAGAGTCTGTGTGTGTGTGTGTGTGTGTGTGTGTGTGTGTGTGTGTATATATATATATACATATATATATAGCAATTGTGTGGTATACAGGGCAGACAATCAAAGTACATTCCTCCCAAAGTGCCACGAGTATCCCAAATTTTGTTCTAATAAAAAGGAAATAATACCAATATGCAAATAGAAGATTAGATGACAAAACCCTATTAATTTCAAATACTACACAGGACTAGTAGAACGCCTAATTTTGGGGGGAAGCTAGTATGAATGTGGTTATTTCTTTTACAGCGCAATACTGAACAATTCTCATTATAAAACGGTAGACAAGCATATTCTTGTCCCAAGACAATACACTAAATGCTCCCACTCGCATTTTTTTCTACTGTGCAATTAATGCAATGATGATGCAGCTTATGAACCTGCATATTCCCCTGGTGTCTGCGCACACTATCCATTTCTGAAGACAGGAATGTGGAATAAGTCAGCATATGTATTTGATGTGAATGGGTCAGTGCGGTTCATTCAACCTGGCCTCATGATCCTCCAGACGCCTTGAATGCTTGCTTGAGACTGCGTAGTGTTGTGAGGACATAGTGAAGAAAGATTTCTTTAATCACTGTAGGATTAGTATACTGTTGCTATTCACTAATCCTATAATTACTATACCCTTACAGTCGATTGGTGAGCTGTTCAAGTCTTCTCATTTATCTGAAACGAGGGTCGAAAAGGACGGAGTGCGTCATATGCTGTACAGATTGTAAAGGCCCCTTGACTTTACTTGACTCTTGAGCTCTTTTCAATCTCAAAGATACTTTAACATTATTGTAGAGTGCAGGTTGCTGCATTAACTTTTCATAAGGAGCCCAAATCACCAAGTCCTGTAAAATTATACCACTTCCTCCACACTGTCTGCAATGCTGTACGTTCAATGTAAACACAACAGTAACTGCTAATAAACTGGAAGTTGATAACTGTTTTGTAAATATATTTGTATAGGTCTGCTATAATTCTGTGGTTTAGCACTGATGTGTAAACAGAGAAACAGTGATGGGACTACAGCGGGAGGACTGGTTGCTTCACAAATGGTGACAGCCTGGGATTAACCTGTGACAGCAGTCTGGTATGAATGTGTCAAACAGGGGTTGACTGCCGTCTGATCATTGTGAAAGTGGTATGTGTGCGGGTGTGCAATGTGCTTGAAAACAGCATGAAAATGTGTGTCTGTTGTAATACCCATGCTACCATACCATTTAGTACGCCAGAAAAAGATTATGTATGTCAAATGCAGTATGCCAAAAATACCACAATGTCCTACTGCATCCCATCTCATTATGCAGTATGCAAGCCAGCATGCTTTTCTGGCTATTGTGACCCACAGTCCTCTGCACAGCAGAAGATACATCACATCGACTGCGGTGCAAAGAGAGCATAGGCAGATGACAGATACCACATATATGGGATTATGGATGCACCGACACCTGTACCGGATATTGAGCCGACACTGACTCAGATAGCTGGATCGTAAAGCGGTGACAATGGGGCCAATTTATTCAATTCAATGTTTATATACTGTATTCATTATGCTGAATATTGTAATTTTAATTCCTATTTAAGTTTTGATTGATTTGTTCCTGCACTAAAAAGGCTGACACTTGAGTTATAATTCCTGTTAATTTTGAAAAATTTTGTCAACTTTGTGGTGTATGATTTAAAATTTTAATAATAAATAATTAGATAAATTTATGTCTATTATTAACTGGTCATATTTTGCTTTACAGAGTTAGGAAAGCGATGTTTACGTAAAGCCTGGTGTTGCCTTACTCTGTACCAGCCGATACCCAAAGCCAAGGTATCGTATTGGGACTGAAAAAGTCGGATTGGTGCACCCCTGTATTGGATATGAGCAAGAGGGTCAAAGTTCAAGGTGCAATGTTATTACGAAGCAGTATGTCCCAATTACTGCATGCAAAATGTACAGACTTTCTAAGGGCAGCTGAAGAACCTCCTACAAGTAAAAAGAAAAGTATGTGATTTAGAAAGCAGCCTTCATGTCCACGGCAGTGAAAGCAGTGTAATGTCTAGATAGCTAGTCTTACGAAAGACCCCCCGGCCTCACACTCGGCTGCACAACGTTGCCATGTTCACATGTCTGTATTAAAAGCAGGCCATTGGAAGTTGGGAGGTATGCGAGTAATCCCTGAACCACTTAAATGGCATCAAAGCCTGATCAGAGTGTAGTGAAGTGTTAATAGGGTGAACAAATCAAGAAATGCAATCTACAGTCAAACGTTTCTCTCCAAAGAGCATTTTTTTGTTTTAAAGAAAAATGATGAAGTCTGGTGCCACACAGATTTTGTAAACAGATATGTTAATGCACAAGTCTGGATCATCCAGTCACTATTTTTCTAGTCCTATATGTAAAATTACTTCCAGCGCATTGCTTTGAATTACACGTGACTGATTTTGGCAGACACCACTTTATTAACATGAATAAGTGGGGCCATGCTGGCTCTAATTTACACACCTGATAAACAGAGTGGTTGCTGTGGTAACGGTGCACCACGTAATGTTGTAACGAGATGGTGTTTGCAACAAGTGTAAAAAAAAGAGCGCCTCTATTCAAAACAAAGGCCTGTCAAACTCATTTAGCAGTATTATACAACAAAATATGTCTTCTGAAATCGAGCTGGACATGGTAGAAAGGTGTAATGATTGTACGCAAATAAGCAACAATTACTAAAGTTATTTATTCGACTCTACATTCAGTACTACAGCAGTCATATTATATCCGAGCTTAATGAGAAATAATGTTTAAAAACTACGTGTTTTAGTGGAGCAGTCTACATAGTAGAAACTGCCCTTACTTTAATATGTCTAACAGTTACATTAGTAGAAACGTTGAATGAATGACATCTATAGAAAGTGATAAATACAGTCCATATATTCCGTTTCTGTTTGTGAAAGCACGTTAAATACAGCACGCACGAAAAAGTCCGGTGAAAAAAGGGGACACGGATGAATTCTTCGGTATAAAATGACAACAAAAAATGTGCTGATCCGACAAAAAGTTAAAAACACGAGAGCCGGTTTGAAGCGTGGAGCCGATCTGTGAACCAGTGGCAGGCAGAGCACACGGTAAACAAAGGCCTGTTTCTGAGTGCAAGCTCCATTTTGAACAATGCGGCTTGGTTTCTGTTCTGGGCTAAAAAATAAAATGCTTTAAATAATGCAGACCTGCTGTGCTAAAGTGCGTGCACTTGCAGACGAACGTACCTGGGGTGCTACCGAGCGTGCTGTGGCTCCTAAAACTACTCTCGGTACAGTAGCTGGCATCATCATCATCATCATCTGGTAGTTCCTCCAGATAGTCAGAGTCGTTTCCCAAGGCCTCCTCTTCTTCAAGATCCGACGAAGGGTTGTCGTTAAGGAGTTCATCGTCGTCTGACCTGTAGCTTAAATTATCATCCTCCTCGTCGCTGTTGTCGTCGTAAACCACCTTGGTTTGAGGCCGCCTACCTCCGCCTCTATTGCCGCGGCTGCCTCTCGACCCCCTGCCTCTCCCTCTGCCTCCTCTGCCCCGCGATGCCGCGGCTGCCGCCGTGGATGAGGCTCCAACTTTCCTGCGGCCCCGGGTCGAATGAAAGTTCTCTCGGCCGGAGATGTCTGTATCTACTTCGACAGAGCCAGTGCCGCAAACGCCTCCACTTCCACCCCGTCCCCGACCGCGTCCTCTGCCTCTTCCGCGTCCACGCATCCCTCTGCTCCTGCTGCCCCGAGAGCCGCGGACTGGCCCGGGTGAACCTTCCCGCATCGCGGCTGCTTGTTTGGGCGGCCTTCCTCTTCTCCCCCTCATTGTGGGAGAGAGGCTCTTCTGTTCCGCTTCAATCTCGGTGCTCGAATAAGCTACGCACACCGGAAAAAAGCGGGGGAGAAATAAGCCAACAGAACTGGTGACGGTTCCCGATAGGTCTCCACCAAGCCCCGGCCTCAATTTCAGGGCGGAAAGCTCAAACTGAATGGCCGGTGTCCCGCTCTGGGTCGCCTGCAGACGCCATTTTTCTTCGCAGCTCTCCCTCCGTTGAAAACACAGCAGGCCCCAGAACTGCGTCAAGCCAACCATTGAGCCTGGCGGTCAAACCGGAAGTAAATACTTCTTTCCTTCAAAGTAAACGCAAAACCAAATAAACTAATCATTTTTTTAATTACCGTGGTCTGGTTTGATGTGTATGTTATACATAAAATCACTATCATAGTTAATTTTTTTTCAATTCATTCGTTTACACAATCCAAATATCAACTTTAAACGCGTTCGATTTAACGACTACACTGTGACAGACCGGAAGTGTATTTTTTTTATTCGCTACCTTGACACTAGCAGGCCTGAGTGGATGCGAGGTCACGTGACTCACTATTCTACAATAGACGCAATTGCCGTGCTAGTTCATAAAATTAGTTATCCATGCAAACGCTTTCCACCGATAGCACTTTACGAGCCCTGGCCGGTTCCCGTGGGTGGTTTTAATCACAGGTGGGTCCCGTGGATTCAGTGAAACACCATCGTTAATTTTCGGCCATGTCGCCATCATCGTCACAGCAAAGCCAGGCGAGAAGATAAGCATACGTCCGACATTGAGCTCTATTACCTGAGCCCTAAATTCGGCGTAAAAGTTAACAGCGTGGATATTTTCATGTTCAAATGACGCAAACGTGTGAAACAAATGTAGATAGTTCATTAAACAAATGCACTTTGTATAACTTCTTATAAAATTACGTTTTATGCCATTCTTTTCTATTTGCCAAGGAACCTGGCTCCATGTTCAGTCAGTTCAGCTAGTTCAGATAACATTAACTGATATTTTATGGGAGCGCTGCTGCTGATCCAACCACTACAATCTACCTTAGTGTAAATTTAGCCCGCAATAATATAGCAGATGACGTGCAATCACGACACCCTCCACTCCTGTCATATGTCTCTGGGTTTGACTTGATGAGTACGAACTGTTTTGACACTCGTCTTTGCTTTTGTTTGCTTTTCCTTTGAATTTGGCTACTTCAGCAATAAACAGCACACAACCCAGGCTCCTGTTTAGCCGGCATACTAGCCAAAGTCTTTTATAGTTATTGTCATAGGATGAAATAGCCATTAAATAGCATAACTCACATAGTTAGATTTATATTATTACTACTACCTTGCCAATATCATGTGTTGTCGTGGCCGAGTGGTTAAGGCGATGGACTAGAAATCCATTGGGGTCTCCCCGCGCAGGTTCGAATCCTGCCGACAACGGTTGATGTTTTTATTGATGGTCTGTGACAAATCTATCAGGGTCTTCTTGTCGCTTCGAATCCTGTTCACAATGAATGTTTAGCGTTTTTTTAAACTGTTTTTTATTATATGCTTGCATTGTGACGGGATCTAATCACCCACCTACGTGCTGCTAAAGCTGCAGTAGGTAGAATTGGAGCAAATGTGATTAAAAAGTTATTTTTATAAAACGGTCACTATATCCTGATAGTAGTGCATGAGGCAGGTGATCCGAAAAGAATTATGTGCCTCTGTCCTCCTAATGGCATCTGCAAGAGTTCACAACCAATCAGAGCCGAGGTGGAGTCTGCCAATCAAATGGTCAAACTAGGCAGCGCTGATCAAATATGAATCAATAGTCTGTTACTGTAACGTGTCTTTCTCACATGAAATGTTTTCAGAAACTTCTTGTAGTTAGTGTTTAGCTGTAAAATGAGAAAGTTTGTGACCCATCAGGTCAGTTGAGGAAATAGTAAGCACCGCCCACCAGCCAGAGCAATGACCTGCGACTGAGTCCTCTGTCACAGGCTTGTGTGTGCTATAGAATTGAATAAAGTTTGTTAGATTGATTCACCTTCATTGTACTGGGTGGAGGCAAATGTCAGAGGTATGACACATAAAGAAATGGACACAAAAACAAAATTTTGGGGGAAAATGTAATGTAAGCAATGTAAAAAAAAGCAGGTTATTGTACTGACTAAAAATACTACTTAAATAATAGCTGTAACAATTTGATATATCTCTGGATACTGTGACTCAGGTATTTTGGTAGGCCCTACTCTAATTCTGGCAAAAATTGAATTGAAGGCAACTGGACTTAGATTTGTCTCTGAAGACGTTTCGCCCCTTATCCAAGTGGCTTCATTTAGTCCCCCAAAAGTCTGACGGTCAGACTAGTGGGGGACTAGTCAGACTGTAGCGTTGAACTGATGAAGCCACTTGGATAAGGGCCGAAACGTCTTCAGAGACAAATCTAAGTCCAGTTGCCTTCGATTCAATTTTTGCCAGAATGAATATGACCTGGATGAATGAGAACCTTCACAGGCCCTACTGTAAATTTTTTTTTTCTCTTTTTTGAAGTGAATAACATTGATAATGTCATTACGATGGCACCTGGCAGTGAGTGGGATATATTGAGTAACAAGTGAACATTTCGTCCTTGAAGTTGATGTGTTGGACTGGGTCAGAGCATCTCCAAAAGTGCAGCTCTTGTGGGATGTTCCCGGTCTGCGGTGGTCAGGACCTACCTTAGTGGTCTAAGGACTGAAACACAGTGAACCGGCGACAGAATCATGGTCAGCCAAGGCTCATTGATGCACGTGAGAAACAAAGGCTTGCCCGTGTTGTCTGAAGAAGAGCTACTGTAGCTCAAACTGCTGAAAAAGTTAATGCTGGTTCTGATATCAAGGTTTCAGAAAACACAGTGCATCTGCTCGGGGCGCTTGTCAGGAGCAGCCCCCTCACTCTGACATCTCTCCACTGACACATGTATATGTACTGTGTGAAATTAACAACAGAGTGTAAAACTGAATTTCCCTACGGGGATTAATAAAGGTTCATCTTATCTTATCAGTTTGTTGCATATGGGTCTGTTGAGCTGCAGTCAGGGTGCCCATGCTGACCCACGTACACCACCAAAAGCGTCTACAATGGACCTGTGAGCATCAGAACTAAACCACGGAGGTGGCCTGGTCTGATGAATCATGTTTTCTTTTACATCATGTGGATGGCCGCTGTTTGAAAACACAGCACCAGGATGCACTATGGGAAGAAGGCAAGCCGGCGGAGGCAGTGTGACGCTTTGGGCAATGTTCTGCTGGGAAACACTGCAAAAATGGTTCAAGAAAAGTTTGAGAAACACAAGTTCAAGGTGTTGACTTGGCCTCCAAATTCTCCAGATCTCAAACCAACCGAGCTGTGGGACGTGCTGAGACAAACAAATCTGATCCAAGGAGGCCCCACCTCACAACTTACAGGACTCAAAAGGATCTGCTCCTGATGGCTTGGTGCCAGATACCATAGCATACCTTCAGAGGTCTAGTGGAGTCCATGCCTTGACGGGTCAGGGCTGTTTTGGAGGAAAAAGGGGGACCTACTCAATATTTTACAGGTGGTCATAATGTTACAGCTGATCGATAAATTTGTATTCAAAATAAAAGGCTTCCTGGGGAAAATCAAAGACAAAGTCACAACCATTCATTCTCACAGTATTGTTCAAAGTATTTTGATTGTATTAGGCAGCTTTTGTTTGCATTCTACAATCCCAGTACCACTTTGGCATTGAGCAGACAGTTCATTTATCGTGGAAATCATTATCTGAATGGTCAAATTTTCATCATATTGAACACATTTACATGTCTCAAAAGGAAAATAAAACTTATTTTAAGCCTAAATTACAACAAGAATTCATATACAGTAAAACTCATGCTTGTTGCGCTCTGATGGCTAGTTTCTGTGGCTAAAAACACTTAATATTAAAGCATTTGGGACAAATATACAACCTTGACACCTCTACAGGTGAAACGCTGGAAGGAGACAATATGCTTAATTATTTATTAAAAGCATACACATTCTAAAATAACTCAATGACTTCGATGGAGTATTGTCCGATGTCCTTCGTCACCTTCATCTTGTCGATCTCTTGGAGGCTGCCCTCGATCTTTCCAAGCTCAGAAACCAGTCTCACCTGAGGACACAAGAGGGCATCTTAGTTTACTTTTTCAGATGTAATAGTTATTCTGATAAAACTGCAGCACTCTGTAGGTTGTTACTGGGCCTGGGACAATACACCTATCTCCGATACTTCACGATACTTAAGTGCCGATTCAATATTTTTAAGTATTGCAATTCAATATTATAAATTTACTGCGATTTTTAATTTAAGTTTTTTAACACTAGACCACGGGGTAAAGTTGAATCATACACTTCAATGGACTTTTACTTTGGAAAATATCTAAACTAATACAGTAAAAATGTTTCATTTTCAGCATGTATGTAGTCAGAGATATCCTGAAGTCAAATATATCATATATAGATTCAAAGAAATCAGTCGTTGCCACACATTTTTAATACATTTCCCTCACAAATTAGTGGTATTTTCTATTATTTATTTCTATTTCCATTTAAAAAAGAGACAATGTAACATTTTTAACTACTGGTGAATATAATCCATCATTCTTATTTCCATTCCAGGACGTACTCACTCATGTATACTTACGCTAACTTGACCAAGTCCCTCGTTAGCTCTGATGATCACCTCCATCGGGGTCGTTTAAATGCATTTAACATAAATGTCAGTACATAGGTGCTCTACAGTTGTAGCGTCAGCTGATTTGACCACAGTGATGCGAGTGATGGATTGCCTGACTGCACGTTACCGCGATACGATAATGTTTCCTGTCCATGACAGAGTTCGCATGCAGCTTTAGCCGTGATGTCTAGTTCTGCCTTTTTCTGGTAATGTGTGAAACCTCAAGTATTTACTGTATCTGTAGTGATTACCATGCTGGATTTAACATGTGCTGGTCGTATCCACGCAAACCCTTCGCCATTTTCTGCTCTGCCGTTTCAGCTCACTGCAGCTGGCTGTTGTTTGTTTTGGTTGATGGATATGAAACAGATTACAGACTACAACAATAAAAGCGGTAACTTCCTTCTACCTCCAAACAGATTTAAATGAAGCAAATATATTTATTCAGGCAATAAAAAAAAAAAAAAAATCTGTTTCCGTCCTCCAGTCCCCGACCATTACACAATATGTCTATAATAAAATCATAGTAACAAAATGGCTATTTGTAATTTCTGTTTGTGATCTGCTGCTGATGTTTTAGTTTTATACCGTTTCTTACCTGAGACTTTACAAATCTGTGGAGGTTCAGCAGTAAGCCTTTGGCCTCTGGAGTCATCACTAGCATTGTGAAATGGGCATCCAGCAGCAAGCATACCCAATCCATGATCTACAATCAAATGCAAAATAAAATCAGAGTTTAGTCGTTCAATTCTTTTCAAACTGGATTGTTGCATTCCATCTTTTGTTTACAGTCATTTTGTGGTAAACAATTCACTGTCAAGGTATCGTTGATACTGCGGAGGGTTTCTGTATATCATAATTCCAGTGCTTTTACATGTTATATATTAAAAGCAGATCTGCCAATCAATAAAATATTGAATCTCAATTAATCGCATGATTGTCCATGATTAAGAATAACATGGCAAACTCAAGGCCGACAGGCAACAACAGCTGTCAGTGTGCTGACTTGACTATGACTTGATCCAAACTGACTGTGATTATCATAAAGTGGGCATGTAAAGGGGAGACTCGTGGGTACCCATCCATCTTCAACCACTTATCCCATTAGGGGTTGCAGGGGGGCTGGATCCCACCCTAGACAGGTTCCCAGTCCATCACAGGGCTGACACATAGAGACAGACAACCATTCACACTCACATTCACACTGACGGGCAATTTAAAGTCATCAATTAACCTGCATGTCTTTGGACTGTGGGAGGAAACCGGAGAACTGGGAGAAAACCCATGCTAACACGAGGAGACCATGCAAACTAGAACCCATTTTCATTCACATATCTTGAGGTCAGAGGTCAAGGGACCCCTTTGAAAATGGCCACGACAGTTTTTCCTTGCCAAAATTTAGCACAACATTTTTTAACCTTATATAACCTCTTTCATGACAAGCTAGCATAACATGGTTGGTACCGATGAATTCCTTTGGTTTAATAGTTTGATGTGTTACCAGTATGTTTTTAAAACTAAAATTGAGCCTGCTATAACCTTTGAAAGAAAACAATTTCACGTCAGAGCATTATTGTGACTTTAACTTTGACAGGTCTTATGAAAACTGTTGGAAAATCTTTCTCCATCTTTTTACGCTGACTCCATGCACTGTGGCTGATTTTAAATTCACACAATTCAGGTCAAAATGTGAGTCTAAATTCTACCATATCCGGATTTGACAGTCTGTCAGCAGACTATTTTCTGCCTCCGGACTTTTCACTTAATGTGTCATGGTGTGACAGACACAAGCTGCGCACTAATTATCGAGTTAGACATTGACACAGACCTGAGTCAGACTGGGTGATCTCAATCCATGCATCTGTGGGAAAGCATCTTGGGAATATTTTAGGTAAAGGAACTGCAGGTACTGGAGGAAAAGCTGGTTGGATGAGACAGAACATAGGACATTGTAAACGTTCAATCGGTATGCTGACAACTGAATGAGTGCTTTCTGATTTATTTTAGAGATGAGGGGAAGATTAACTAGCTGTTACTCACAACAACTTGTTGGGAGGAGAAATCTTTTAGGTGCGGGAGGAGGAAAGAGTCGCTGTACGCCGTCTGCAGGACCTCATTTCTGTGCAGCTTAAGTTAAGATCTCATACACAGAAATTTCAAATCATTGCACACCAAAAAAAGCTTGGAACTGATTGGTTGAATGCAAGTAGTTCAATGAAATTGTGTCTGAGCGTGCTCTGGTTGGATACAGTAGAACAGCCTTGTGTAATCCCACTGGACAGATCTGTTCTGGTGGAGTTGAGGTCTTCTCCTTTTCTTCTGCTCTGGTTCCGCCCCCACCGAGGCCGTCTGAACAGTCTTCATCAATGGAGGCAGGGCTGAAACCATTCTGCAAGCCGACCGGGCCACGCTCTCTAGCCATTAGGGTCTCCATAAAGGAGACACTGTCGGGCTCCAAGCTAATTTTCTCTGCATCAACGTCTGGCATACTGCAAGAAGAAGGTAGAAGAACGCACAGTTTAGTTTTTCATTTTACATTATATGGAATCAGGCTAATAATCAGATTATTAAACCGCTAAATCCAGTGGAATACCGCCGGGTCTGAAAAATAAAGTGATGCTGAAGTGTTGCATTCTTTTTAAACAGCCAGCAGGAGGCAAATGAGAAAATACTACTACTTACCTACTCATCATTTGATTTATTACCTCAGTAAACATTGTAAACATGAGTTTATGGTCTCAGTTGCTACTTTTAAGTGTTACAGCATCACAACACCTGATGACAACAATAACACACACAGGTTGCCTATGGTTATGTGCAGGCTACCACCATTCCGTTTCATTGCGAAGCCTGTTGTTTTTTTATTTCAGTGCCCATATTATCAGGTTAGAGCCACACAGACCGGGTGAGCAGCGCTAAGCTGTGGCGACTTGAACGTTTGGCTTTCACACAGACAACACTGCTGTTGCAGATCATTTTCACGGCCTATTTTTGCTGCAAACTGCACACATCATATGGAAAAAATATGCGACACAGCGATTCTCTAGATAAGCTGCACACAGCCGAGCCATGCTGCGGTCCATATGTCTTCTGTACAGTCCCGGTCCAACAGCGTCTACGCTGTATATTTTCAAACTCTTTCTACATGTGTGTTATAATGTAAAAGGTTATGTCAACAACTTTGAAATAATAAAATAACAGTAATTATGTGAAAAAACAGCATTTTTTCCCCAGATATTATTATTGTCGAGATCCAGATTGCTCAGCATTTCAGTTCACTCATAAATCAAAACGACAGCATGGCTGTTCCGTTATTATGAACTCTGAATGAATCACATTACATTTACAATGAATCACATTACATCTTTTCCGATGAAAACAGCTAGCACTAACTCCAAAAGTCACCAGATAATGCTCCTTTGTGTAATGGAGACGTCATTTTGCACTCGTTTGCATAAAGGTCATGACAGGTCGCCTCCACGGCGTTGTCCAGTTTGGGAGTTGTCTGTGTTTTTGTTTTAAATTTTAACGCTTTCACAGTGTGTTTTCAGTTTGTGAATGTCAATTGTTTTTGACATTTTTGGTTGCTTGTAAATGTCTTATTCAGTGTTCGGTTGTGCTTAGCTCCACCCTCTCGTGTCACTTCTGGTTGCACAAAATCAAAATGCCGAACTTGAGGCCTCAAAACGGCAGTCCACACACCAATGGGTGGCATCACAGTGACTACGCCAGCTTCTTATATACAGTCTATGGCTAAATTTCAATAGTATATTTAGAGCTCCCCAGTGGTAGTATCAAAAGGACCCTGTGGCGAGATGTCAATGGATGCCGGTATTACAGTGTATATCGGTTTACCTGATAAAGACCTTAAGGCAGGCACAGGTGACTGCTTCTGGGATGTCAGGGAAGAACTGCAAGCAGAGTTGACACAGAAAGTAGTCCTTCCTCTCCAGGGCCAGGAGCACCAGGTCAGGACAAACACTGTTGAATGTCATGATGGCAGATGGTCACATTCAACTGAAATAAGTCAGTTTGGGTCATTTTCTGCTTCATTTATGTAAAAAAAAACTCACTTATGACATTGAAATGCAGGTTCAGAAATACATTCAGCAGTCTGAACATCAATTAGTAAACATTTTTATCTTTCAGTTTATTTTTCATTAAAGTGGCAACAGAATCGTTTTTTGCATTAAATTATCTTTATGAAGTAAATGTTGATTGCACAATGTAATAGCTACAGACTAACGACACCGCAGCTGTTTAGACTGATGCCCCATAAGCCCTGCTTTCAATACACGATTCAGCCGGTCACTGGGTACGATCTGAGTGGCACAAAGCCATGAAAAACAAAATGCAACGTGTCCTGTGTGGCGCTGCAAACTCTTTTCCAATGAAAGCAGCTAGCACTAACTCCAACAGTCACCAGATGGCGCCATACACTCATTTACATATCTGTGATGTCATTGTGCATTAATTCGCTTAAAGGTCAGTGATTGTGTCGGAGGCAGCGAGGGACAGACTGCCTGTACACAGAGCATAAAGAGAGAGAGAGAGAGACCCTGTGCTGTTGGCAGAAGAGTCATGGGCTGGGATTACTCTGAGCAGCGCTGAGAATGGATGACAATCGATAGAGAATATCAAATATTTTAACATATTTCTTACTTTTTTCCTCACTAAATTTAAAAAAAGTTGCCACTTTACAAGAAAAGCATCACCTTGATTCCATTGCCATGCCTTACTGACCTGTGGCAGAGGCAGTGAGTGTGCACCAGCTGTGCCAGACTGCTGGGGGTGTAGAAGGCTACATCATCCAGGCTCCGGCACACCAGGGTTGATGCTAGCTGCCCCACCGAGGGCTGCAGGTCCTGGATGTCTGTCCTCGAGAGAAGCGCCTCCACCTCTTTCTGGACCTCATCTACAGGTGCTGTCTGCATGAGGAAATTTAATTTTTTTTTTATTATAAAATTTCGTTTTTGGATGATACTGTTTCAGTATTTTGCATGAGAGCATAATAAAAAAATGTTATTAACCTTGATGAGCTCTAGAACGTGGTCAACTGTTAAACTAGGTGCTGATAGGCTCTTACGATTTGTTCTCTGTATGGAAAGAGAGAAGAATCAAACTCTAGGTGGCACAAAACAAAACACACAGATCATTTTGTTAGGATTTCAACTCAATCAGAGTCAGATTTATTTCAGAAACTCTGGATTCTTACTTTTTAGGACATCAATATTTCTCAAATATGTGTTTCTATGAATAAGATGATGAAGATCTGTTTTTTCACCCACTCTTATGTTTTTAGGTTTATGTAGTCAATAATTTGTGCAAAATAAATAAAACAACTTTAAACAGCAGAAGCAGAGAATTGCTCATTTGCAAAAACTGTATCACATTTCCAACAGCATCTGGTTTTATTATGTGAGTGCAAGTTTGTTCAGTAATTTCATAAGTTGAAATGAAATCTTTGTTGAGATTAACGTCTTTAAAAACTCATTTAGATTACAATTATAGATAAATCTACAAATACCAGACAGTAGCCCTGTAGTATTATACATTTTCCCATTGCCACAATACATCATTTTGTATATTTTGTCATTTCAGGCACCAACTACTGTAAATCACAATTTCATATGGAGCTAGTGCTACTTAGCTGTCAGTCTGGGAAACACTATCGTAAACTGTGTGTGGGATTGATGCACCAGCAGTTGTCTAGCCTCTTCCCATCTATGCAATTTCTTCTGTTTCGCCTTGAAAACGTATCTGACATACCGTCTTCCTGGTCTCCGCTGTTCTGGAGGGATGAGCTCTCTCTTCGTGCAGAATGTTATTCCAAGATGGTACACAAGTGGGAGCCTTGGACTCTAGCAGTTACAAAAACAAACTGCACTGAGTGAATGTGCACATTTGCAATGTGGAATCAGTGTTGCAGCAGTATTAAGAACAACCTACTACACGACTACATGTTATTGCAGTATTATCCATTTAGTTAAATTAGTTTTCTTAGCAGGTTTTCCACACATTTTCAAATACCAAGACTTTTCAGACCATATCTGACTTTGCGACTTCATGACTCAGAGTGCGGAGGATGCTGTGACAAGAATACAGTGCTTTGGCGCCTTCCCCATGGTTGAGATATCAAATGACTTTACATTATGTTGGCATCCAGCTCTCTTTTCCCATCTGGAATTATTAACCAACCAGGCTTTGTATTTGGGATTGTCAAGCCAGCCCTCAGAAAACTTAGATTCACCCACTGTGGTTGCTCAGTCCACAGTTGTTGTTCCACTGTCAAACATCTTGCACTTGGGGCAACGCTGCTCTAAGTGAAAAACATTTATGGTACCAGAGACAGACTGGGACAGAAATCCATCCTGGGACTTTGAGAAGAAGAGGTCTTTAATGCGAGTGGCCACAGGGTAGTAACTGAAAAATTTGGGGTAGTAATTTTAACACTAATACAGTTTTTGTGGTAAAAAGAGAACCTGACTTCATAGTGGAAGACACCTCCTTAGTTTGTATAAACGCGCCACCACTGCAATGAAGAAGGCACGGCTCACATACTCCTGCTCACGCTGCTCCTATAACACTGTCAACCATCATACAAACTATGAAGTTCCTAAGTTTAATAGTTTTCGAGTTCTGCTCCGGAAATGTAACAGAAGTTGAAAATAATCACGTTTTTGAGACCTTTGTAGCACCAAGACCATATTGAAAAGCCGCATTATTTTGCTACAGAAACTAAAGTTTAAAAAAAAAAAAATCACCTTTTTTGGCCGAAATTTCAAAAATTTTGGGCACCCTGGACTTCTAATCTCCACTGGGCACAACTAGATCACACTGTCAACCATCAAACCAAATTTGAAGTTCCAAATTTAAATAGCTTTCCAGTTCTCCGGAAAGAAAATTAAAGTCAAAAAACATAAAACACATTTTTTGGCCAAAATTTCAAACAAATTTGGGCATCTTCGACTGTTAACCCCCAAAAGGTACAAACAGACCACACTGTCAACCATCATACCAGCTATGAAGCTCCCAGGTCAAGTGCTTTCTGAATTCTGCTCTGGAAACGACATCAGATTGAAGGACACAGTATTGGATTGGCCTGCTCTGTGCTGTCTGCCTGCAGTTTCTGGTTACTTTTTATTATCATATTATTATTGTTTTTTGGCTCATGATGAACTATTTTGTCACCTATGCCAAAGTGCCGCCTTATGGCAATTATCTAATTCACCCATATGGATGTGCCGGTCCCGGCTGCAACGTCAGGAACAGAGGCAACATGATTAGGAGAGTGTTCAGTCGCACGCCGTTGCCTATTTCTTGCCTTGCCTTTGACAACATAAAGCTCCCTCACACAGTAGTAAACATTCTGGTAGCAGTGCTATAAATTTGTTTTAGCTCACCTTCAGTCTTGGCCTGTTTTAGTTTTCCCAAGGCAGAGGCCAGGGAAGATTTGGGGCACTCATATGGAATAACAGAGAGGGTTTTCCCATGTGGAATGAATAACTTGTTCCAATAAGTCCACAGCTAAAATCAAAAAAGAAAGTGAACATTGATGGTAAAAGTTAACACAGTTTGACAGCAATAATATAAACTAGCACAACTTATGTAAACTGCCATAAAGTTGTGAGGAGGGAAAGTGAGCTCCGTCACGGTGGAGAGCAGACACAATGCTCTGCCAAAGTCATACAGTCCTCCATCAGCACCCATCAGCTGGAAGGACAGGGAACCTTGGCCTGCAGTGGTAATAACAATGAGTGGGTGGTAGGTGGTGGTTCATGCAGACTCAAAGCTCATAAACACACATGATTGTCCCGTATGAGCTCTAGGTCTAAAACTCATTAACGGCAGATTGTTTCATCCACCCCCGCGACCCCTAACGGGATAAGCGGTTGACGATGAATGAATGAATGAATGAATGACTGTTTCATCCACTGATCGTATAACATTAGAAACAATTTGCTTGGTGGGTTATCTGCACATAATACACTGAAGCATTCCTACCTGTCCGTAGATTTTACCCGCCATCTCTTTTCCTGCCTGAAGTGTTTGGAAATTGGTATTCCAGATGCAGAGGAAGTCTAAAACATGTCAAAGAGAGAGAGTCATTAAGGAACCACACATACTTGCATCAGATACTGGAGTATAGATCGCTTCGTCATCATTCTACTGCATTTATTCAAAAAAAAAAAAAAAAAAAAAAAAAAAAAAAGTCCTTGTTATTTCCAAACAGCATAAGATTTGGAGACTAGAAGCCAAATTTAGGTCTGTCATCAAAAACATTTTTGGTGAAATGCATTTTGGCCTTTGCTGAACAGATGACAGTGTAGAGCATGGTTCCCGACCTTTTTCCTCAAGCGACACCATTTCTACACTGACAATCCAATAACTGACATATTTTATATATCAACCCAACTGCTCGGGGCGCTTGTCTGGAGCAGCCCCCTCACTCTGACACCTCTCCATTACTGCATGTGTGTGTGTGTTTGTGTGCATGTACCATGTATAAGTTAAGCAGAGTGTAAATTGAATTTCCCCACTGTGGGACTAATAAAGGTTGATCTTCTTCTTCTTCTTCTTCACATGATATTCAATTAGGGCTGTCAAAGTGATAATAATGACAATAATATGTTACTCCAACTTCATTTTAACAGCACTAATTTCTTTAATGCATTAAGATTCTATGAAACTAGAAAGCCTAAAGAATCTGTTGGTACCAACTGTGTCATACTAGCTTGTCATGAAGGAGGTATATTTTTTTTAAAGAGCTGTCTTACACCCCTGCGACCTTGCAACTCCCCTGTGAAGTTATAGCGGCCCCTAGTGGGGTTCCCAGGTTGGGAACCGGTGGTGTAGAGGCAGCAGACTATTGTTACATTAATGTCTGCACAAATATAATATATCTTTTCTATCAGGCTAATGGAGACAGAAAAGACAGGCAGGTAAGCTGAACCTTTCATATTTAAAACCTTCAGCACACAGCTCTGGTGCTGTGTTTGCTGACTCACTAGCATGGCTCCCCAAAAGTTTTGTTGGATATCTCACTTTGACTTATCTGTCATGCTTAAAATGGTACTTTCAGTGGAGTGAAAACCAGTGAGAAACCCTGTCTGAATAGAGCACATATGCGTTTACCTTTACCAGCTCCGGCAGAGGGGTGTGGAACTCCAACAACAGCTACATGGGCTTCATCCAGGACCTGAGCCGATGCAGCCTCCAGCAGGCCGTCGCCGACAGGAAGAGCCAGCAGCAGGCTGCGGGGCAGTGGAAGAGCCTGGGCCACCTCGTCAGCCACCAGGCCCCGCACGGAGACTACGCTCTGGTACACATGACCATTGGGGTCTGGATGGAAAATGATGAGGCACAAAAAGGTACAAAGGATAACTGAGGGAAGAGATTAGAGGGAACTAGTAATAACACCCGTCTTGCATGTAACATCCCGTGTTTGCGCAACATGATAAGTAACTTAAAGGAGCAATATGTAGCACTGACAGCTAGTGTTCAAAATGGGTAACGGCAGTCCAAATACAAAAGATTGGAGCTGTGGCCCGTCTGCTCCTCCGGTTAGCACATTATTGAAATTTGAGGGTTACCTTCTTGACACAACCGCATTAGCTTCTAGCCAGCAGTAGTAGACGGAATCACTCACCAGCTGTGTGTCTCAAACACTCGCTGCCTTCATAACCCAGCTGCACACAAACCACAGAGAGATGTGCCGAAGCTTTTTAAATCGGGTAGAATCTCATGTTAACGTTATCTCTGTTGATCCAGTTCGTTTGCTTGCTTCTCTGGCTGCAGAAAGCTGTGTTTACATGCCAATTTGGTTCATATGTGGCAATGGGGTGTTGACATGGGCAGTGGACATGATCACACAGGCCAAAACAAAACCATGTTCTGGGCTGGAATGGAAATTTCAAAAGGAGAACATACTGGCTGTAGCTTTGTTGTCAGAGATGCATTTCAATCAAGCATGTTTCCTTAATCTCTGATGACATATCACAGTCATTTTATGACTTATTAAAGTAAATGTAATACATTATGGTCCTTTAAAATAAACATAAAATTAATTCAAGTGTGCATTAAGCACTGTGAGTAAATCCACAACTGATCACTGTTTTTTTTTTTTTTTTGTGATACACTTAATGAAGTTGCTGCCATTGGCTCGCATGGGCAGAAAGTACGTTTTCATTTTTTGTGTGTGTTTTCATGCCGCCCAATGTGCATTTTCATATCCAAGTTCATGAAAATGGCCTGTGCTGGCAAAATCTGACATTAAAATTATTTCCCACAGGACATTCAAGCTTACAGAGATAAAGCAGGTGGACGTGCTTATCCCTGTAGGAGGCAGAGAAGCTGAGCGGGGAGAGACCAGGTTCCTCTCTCTCCAGCCGGTACCTCTGTAGGGTGTTGGGATTCAGCCTCTGCAGGTAGAGGAAATGATCTCCTTTCTGTGGGGAGACATGGAACAGTTGAGGCAAACATCCCTTTAGATATACCAATAACAAAGAGTCGATGGCTGTGTCCACGGAGAAAATGAGGACTGAGTTTGTGTCTTTTGTCAAAAAGCCAAGCAATTAAAATGATGTTACCTGTTCAGTTGTGAAGATGAGAAACTGCTGTGACTCTGTCACCATGTTGGTGCTCCACCTGAAGACACAAAGAACAATGATCAGCACATTACAAGAGAGGCTGCAGCACTGCATGAGCAACCCGGTTACTTCATGATTTGAAATTTCATTGTCTCCATAAATGGGTTAAAGCTTCAGTAGGCAGAATATTTTTGGCATCATTAGGCAAAAACTCCTTAATAATCCTTTCAGCATATTGTAATTCAAGTGTTGTGAGAGAAAACTAGTCTTCTGCACCTCCTCATGGCTCTGTTTTCAGGATTTAGAAAATCTAGCCTGTGATGGAAGACTTTGGCCAATCAAAAGTTATTTCAGAAAGAGATAGCGTTCCTACTGGCTGTGCTCTGGCAGGTGGGCGGTGCTTGGTACTTCCCCTGCTGGCTGCTAGGTCATAAATGTTCTCATTTTACAGCTGAACAGTAACTACAAGATGTTTCTGAAGACATTTAAGGAGAGAAATAGACATTACAGTCACAGAAAATTGATAGTTTGACCTTTTGATCAGTTTGTGAGTGACTGACAGCTGCTCAGAGACAGCAGGCTCAAGCTTGACTCTGATTGGTTGTTTTACTCCAGTCTGTGAAATCTAACAGATGCATTTAGGAGCACTGGAGGACACAGAGGCGCATAACCTTTATTCAGATTACTTATCATATGCACTACTGTCAGAATATAGTGACCGGTTTAGAAAATTAACTGTATTTAATCATATTTGGTCCAATTCTACCCACTGCAGCTTTAAATCGAAACCTCTCTATGGTTTCTGAACCTCACTCTCAATCAGGATCATAACACAAAGGATTTTCCTGAGCTGTAAGGCATAGTGATGCTTACCTAATGGCCTCCTCTTGAGCCAGGACCTCCTCTATGGGCTGCTGGGGAGCAGAGAGGATGGAGTCCAGAAGCCTCACAGCTCCGCTATGGAACAAGACTACAGGCTCCCCTCCAGCTACACAGTGGACCCTCCAGACATCTGACGACACCTGGAGAGAATACATACAGGATAACATTGGACATATCCAATGGAGCTGATACAAAGCACTTCACATGCTTGGTGGAAACAGCATCAAGCCATTATCCCGCATCATATGATTCATCGCATCTCGTCCCTCTCTATGACAACAGGCAGGTAGAAAGACTTTGGTCTTCAGACGTCATCAGACAACACATCATACAAACTTACGGTTGCTTTGAAGGTTTTATCTAAGCGCATGTCTTCTTTCTTCCAGATTCTAATCACCTTCAAAACAAAAACACAAACAGACATTTCTGGAAGGTCAGAACAACAGAGACACCTTGCGAATAAACTGTTGACAATGTGAGAACAGATGGGTTTATTTAGACAACAACAAGAATGACTACAGGTCTACCTTTCTGTCTGAGACTGCCACATATTCCTCAGTCTGTGAGTTGTAGACCGCCGGACAGGTCAGCATCTGTCCTTGTTTCACTGTCCAGCTGCTCAGCAGCTTCTGGTCTGAAACCTGTCAGAACCACAAAAACATAAAATAAAAAAGGACCAGTTAATAGCATCAATGACTCCGCATAAGAAGCTTTTTTTTTGCTACTCCATATCCATGTGGAAAGCCTTGATCAGGGGGACCCCTTTCTAAAGCGAGCAAAATTATTGGAACATGCGACTGATTGGTTATTAAAACAATAAATAGTGCTGAATGTCTACTCTCAGATTCAGCTTTGGGTTCTACCTGTGCAGACTGCAATTCTAGTTAAAAAGGTGTAACCAACATGAAGACCACAGAGCTGTCTATGGGACAAAAGCAAGCAATTCTGAAGCTGATATAAGATGTAAAATCAATCAGAGCTGTTGCACAAATACTGGCCACAGCCCGTACAACCATTTGGATTGTCCTGAAGGAGAAAGAAACCACTGGTGTACTGAGCAACAGACGTCGAACCGGTAGACAGAGGAAGACATCAGCTGCTGATGACAAAAACATTGTGAGAGCTGTAAATAAAAACCCTAAAACAAGTGACGTCACCAACAACCTCCAGAGGACAGGAATGAAGGAATCACAATCCAGCGTTCACAGAAGACTTGAGGAACTAAAGGACAGAGGCTACACCAGGAAATGTGAACCACTCATTAGCAATAAGAAGAGGAAGGACAGACTGGCATGAGTTAAAAAGTACAGAGACCAGGCTCAAAAGTTCTGGGACAAAGTTTTAGAAGAAGAAGATAGTCCTTTATTAGTCCCACGAGGGGAAATTCAATTTTTTCACTCTGTTGTTAACTTATACACGGTACATGCAGACCCGAACACTCACATGCACAAACATGCAACAATGGAGAGATGTCAGAGTGATGGGGCTGCTCCTAACAAGCGCCCCGAGCAGTTGGGGGTTTGGTGCCTTGCTCAGGGGCACCTCGGCAGTGCCCAAGAGGTAAACTGGCACCTCTCCAGCTACCAGTTCACACTCAGTTCTTGGTCCATGGCGGGACTTGAACCGGTGACCCTCCCAAGCCAACTCCCTACAGACTGAGCTACTGCTGCCCCCCTGGACAGATGAGACAAAGATGAACCTTCACTAAAGTGATGGAAAAGCTAATGTGTGGAGAAAGAAAGGATCTGCTCATGATCCCAAACACACCAGCTCATCTGTAAAACACGATGGAGGTAATGTCATGGCTGGGCTGCATGGCTTCTTCTGGGACGACTCATTGATCTTCATTGATGAAGTCAACAGAAACATTTTGTCTGCCAATTTAAAGAGTGATGAACCAAACTGCTCAGGAGACCCTTCATCATGCAGCAAGACAACGACCCAAAACACACTGTCTGAACAACCAAGGAGTTCATCAGGGGAAAAATGTGGAAGGCTTTAAACTGGCCAAGTCAACCTCCAGACTTTGAACGAATAAGAATTTAAAAGTTTGGTGATGTCAGTGGAGCGTATGTTTGATGCAATTATTGTAAGCAAAGGATCTGCAACTAAATCTTAAGTATTATTCACTTTAATCTATTTTAAGTCTATCTGTTCCCATACTTTTCATCTAATAATCTGGTGTTAGTTTACAAACGATGCTATCTTCTAAATTGTGTGACAGATATAGAAATAGAAGCTGAAATACTGATCTCTTGTCTCATTTTCATCTTTTGATGTCAAACCCAAATGCTTTCAGCGTACAGCAGAAATAAAGGAATCGGCCTCCCTTATCCAATAGTTTTGGAGGAGACTGTAAAACCAGGCGACCTGGAGTCAAGGTGGATGAGGGGCCCAATTTGGAGTCTGTCCCCCTCCACAAATTGATCATGGTTGGCCAGCTTACATCTACACTGGTAAATGTAAAGCTGTGTGACTAATATATCATAAGATAAGATAAGATAAGATATTCCTTTATTAGTCCCACAGTGGGGAAATTTGCAGCAGCAAAAGGGATAGTGCAAAAACAAGAAGCATCTGTTAAAACAAAAAGCAAAACAAAAGTAGACATAAATATAAAATATGAACAACATATATAGCAGGAAATATAAAACTAGGAACAATATAAAGAAGGGTAAATATTAAAAACGGGAACAACATATACAGTATTGGCAATAACAGACTATTTACATAATTGCACATGAATTGCCATCACAGATTGATGGAAGACCATGGAAATAAGCAAGTGAGGCCAACTCTGAGAGTTGACATTAACTGAAAAGGAGCTGCTTGATGACATATTGAGTGGTATGTGGAGTTGTACTTTAGATAAATACGCACACTTTTAGCATAGCTTAGTTAGTTAGCATACTGTGTGTCGGGCGGTGGATGTAGCGATAGTTAGCGCCTCTTTTTGCAGACTGGGTAATGTTTACTCCATCCTGAGCGACCCTTATTTACGACGTAGTACTATCACAGCAGATATCTGACATATTTAAACTGAATATGTCTGGTTTGCTCTGGTGCGTTTCTGCTGTTGCCAAGCACAGCACAGAGGATGCCACAACGAGCTAAACAGGTCGCACTGACCAGCTGGCCCACGTAAGGAGATCCTCCTCAAAACAAACGCTAAACGTTACCTTGTACAGCCTGACAGATCTGGTCGAGTCGGTGACAACGACATGGTCGCCGTCTCTCTCCGCTTCGACCGCCTGAATGCCTGAATTGGACAGATTTTGATCTGGAGCAAGCCCGCACAACGTGCATCCCTCATACAGCGCCGCCATGTTGGACGAGAAGAATGGAGAACTCGTCAGATCTCGCGAGAAGAGACAGATGCTCGTCAGAGGCAACAGATTTGTTTTTTTTTTCTTTATTCAGCAAGTTCAGTACAGTAGTTACATAAAAATGTTCAGATTTGTGTGACAAAAAAATCCAATAAATATTTTTCACAGTCTAAAAAATAATATAAAAAATTGAATAAATAATATAATAAATAAAATTTAAAAAAAGGAAAAGATGAATAAAAACAAAAATACAAACAAAAACAACAAGAACAACAACATTATTTAATAACTGGAATCAATTTGAAATGTCAAAAATAATCAGTAATAATATTTTGCCAGTTTCTTAGTGTTATATTTTCATTTGTAGTCAAATATGTTTTATATGACATATATTAGGACCACATTTAGGAGAAAAAATCAGAAACTTTGAGAATAAAGTCCCAATATTATGAGAAAAAGTCGTAATTTAATGAGAATAAAGTCATTATATTTCAAGAAAAAAGCTGTAATATTACAAGAACATAAATTAACATAAAAGGTCATTTCTCCTCCACAAAAGAGGTAGTTTCCTCCAGGTCCATGTGGTTCTTTCTTTGTAATAAAAGCAGTTTCTTGCACAATCTTTTCAAGGTCCTGAAACTGATAATAATGTGGTGCTGATGTGACAACACATTGTAGGATTTATAATATTATGACTTTATTCTCATAATATTATGAGTTTTCTCATAAACTTATGACTTTATTCTCAAAATATGATTTTTTTCTCATAAACTTATTTAATTCTCATAATATTATGATATTTTCTCATAAACTTATTTTATTCTCATAATATTACATTTGTACTAAGTAAACTTAGTTTATAGGCCTACTTGTAATTAAACTTTTGATCGAGATATACTTAACAAAAGTCTGTTGAAGTATGCTTGACTTATAGGCCTACAGAAAGGTATACTTGGCTTGTAGTTGTGTTTACTTGTGCATGATTTCAACACATTTAAAGTTTCATATAAGATGTCCTAAATATGGAACTCTGCAGTTTATGCTGTGTGCTAAAAGCTCCCAGTGCACCATAAAGTATGGAAGCCCTGAAAGACGAGCCAGAGTTTTTGTTTTTTTTCTCGTGATCCACTTTCTAAGTGTGATAAAAATTATTTTCTCTTCAGTATTTTTTGACTTATGAACAGACGAAAAAAATGATGCCAGGATAATCTGTCTGTGTTTCTTTTCCCCCCTAAAAAAAAAATCAAGCAGGTTTTTCTAAGTTCTTTTTTTTAGATTTGCCTCTTAGTGGGAGCGGCAGTAGCTCAGTCTGTAGGGAGTTGGCTTGGGAACCGGAGGGTCACCGGTTCAAGTCCCGACATGGACCAAAAACTGAGTGTGAACTGGTAGCTGGAGAGGTGCCAGTTTACCTCTTGGGCACTGCCGAGGTGCCCCTGAGCAAGGCACCAAACCCCCAACTGCTCGGGGCGCTTGTCAGGAGCAGCCCCCTCACTCTGACACCTCTCCATTAATGCATGTATGTGTGTTTCAGGTCTGCATGTACCATGTATGAGTTTAACAGAGTGTAAATTGAATTTCCCCATTGTGGGACTAATAAAGGTAGATCTTCTTCTTCTTCTTCTAGTGAAAACAGCCAGAACTTTTGCTGTTGTTGTTGTTGTAATACTTATTTCCACCACCAGAGTGCACCACCACCCTTTGCTCGAAACAGGACTAAGCATTCAGCTTTTCTTCCAGGGTCCGTTTCACAAAGCAGGTTTAGTGAAAACTCTGAGACTGTTAACCTTGAAATATATATATATAGTCCAACTTGTTACTCTTCTGTGTGGAGTTTGCATTTTCTAACTCGCTAACGTGGGTTTTCTCCGGGTACTCGGCTTCCTCCCACAGTCCAAAGACATGCAGTTTAGGTTCACTGATGACTTTAAATTGTCCGTAGGTGTAAAATGTGAGCGTGAATGGTTGTCTGTCTCTATGTGCCCTGTGATGGACCAGCGATCTGTCCAGGGTGAACCCCGCCTTCGCCCAATGTCAGCTGGAATCGACCCCAGCCGCCCTGCAACCCCTAACAGGATAATCGTTTGAAGATGGATAAATCTCCAATTTCTTTGACCTTTTCTAAGTTATCTGAACAGAAAACCATCAGATAGCCTATAGTTTCCTCTAAACAGCTGGACAACAGAGCTCTCCATTTAGCCAAGGTAACTAAGTGGGAAAAATATGATCAGTACAACCAGGTAATCTGCCTTTTGAGAAGGGTCACATACAGTATTTAGCCTATAAAATCACATTTTTTCCAAAAGTCTACAATATTCAAAATAAAAACTGTCTCACAAATATAATAATATTTATTGGTAGAAATATTGGTAGTTGGTTGTGTTAATAAAGACAAAGTTAATAAGTTACCCCATTTTCAACATATAACAAGACTGTAATGAAATTTGCCTTTCACATCTAGAAAACAATATTATACAGCATTAAAACCACTGCTTTTGAGACAGACCTGGCCTATTTACTGCAGTCCAGATCTCAGTGTCACCCTTCACATTAGTACAGACAAGAGTTTTTGTTTTTTATTAAAACCACAGTTTTGAATATGCATTGAGTCTTTTCAATCAGTGTATCATTTGCTCTTTAGTTAATCAATTGAAAATCAAACTGGGTCTTTTAAACCCGACAAATTAAATATTGTGTTCACATTTATTGATATTAATATACAGTAGATGAATATACAAATACTCAACATTAAATATTAAAATCAAATTCGGTCTGGCAGCTCGTTTTTGCATTTCGTATTTTTGATCCAAGTCTAAAATTGAAATGAATTTCATTTTTGATATCTGATTCAAAATCAAATAACATATTTGCATTTTTTGATTTTTGATGGTAAACTGAAAAACAAAAGAACGAGTGATACACAGATTCATATGGCCCTCGAATAAGTTAACTGTTAGTGTTATTTTCCTGTTAACATGTTTTGAATTTAGAAATTAGTGAATTTAGAAGTGAAGTGATGCTGGTAAAAACTTGTTCAGATTTTTTTCTGCTCTGTCTGAAGAAATTCTGTGAAAGTATGCCATTTGCTATAAAAATGTCATTAAATAATTCATTTGTATTTAAGGTTAGTGGTTCAAAGAATGCTAGCCTGAATGGTCGGTCCCCACACATTTTAACCTCACCAAATCTGGCCCTCTTTGCAACAAGTTTGGACACCCCTGATCTACCCTAACACTAGCCCTTTTATGGGCACACATAGGACAAGAGAACGTCAATCATGTCCTTAATAATGGGAGCTGTTGGGTGGAGGTTGTGTGGCAGGTGGTGGGACACGACCATCTCCCAGGCATAGATCATACGAACATTCAGTCCTTTGAACACGGCTCTGAGCACCTTGTCACACTGCAGCGTGTACCAGTCGCTGTTGTTTAATGCATTAGAAGATATTAAAGCCTTGGGGTTCCCGGTATGGATGAGGACCTTTGTGCCTGGAGCCCTGTTCAGGAGTCGCACCAGCGCCCTGTGGACATTCAGCAGCCGCCGGATGTAAACCTCAATGGGGAAAACGCCGAAGTGCCTCCGATTAAGCGATCTATCTCATTGTAAGTGTAACGCAGGTTAGTGGCTGCCACAGATGGACTCATACAGACAGGAACCCTGTGGAAGCGGAACATCACCAAGATCCTGTTCACATAGTCCACAGCCATGTGAGGTCCAGCTTTCCCCGGTGGATACACAGCAAACTCCTTAAGATCTAAAAGTATTACAGAGAGAACGGATTAAGCTGCAGTGTGAACAAAGTTAAACTGTTGCCAGAAAACTCAAGCTGCCTACCTGGTAGTCTTCTGCTGAGGAATTCAAACCACATCCTGATTGTGGAGTCTCCAAACATTCGGACCTCCTTGCCAGGGTGTAGTCCTCAGCTTTTCTCCCTCCAGAAAAAACGGTGGGTGTCGTCCCACTTTCTGGTTGCTGGTGGGTTGGGCGTTGATGGATACCCTCTTGGATGGATCCTTTCCAAACCATAGTTGCAGATTTGTGGGAGATGGTAGCATGTCATATGTAACTCGGACAATGAAGCTCAGCCTGTTGGATTCCATGCCCCAGATTTCACTCCATGTGAGTCTCTTCTTTTCGATACCCTCCCACCTCATCTAGCCACCCTGGAACGTCTGGCTGCTTCCTCCTGTCGGCGCACCTCCTCTACCACCATGGTTCGCCGTTCGGATGCAGATGCCGTTTGCCAGAGAGTGTCACAGTTATGGACTTTTGTGTTAATTAGTATTTTCTGTTAGTTTATTATTTGGTTCTGCTTGGTTATATTGAGTTTCTGTTCTAGTGTTTTGTTTGTGTTTCACTCCCTGTCCTGGTCCTGGTGTTTGGTCTTTGGTTGTTTCCTGTTTTATTTTGAAAGTCTTGCGTCTCCATATCATTTCTAGTTTTACTTCCTCCACCCCTGATTGTTTCCACCTGGTCATCTTCCCTTTGTGTATTTAAGTCACCTCTTTTCCCTCTGTTCTTGTCGGTGCATTTGTTCAAGTCCTTGTGATCTCCCCGTGCTATGTATCCTACTTCTACTCGTGCTTCTCCGCGTTGCCTGTTTCTTTTCCCTCCTGGTAGGTTTGCACTCTTGGGTGTCATGAGTTTCAATTGTCTGTGTTTGTGCACTGGTGTATCCTCCCTGTCTCTCTGTGTATTTTAGTCTCGTGTTAATTCTTATTTTGGTGTATTAGTTTCTTGTTAGGTCTAATTAGTTTCTTCGTGCTTAGTTATTTCTTTCTAGTTCGTATTATTACTTTGTATTATTTGAATTAACTTTCAGTCTTACATTGAAGACTCGCCTTTTGTTAAATTCGTCTGTGTGTCTCTGCGTGTGGGGTCTCTGTCTCCCTCTCTCCTCTCTCTCTCTCTCTCTCTGCTTCTCTCTCTCTCTCTCTCTCCCTTTGATCCATCACCCAGCCCCTTTTGACAGAGAGGAGCTATGGTTCCAAGGCCAAAGCCTCCTCTGCCTTGTTGAACATGGCCCACTATGTCGCGATGGAGGAGAGCAGATTTGGCCTGTAGTACAGCAGAGGCTGGGGTCCACTTCTTCCCTGTTGCTAGGGTAGGAGCTGTGCCTCTCACTACAGGGTCCCGGGAGTCAGTAAGGGACATGTCCAGCCTCACCTTGGCACATTTGAACTCTTCAACCAGGCTAGAAATTGGCAGTGCCAGGGCTCCGTTGCTGAAGAGTCCAATGCTGCTGAAACACTTTGGGAGTCCAAGCCACTTCCTCAGGTGGGAGTTCACTAGCCTTTCCAAGCGATTGGCATGGCATATTGAGACCTTCTGAGCTGGAGACCGCTGCTGGCTGGCTGGACTCCGTGCTGGAGCCTGCTTGAGGGTCCATGTGACACTGAGCTTCACTTGAGGTGTTGATACCCTGAGGACTGTGGGGGTTTTCCTGCCTCCAGGCTTCACTCGTCTGATTTGACTTCTTAGCAAGTAGTGGTCAATGCGAGAACTCTTGCTGAGCTTGCCGAGGCATTTCTTTATGCCTTGATGGATTTTTAGGCCCCTCGCTGTAGTTATCTTTGACCAGCCGCAAATGCAGTTCTGCAGCATTTGTCCTGTTGACTGATCATTAGTTGCGGTGCTGGTTGTTCTATTCTTTGTCAGTTCCGTTGCGTTGTCTGTCACCGTGAGATCCGTCCGTAATGGGTCATCTTCCGCCCCCGCTCTCGCAGACCCTGGGGGTATTTTCTTCCTTGAGTTTTTTGTAGCAATGATGGGTGGAACCAGGAACGCTATATAGCGCTGGGTCCTGCCGGTATGAGTCGCTAACCCACACCAGCCCCAATGGGGTCTATTTTCTCCAGTCAGCAGTCTTTCCAGGCCGTCATCTGGTCTTTCCCTGATTGTCAGCTGCTCTTTCACAGCAGTCACTGGATCTTCTCCAGACTTCAAGATTCGTTGAAAGGACTAGCTGTTACAATCCCTAGTGTTGCACCATTAACCATTAACTAACCATTTACATGTGCATGTTAGGGTTAGGGTTAGATACACAAGTTCATACCAAGTCCTTTAGTCTTGTTGGTTCTTTCCGTCCTTTTAATTGTTATTAAATATGACATTTTTAAGTAAGTAAGAGCCTAATGTTTACACTAATAACGAATATCCAAGTTTGTACACTGCACAGTACAGAACACTGTATAATATGGGCTTCCCCAGGGAAAAAATATATTCAATGAATGTTAATTAAAGATACTGTGAATTTTAAGAAGAAGAAGAAGATCAACCTTTATTAGTCCCACAGTGGGGAAATTCAATTTACACTCTTTCATTTCAGCTTGAACTTGGCCTGAGATAGGTGATGCATTTCTCTGCAGTTAAAATTGAGGACACATATGGTTTTAAAAGCACATATTTTAGAATGTTGAGGCTTACATACATGTACCACTCACCTGGTCTGAGAAAGGAGGGGATGAAAAAGGCGTCCACATTTTAAACTTACTTTCTAGAGATCTATCAATCATATGCATTTATCAGCACATATTTTGGGCCATTTTGGCCTGACACTGTGATCTCTTGAGGTTGCACTGTGCTTCATTCATTTCTATATGTAACATAGTATAATATAGTCATTAAATGGTTCTGTTTGCTCGGCACGTTTTGTCAACTGTTTTTTTTAATTCCCATTACATACCATGTGATTAACAATGAGCACACTTCACAGTAAGTTCAACTTCACCATGGGCTTAAAAAAAATTCCCCATTTGATATTCCAGTTTTTTACATACTCGTAGGTTTTGTAGACTATATATAAAATACAAAAATGTAAAAAGGTTCCATTGCATTTCCACACTTTTCATCAACCCAGTCAACAGTTCATACAATACATACTTGTTCTCTGTACGACATTCATATACCAGCATACAACTATTTGCTATGTAGAGATATAGTGGAGTAGCGTCTACCTGAGAAAAGAATGAAGTCGCTCTCCCTTTGTACGTGGTGTTATTTGAGTTTCTCTGTGCTTTCTTTACGTAGCCAGTCCGACCATGTGTGACTTTTCGTGCGTTCGAGTCCTTGTTTGTGTGTCCCACTGGCAAGCCGATTGGGGCGTTCTGCACTGCGCTCAGATGGCAGTAACCGCTGATAACATCGTCCCAACAGATGGCAATTTGAGGCCTGACTTCGGTGAGTGATTTCTTGCATCTTTTGGAATCCTGCTTGACCATCCCAAGATGTGTTGTATGTGCTGATATATATGTATATGTATATATGTAACACCCAACTCCAACATACATAGATTGGCGCTGCTTTTCAACCGTTTCTTTTGTGCTCGCTCAATCATTCCCTGATTCCCTAAAAAACAAGTCAACTGTAGTTAGTCTAGTCTGTGCATGGACTGCTGAAGAAAAGATGCCAGACAGACAGACAACATGTAAACATCTACCCTAACACTTTTATGGGCACACATAAGACAAGAGAACGTCAATCATGTCCTTAATAATGGGAGCTGTTGGGTGGAGGTTGTGTGGCAGTTGGTGGGACACGACCATCTCCCAGGCATAGATCATACGAACATTCAGTCCTTTGAACATGGCTCTGAGCACCTTGTCACACTGCAGCGTGTACCAGTCGCTGTTAGTTAATGCATAAAAAAGTGTTAAAGCTTTGGGGTTCCCGGTGCGGATTAAGACCTTTGTGCCTGGAGCCCTGTTCAGGAGCCGCACCACCGCCCTGCGGACGCTCAGCAGCCGCCGGATGTAAACCTCAATGGGGAAAGTGCCAAAGTGAGCCCAGATGCCAATAACTACGATAGTGTTAGGGCCTCCGATTAAGAGATCTATCTCACTGCTAGTGTAACGCATCTCACTGGCTGCCATAGAGGAAATACGAATAGGAACCCCGTGGAAGCGGGACATCACCAAGATCCTGTTCACATAGTCCACAGCCATGTGAGGTCCAGCTTTCCCCGGAGAGTACACAGAAAACTGCTTAAGATCTAAAAGTATGACAGAGAGAACAGATTAAGCTGCAGTGTGAACAAAGTCAAACTGTTGCTAGAAAACTCAAGCTGCCTACCTGGTAGTCTTCTGCTGAGGAATTCAAACCACATCCTGATTGTGGAGTCTCCAAACATTTGGACCTCCTTGCCTCTCAGACACCGAAGGGTGGCAGGTACGTCAAATTGGCGAACTGTGGTGCCATCTAGTGCTCGCCATACACCCTTGTGGTAATAGCCCAAGGGTCTAGATATCGCAATGCTGCTTTTCACCTCTGGTTGACCTGAAGTTAAAGGATAAGGGTGAGTTATTACCAGCTGCAACATCATGTGGCTGGCATCATGGCAGAATATGGTCTTGGAGATGCCTACTGTATCGGGAACTACCACAGAGGCGATTTTGAATACTTTGCCAGTGGTACCTCTGTCTGTCTGTGGAGATATTTTGTCACCATGATAGCATCACAACTGTGCAAGATGCGGTCACAAAACTTTACAGTTGTGTAGTTAAGATTAAAAGTTCAAAGATGGGTGTGGTCTGTGCAAGGGCACTGGAAGTAAGGGGGTAGGAAATGAGGAAGGGGTCGTTGACCTGGTGCCGCATTCATGAACTTTGAGCCTAGTGGTCCATGCAGCGTTCTTCTCAAATTGGGTTGAATATGTCTCTCTGCCTTTTTTGCTTGTTGTATGATAGGCAGTGGTGGCAGTAGTAAAAATGGAGCTTTACCTTGTTCTTTTGGCAACACGGTGACACTGGCAGGTCCTGAAGCCTGAATGTAGACTTTCATGTTGACATCACTGAATAAAACCACACAGAGTAAATATCACACTTTGCACACAAAGGAGGACAAACATTTGAATCATTTTACGTATATAAACGTTGGGTCTAACGACTTTGTGAAATGTTCCAGGCAGTGATGTACCGTGGATGTATTATAAGAACAGGTTACCGGACCCCAAGATGGCGCCAATTCATTCCAATGTTCCCAATCGCATACTTTACCTTTTTACTTTTAGTACATACTGCGGTACCCTTACAAAGCATGTGCCGTTGCATGCAATATGCATACAGTTGGGACATATGACTACCTATAACGTTGTGCATTGAACTTTGAGCCTCTTGCTCATAAATCTGCTGTGGAGAGGGTTGTGGGTCAGAATTGCCAGAAAAGCATAATGGTTTACATCCTGCAGAATGCGAACAGATTTAGCAGAACATCCTGGTAGTACTCAATCTTTAAAGCCTGTTGTTACCAAGGACATCAATAGCTGACACTCAATATGTATTTATTACAAATCACACAAAATGCCAGCCCTTTCTCTCTGCTCCCTCACCTTTGAAAGAGCTTCTCCTCCCCTTCTCTGAGGTCTTGTTTGAATCCCTCTGTGCCGTGGGTGATCCTGGTATCACAGTCCAGGCTCTTTGGCTTGTAGCAGAACCAAGGCTCGCCTGTGCGTGGGTCAGTGAAGTTGCACAGTGGCCGCGTAAGATCACGTAGGCAGACGTTACAGGTGGTAGTTTCCTGATGTGAGCCTGAGCGGAAGACACTCTGGAACTGCATCCTGTCAGGTTGTTCGATATTCAGCCTGGTCAGCACTGAGATGGCCTCACTAGGGTGAACCAGCGTCACCTGAGAGGATAGAGAACCATAGTTTAATGCAGCAGTGGGTAGACAAGCAGCAAATATGATTTTTAAAAGTTATTTTTATAAAAAAAATTAAAAAAGCCAATCAGAGCTGATCTGGAGTTTGTTGTCTCTGAGCAGCTGTCAATCACTCCCAAACTCTGATCAAACGGTCAAACTAGGCAACACTGATCAAAGATGAATCAATAATCTGTTACTGTAATCTGTGACCTACTTTTTGCCTCAAATGCTTTCAGAAACATGCTGTGGCTACTGTTTAGCTGTGAAATGAGAAAGTTTACAGCTTTGGAGGCGGACTCCCGTTCATTCCTATGAAAGTTTCTCAGTTGAGCATGACGGCAAAAATGGATTGACTTCCAAGCGGAAAAGTATTGCATCCATTTGGCCCATGGAGAGGGCACAGTAGCGTTTCCTTTAACTCAGCCTCCCAGCCATCGCTTTGCTTCAGCTTTGGTCTGGGTCTCATTCACATGCACGGAGGACGGAAAATAACTCTGGATTCAGTTTACCTCTTGGGCACTGCCGAGGTGCCCCTAAGCAAGGCACCAAACCCCTTTATGATCATAGGTGAGAGTAGGAACAAAGACTGACCGGTAGATCAAGAGCTTTACCTTCAAGCTCAGCTCTCTTTTCGGTGCAGTAAAGTGAATTCACTACTGCCCCTGCAGCTCTGATTCTGGCAATCTCACGTTCCATTGTCCCCTTACCTGTGAGCAAGACCTCGAGGTACTTGAACTCCTTCACTGCAGGTAAAGACTCATTCCCTACCTGGAGCAGAAAATCCATCAGTTTCCTGCTGAGAATCATGGCCTCCGATTTAGAGGTGCTGATCCTCATCCCAGCCGCTTCACACTCATCCATTTAGTGCTGGAGGTCGCAGACCGATGATGCCAGCAGGACCACATCATCTGCAAAAAGCAGCGATGAGATCTTCAGCACACCGATCTGCAAACCCTCCTCCCCCTGACTACGCCTCAATATCCTGTCCATGAATATCACAAACAGGATTGGAGACAATGTGCAACCCTGGCAGAGGCCAACCTGTTTTACTTGAGTTTGTCACTTTCTATCATACTTATGTAACACTAGACTGACTAGCTCGGCTGTTTCTTCATTTTCAACTGGTGAGGATGGGACATGTAGCTTTAGCCTCACTAACACATATCATGCCATCAAGTATGTAACCCTTTTACAGATTTCTTGTTTTAAAACAAGTCAGTCATGAGCTGCTGTTTTCACCTAACCCATAGGGCTAATCTTAGCTTCAGTAGCTACCTAACTGCAGCTGATAAAATATGCTAATTGAAGTTTGCAACTTACAAAATCTACAAATCTATGAGACCTTGGTTTGGACTGTAATGAAAAAGTCCCATTGTTTCTTTCTTTTGAGTGGTAAAGTCTGCAGTCGTTATCATTACAAACTTCATATGTGCATTGCGAGAAGTGAAAGTTAACAGGTGTAGCACAAGCCCCCCGGAAGAGCACCAGGTGTTCAAGTAAATATTTATAGAGGCCAAACGGTGGATTTACAACTTCTGTGTCACATGATGCCACTGGACCCAAAAAGTCTTTTTCCCATAGACTTACATTGGGAAAGAGACGTCTGTAACTCAGCAGGTAATTTTTTTTGAGGTGAATCAACTTAATCAGTGTGAACACTTGAATAGCCGTGATTTAAACCATTAGGTCCTAAAAGCTGTAAAATGCACTAAAAGCTGAATCCAGAGTTATTTTCCTTTGTTAAAGTGAACAAGACTCAGACCGAGGCTGGACCGAGGGCTGGGAGGTGGAGTTAAAAGAAACTATCGCCGGATGATACAGGTACGTTATCACTCGGCAGTTGAGCCATTTTGGCTTCATATGCCACTGTTAGAAGATGAAAAACTTAATAGTACAATCACATTTAAATGATTAATTTTTTAGCATCACCTCAACCTGCGCGTCTCCTTCCCAGAGTAAAGACAGTACTGCGGAGTAGCTGCCATTGAGATGATCGACCACTTGCCCAGCCACACCTGCATGAAGCTTCGGGTTGTGCAGCCGGGCGATTAAGAAGTCCCCCCCGGACTTCTTGGGACGGCCCTGGAAGTCACAAATTTTGATCATAACCTCCAGTTGATCCCCTACGTGCCACTGTCCTCCTTTCCTCCCTGGCAAAATGGTGAATGTGCTGTGAGCTGGGTCACTGGTCTGCTCCAGGACAAAAGGATCTGGCAAAAGTGGAGTTTCAGGCCAAGTAATGGAGTCTAGTAGGTGGCGTTCCTCCTGAGCATCCTTAGCAGAGAGCGGCTGGAACTTGCAGAGGCCTTGATGCACGTCAGAGTCAGAGTCAGAGTCAGAACCTCTCTGGGTGGAAGAAACTCTCCGGGTGGTGGAAAATCTCTGGGTGGTTGAAACTCTCTGGGCGATGATGGTGGACTTCACTTTAGCCTGAAACTGGGTGACGGACATGGTGACAAAGGTACATAAAAAAAAAAAAAAAAAAAATGAATTACTAAATAAAACAAAAGGTCCAAGAAGGAAGATTTTCTTGCCCCAAAGTACAATTATCATTTTGTGGGGTTGATAGGATCTGTTAGCTGAGGGGATTTCTGTCTTTCTTCTTCTAACTTCTAACAATAAAATTGTTGCACAAGGCAACAACCTTAATGTTAAATTAAATTCAAAGATTTTCTGTGTGTGTGATTGTTTATTACTGTATGTTGTTGGGACAGGAATCTGTTTACACAGATGGAGGTCCTGGGATGGTGTGGTTAAACAGATTGTGGAGACTTGCTTTCCTTTTGGGGACAACATGCATGTCTTGGACTTGGGTTAGGGTAAGGTTAGGTTTGGGTTGAAGTTAGGTTAAAGGGTAGTAGTAGGCAAGTAACAGTTATACAAACAGGACAGCCAGACCTCCCGCATGAGGAGCATGTGGGAGATGTGTTACTTGCTGTTTTTCATTTCAGCGTTCATGTTAACGGATTAAAGCTGCCACGCTGCACGCATGAGACGTGCGTCTCAGCTGCGTCTCTTCTAGAGATTCCAGGTCTCGCCTGTCTTTCCCGAATTTCCCCTCTGGGGATCAATAAAGTATTATCTTATCTTATGTTTGATGCGAGCCGCACACGTTCCACGGCAGCAACAGACAGTGAAAGTGATTGATATTGACATCATATCAGCAACATTACTTCAGTTTCAAAGTCTAGACATCTATAGAATATGTCACGGACAGTGAAGTTGTTCTTCTGAGTCTATATTGACATAACTTTTGCAACATAAGTACACTTTCGATGTCTATATATCTGTAGAAAATGTCACGGACATGAAAATAGTCAAGATGTATTTTTAAATCAAAATTTCCTGCTTTCATTTCAAAATAAAACCCCTCAAGCATTTTTTTCTGTGGTCAGGACCCCTTGTTAACACAAGGCTTTTATTCTGAAATATGTGCAGGACAGTGTTGTAGAACATGCAGGGACTTGCAGGATTCTATGAATGAGTATAGTGCAGGATTTTAATTGTGGATTTTAACTATTATTTACAAATGATGACACGTTTCTTGACCATTCTCTAAAATGAATATAAATGACATTCATAAATGACAGTCTGGCCCAGGGCTTAGGATTAGGGTAAATCTCCAGGAAAGAAAAGGAGGGGGCTGGCTTAAGGCTTAGGTCATATAGGCGGTCGCCTAGGGCGTCAATTTCTGGGGGGTGTTGGGCAAACATAAGCCCAAAAAAATTTCTGCATTGAAGAAACAAATGAACAAATAAATAAATTAAGAAATAAATTCACATTTATCCCGTAACTCTCTTTCTCTCACTTTTTTATTTGCCCATCCTACGAGCAATTTAGAGTCATCAATTAACCTCAACTGCATGTCTTTGGACTGTGGGAGGAAGCCGGAGAACCCGCAGAAAACCCATGCAAACATGGGGAGAACATAAAAACTCCACACAGAAGAGTAACAAACCGGATTTGAACCTTGACCCTCTTGCGGTGGCGACAGCGCTAACCACTGCAGTCCGGCAAAATACCTTTTCACTCAAATTGTATTCATTTACAATTAAGAACATACAGTAACTGTTGTTGGGCCGCATTGAGACATATTTTAAAACTATATCCTGAAATCTGATGAACATTAAACATTTCAGATAAGGTCGACCCTTCAAGTGATCCTACTAAAATCAAGTTCTCACCTGCACAATGTCTTTGTTATGTTGCACAAAGAATAAGACAGCTGCAGCCAGTAAGAGGATGATGATGAAGCACTCCCGCTTCGCACAAACTTTGATGTTGATGGTCATCCTGGCTGCAGAACAGCACTGTGACCACATCCTCTGAAAATGGATAAAAAATAAAAATAGGACACCTTGTACCTTGTTATTCTAAGCAATTAGTATGTATTTTAAGTATCCAAAGTAAAAGTACTCACAATGTGAGTATTATTACCCAATATACATTACTGTAGTTAGCTAATTTTTACTCCTGTGTCACTCAGGCCAAACATTCGTTCGGTCCCACACTGGATCATAAAACACACTAACAAACACCCAAAACACATACATGCAGTAACACATACAAAATCAAAACAAAATCATCAATTAGCCTATAACATTAAATGTGCTCCAACGTGCTTTCAGATGGTGTGGAACTGTTCAGATAAATCGTGCACTGAAAAGTAAAAGTAAGATTATTCAGATGAAGGACTTTTCTCCTCATCTCACTGACAATTGTTGAGAGTAACTAAGGAGGCTACATGTGCTCAAATATTGTACTTATTGGTGCTTTAATTGACTGTTTCCAATTAATTTCTATTCCAATACATTTCAGAGGTAATACTGTACTTTTTACCATAATTATTAATATTCTAGTATAGTTTCTTTACAGTTTTAATGATTTAATAATCAAATAAAGCAGTGTATTAATATAGATAAAGTATATAAAGTAGTTAAAATGAGCCCCACCTTTACCAGATAACATTAATGCATCAATATATTTCTGAAATGGGTCATTCTGCATAATTATAAGCCTATTTTTTACTTTTGGTGCTTGAAGTATATTTTGATACTTTTGTAGGTATGGGTTTTTATGACATGATTTTTTTTAAACTGCACATATGTTTTTAACTGTATGTAAATCTAGACTTATACTTCAGTTTAGCTTAAGCTTAGCCTAACTGATAAGTATTAGAGTCAAATACTGGGCTACAAAGTCAGCAGTATTTCCCCCTGATACATACGAATCAGAATCAGGTTTATTTTGGCAAGGATACTGTGTGCCGGAATTTGATGCGTTTTTTATGCAGCTCTCTCAATGTACTTACACAGTATATAAATAACAGAATAAAGAATACAACAATAGAAACAAATATAAACATCTATATGTTGGTTGGACTATTCAGAGCTGATTAATACACTGCGGTTTTCCAGGTTAACTACATGGTTTGACTACAAGGTAGAAATTAATTGGTGGCAGGAATTTCAACATATTATAATCAGTGTGTAATAGCTTCAAATATTACTGATTAGGCCAGATTGGAAATAGGAAACTTAAATCAGGGGAGGTGGGGGCACAAGCCCCAAAAAATTATGCAACATTCAGAAGAATGACTTAGAAGTGCGAGCCTTCATTTTAAATTGGTGTTGTTAATAATTTACCAGAGGATTTAAAACTTGCCTGAACCTGAATGCAACATGAAATATTGGTGAGTGAAACACAAATAAGTAATAATATATAAGTCAAATGTAAACAACACAGATAGGGTAAAGAAATAAATACTGTAGAATAAAATGGAAGTAGTAAAAGTGAAATACAAGCAGCCTACCTCAAAAGTAGGTTATACATATCCTATATTGGCATAGTTAATAAAAACATTTGATTTTCATAATAAAATAAAACTCTAATATCAATAATAATAATACTATTTATAATAAAATATTTATTATTTAAGCATATAATGTGTCTTACCTCAACAGAGATTAGAGATTTATACAGTGAAGAAATCTGGCAGGTAATAAACTTCAACTAAGTTCTCTCTCTCTCTCTCTCTCTCTCTCTCTCTCTCTCTCTCTCTAGCAAGATAACTGGGAGTTCACAGTACATTTAACCAACCACATTTTGCCACGATCTCCCCGAGCCAATCATCAGTGTCAAACTTTAAAACCGTCCTCTGTCCTGTGCTGCTGTCACCACATCCCTCTCCACCTCAGAGCTGCTCCAAATCGCATCTCCACCCAGATCTTCAGCCAACTGGCGCTGACCTCGAATGGTTAAAGCAGCAGTGGGTAGAACCGGAGCAAATAATATAAGTTATTTTCATAAAATGTTCGCTATATCCTGACAGTGATGCATGAGACAGGTAAACAATCATGTGTCCTCCAGTGTCCTCCTAATGCCATCACTTGTTGTTGAAAGGGGTTGTTGACTGTCAGCTCTCAATTGCAGCCCTGCAAGCAAAGAAACTCTCTTGTCTCAAATCCACTGGGCCCTGCACATGTTTTGGACCCCACTGTTGCTGACCTGCTACATTATTTGATAAATCTGACTTTGTGTGATAGCTGTAGGAGTCTGTACATTTATGTCTCTTTCCCATTTTTTTTCCCATCTTTTTGTCAAAGAAACCAGGGCAATACTAACTTCCTGGTTGGCCAACAAAAATCCCTGGAGCACTCTGCAATATAATATAATAACAGTTGTTTAATTTTTTGCCATTTGTACAAGATTTGATAGCATCCATCCATCCATCTTCAACCGCTTATCCCATTAGGGGTCGCAGGGGGAGCTGGAGCTGATCCCAGCTGGCATTGGGCGAAGTCGGGGTTCACCTGGACAGGTCGGCAGTGGCACATAGAGACAGACAACCATTCACGCTCACATTCACAACAACGGGCAATTTAGAGTCATCAATTAACCTAAATTGCATGTCTTTGGACTGTGGGAGGAAGCCGGAGAACCCGGAGAAAACCCATGCTTACACGGGGAGAACATGCAAACTCCACACAGAGGAGCCCACTGCACCACCGTGCAGCCTGAATGCCATTTCATATTAAAATTAGCATATGTTTTTTTGTTGTTTTTATTAAGAGCTGTACTGCTGTTTAAAAGGAACATTTATGTCTGTTTATCTTTGTTACTTGTGTTAAGGTAACCACGGATGGCAGTGTAGAGAGGTGTTGCAGGTATATTGAGCACAGGTGGAAGAGAGTGTGCATTCATACATAGATAATCGGCACAGTTTTTAAAGTTCACACATTGTACGCTCGGGGCAACCACACCAGAAAGCCAGTCACCTATTATCAACAAGGTCTGACTGCATAACAGTCATTTGACTGTGAAGTGAATTTCTTTATTAAACAGGAACATCAACCAGCTGAAAACGGCGTAGTTATTATTCACTGAGCGTGTTAACAGCGTAGTCTTCTCATGCACCCAGCACAGTGGATAATTGCTGGTCGAAAAAAAAAATCAGCATTTTCTGTAGTTTGTACATAAAAATAGGCAAACTATGTTAATTAATTATGTTTTCAATTATAAAGATTAGCTTCTAGAAGTATTTTCATGGTGCATTTACTTCAAAACTAATAATCGCTTTTTTGAAGAAGACTTGATAAATCTCAGATTCCTTTGGAAGGCTGCTCTTTGGTACTGAGTGGTTTTCGATAGTGCCACGGGGGCTAGTACTGCCGGGATGTGTACATTGTGATTAGATTCTTGACAGATTTCAAACTATTAATATTCAGTGAATGTAACGGAGTGGTCATAGAGACTAAACAACCTTAGGGATACCATGGAGGGGAGTGGTCATAAACCCTGCTGTCGCTGTCTGTGTCTCTGCATGTTCTGCACAATGTTTGACTTACCTTGACACAGGCTGACATATTTTGACACAGCAGACGTCAGATCCTGAATATGTTCAAATGAGAGTTTTTGATCTTGACTCAGTTGGATATAAAGTTAGAATAATATGTAACTGTTCAATTAATACATTTTTTAAAATTAAATGATTAAATATGCAGTATCATGCTAGGAAATTGGTTGACATCAACACAAAAGCATGACAGACATTGTAGTAACCATTAGCCACTTGGCTGGGTGCATGAGAAGACTGCGTTCTTAACATGCTCAGTGAGTATTAACTACACGCTTTTCACAGCTGGTTCCCGTTCAATAAAGAAATTCACTTCACAGCCAAATGACCTTTATGCAGTCAGACCTGGTTGTTAATAGGTGACTGGCTTACTGGTGTGGTTGCCCCGAGCATATGATGTGCTAAAGGTAAAAACTGTGCAACTCCCTTCACTGCCACCTGTGGTTAACCTAACACATGCAACAAAGACATAAATGTCCAGACATGATTTAAGGCTCCTTGAGATATCTTATCTTAATCACTGCCAGAGCTGCCCCAATTTTATTCAAAATCATTCAAATCATGTACTAAAGGCAAAAAAAACCCTGAACAATTGTTATAACATTTTTTATATATAATAATTGGAGAGTGCTCCAGGGATTTTTGTCGGCCAGCCAGGAAGTTAAAATTGCCCTGGAGGGTTCTCCGTCACCCTCTGGTGGTACAGAGGATCCCATGCAGGTGGGAAGCACCAGGCTCACTCCGAAGGAGCGACAGCGCCATCTGTGGGAGGGTCTCTGTATCTACTGCGGTCAACACGGACACTTCCTGATAGCCTGTCCATTAAAAGAACAGGCTCACCATTGAAAGGGAGGACTCTGGTGAGCCATACATATACTACTAACCTTTCCTCTCGCCCCCTCACACAGGTTAAAGTAGTCTCTCCTTCCCAGTCCCTGCAGCAGCTGGCCCTGATTGACTCGGGTTCCGATGCCAGCTTATGGATAGGAGTTTTCTGTTGGACTCAGGTCTGCAGGGGGTCCCCCTAGCCGAGCCTTTGGAAGCCAGCGCCCTGGATGGACGACTCCTGTGCCGGGTTACTCATCGCTCCCCACCGGTGAGATTATACATTGGTGGTAACCACACTGAGACTATGACTTTTCATATCTTCAAGTCAGCAGCACACCCGCTCATTCTGGGGCTGCCATGGCTTAAGAAACACAACCCTCACATCAACTGGTCCACTGGTGAGGTATTGAGCTGGGGAGGGGGTTGCAAAATAACTTGTCAGTCTCTTTTTCCCTCGGAGAAGATGGAGACTTCCAGAATGCCCCCTGTGGTTAAGGACGGTACTACGGTGGATAGAGTAATCCCGGCAGTCTCCGACTCCCTGGACTTGGCTGGGGTTCCCTCCTGTTACCACGACATCAAAGAGGTTTTCAGTAAGGCTCGTGCAACCTCCCTGCCACCTCACCGCGAGTATGATTGTGCCATTGACTTACTTCCTGGTTCCTCTCCGCCTAAAGGGCGACTTTACTCTCAGCTCCTGAACGTGAGGCGATGAGGGAGTATACAGACACCTCTCTAGCTGCAGGAATCATCCGCCCCTCGTCCTTTCCGGCAGGGGCGGGATTCTTTTTTGTCGAAAAGAAGGACAAGACCCTTCGTCTATGTATTGATTATCATGGACTCAATGAGATCACTGTAAAGAATCGTTATCCTTTTCCACTCATCTCCTCTGCTTTCGAGCAGTTAAAGGGAGCCAAGGTGTTTTCTAAACTGGATCTTAGAAACGCCTATCACTTGGTCAGAATCAGAGAGGGATATCAGTGGAAGACAGCATTTAACACGCCCAGCGGGCATTATGAATATTTGGTCATGCCTTTTGGTTTAACCAATGCCCCAGCAGTGTTTCAGGCATTGGTGAATGATGTGCTGAGAGATATGCTGAACCAATTTGTATTTGTATATCTTGACGACATATTGATCTTCTCCCCTGATAAACAGACCCACGTAAACCATGTGCGCCAAGTCCTCCAGGGGCTGCTGCAAGACCAACCGTATGTTAAAGCAGAGAAATGTGAATTTCACCTGCCGACAGTTTCCTTCCTGGGGTTTGTGGTCTCTCCTGACGCCATTCAGATGGATCCGATTAAGGTTAGTGCAGTGGCAGATTGGCCTACCCCTACCTCTCGTAAATTGGTCCAAAGATTCCTCGGTTTCGCCAATTTTTATAGGCGATTTATCAGAAATTTCAGTTCCATTGCCGCTCCTTTCCATGCCCTAACGTCACCGCACGTTAAGTTTTGTTGGTCCTCTGAAGCAGAGGAGGCTTTCAAGAGACTGAAAGCCCGTCACACCATGTTTTTCATCCGGCAGCGCTTCTGGTTGCCCAGGATGGAAAAGGAAGTACAAGAATATGTCGCTGCCTGCCCCGTCTGGGCAAGGAACAAGGCCTCTCATCAGCCTCCGGCGGGATTGCTCCACCCACTCTCTGTCCCTCGTCGGCTCTGGGCCAACATTTCCGTGGACTTTGTGACGGGTTTGCCCTCATCCGAAGGTAACACCACCTTACAGTAGTGGACAGATTCTCTAAGATGGTGCACTTTGTAGCCCTACCTAAGTTGCCCTCTGCCAAAGAGATGGCGGAGGTTATGTTGTCTCACATGTTTCGTCTACATGGATTCCCCAGGGATGTGGTGTTGGACCGGGCCCCCAGTTCATCTCTCAATTCTGGAAGGAGTTCTGTTCCCTGCTCGGTGCTTCTGTCAGCCTCTCCTCTGGCCACCATCCTGAATCAAACGGCCAGACGGAGAGGCTAAACCAGGAACTGGAGACTGGGTTGAGGTGCCTTGTGGCGCAAAACCCAGCCTCCTGGAGTAAGAACCTTATTTGGATCGAGTATGCTCATAATACACTCCCGTGCTCTGCTTCTGGTTTGTCCCCCTTCCAGTACGCCTACGAGTATCAGCCCCCGCTCTTTCTTGAGGTGGAGGCAAAATCCAGCGTTCCTTCAGCCCAAGCCCTCGTCAGACGTTGCCAGTGCATCTGGAAGGAGGCATGCCAGATGCTGTTAAGGAGCACTGCCAGATATAAAAAGACAGCAGACCGTCACCGGACCCCTGCCCCGGCTTACAAGCCAGGCCAGAAGGTATGGCTGTCCACGAAAGATTTCCCTCTCCGTGTTGAGTCCCGCAAACTTGCCCCCCGATTCGTTGGTCCCTTCCCAGTGTCTAGAATAATCAACCCTGTAGCCGTTAAACTACAACTTCCCAGAACCATGAGAATCCACCCCACTTTCCACGTTAGGAGATTAAAACCTGTAAAAGAGAGTCCATTAGTCCCAGCCTCCAAACCCCCACCACCCCCCCGGTTCATTGATGGCGGCTCTGTATACACGGTTAAACGCCTTCTGGATGTCTCTGCATATATATATATATATATATATATATATATATATATATATATATATATTTTTTTTTTTTTTTTTTTTTTTTTTTTTTTTTTTTTTATTATATATAAAAAAAATCAATTTTGGGTTTTGGATTTTGAGAAATTGGAAAGAAAGAAAGATATTCCTTTATTGTCCCACAGTGGGGAAATTCAGTTTTACACTCTGTTGTTCAAGAAAGTACAGTTCACACAGTACATATACATGTCAATGGAGAGATGTCAGAGTGAGGGGGGTGCTCCTGAGAGGGGCGAGGAGAAGTGGGGGGGGGGGGGCTTGCTCGGGGGGGCCTCGGCGGGGGCGAAAAAGGAAAACAGCCCCCCCCCCACAACCAATTGGTTTTTGTTGGAGGGGGGGTTTGACCCCGCCCCCCCCCACCCCAAGTCCTTTGGGATTACTTGGATTTCTGCAGCCCCAAATTGGTCATAAAATGTGTTCTGATCTTCATCTAAGTCACAACAATAGACAAACACACTCTGCTTAAACTAAAACAACCGCAAAAAAATTCTATGTTTTTATGTTTTTATTGAACACATGTAGACATTCACAGTGCAAGATGGAAAAAGTATATGAACCCCTCGGCTAATGATTTCTCCAAGAGCTAATTGGAGCAAAGAGTCAGTCAGCCTGGAGTCCAATCAATGTGTTGAGATTGGAGGTGTTGGTTAAAGCTGCTCTGCCCTATAAGAAAACACACACCAGTTTTGAGTTAGCTGTTCTCAAGAAGCATTACCTGATGTGAACCATGTCTTGAACAAAAGAGCTCGCAGAAGATCTACGATCAACAATTGTTGACTTATATTAAACTGGAAAGGGTTAGAAAAGTATCTCTAAAAGCCTCGATGTTCATGTGTTCACGGTAAAACAGACTGTCTACAAATGGAGAAAGTTCAGCACTGTTGTTATTCTCCCTAGGCGTGGTCGTGCTGTAAAGATGACCGTAAGAGCGCAGCGCAGAATGCTCAATGAGGTGAGGAAGAATCCTAGAGTATCAGCTAAAGACTTACAGAAATCTCTGGCACATGCTAACATTTTTGTTGACAAATCTACAATAAGGAAAACATTCAAGAAGAATGGAGTTCATGGGAGGACACCACGGAGGAAGCCACTGGTGTAATATATGTGTAACATATGCTGTATATATGTGTAACATATATACATATATAACATATATATCCACGATGTATGTAACATACATGTTACATACATTGTGGAGTAACGTCTACCTGAGTAGAGAAAGAAGTCATTCTCCTTCAGTGTGTGTTGTTATCTGAGTTTCTCTGTGCTTTGATTACGTGGCCGGTCCGGCCATGTGTGACTTTTCGTGCATTTGAGTCCCTGTTTGTGTGTCCCACCGGCAAGTCGATAGGGCCATTCTGCACTGTGCTCACATGGCAGTAACCACGGATAACGCCGTCTCAACAGATGGCATTTGAGGCTTGACTTCGGTTAGTGATCTCCTGCATCTCCTGGAATCCTTGACAGTCCCAAGACACGTTGTATGTGCTGAGCATGATCATTCAGCAGTGGTTATATGTAATACCCAACTCATCACACATAGCTTGGTGCTGCTTTCCATCCATTACTTTTGTGCTCGCTCAATCATTCCCTGATTCCCTAAAAAATGATTCAGTTATAGTCAGTCTAATCTGTGCATGGACTGCTGAAGGAAAAATGCCAGACAGACAGACAACATGTAAACATCTACCCTAACACTAGCCCTTTTATGGGCACACATAGGACAAGAGAACGTCAATCATGTCCTTAATAATGGGAGCTGTTGGGTGGATGTCGTGCGGCAAGTGGTGGGACACGACCATCTCCCAGGCATAGATCATACGAACATTCAGTCCTTTGAACATGGCTCTGAGCACCTTGTCACACCGCAGCGTGTACCAGTCGCTGTTGACTAATGCATAAGACAGTATTAAAGCCTTGGGGTTCCCGGTACGGATGAGGACCTTTGTGCCTGGAGCCCTGTTCAGGAGTCGCACCACCGCCCTGCGGACATTCAGCAGCCGCCGGATGTAGACCTCAATGGGGAAAACGCCGAAGTGAGCCCAGATGCCAATAACTACGATAGTGTTAGGGCCTCCTATTAAGCGATCTATCTCATTGTAAGTGTAACGCAGGTTAGTGGCTGCCACAGATGGACTCATACGGACAGGAACCCCGTGGAAGCGGAACATCACCAAGATCCTGTTCACATAGTCCACAGCCATGTAAGGTCCAATTTTCCCCGGTGGGTACACAGCAAACTCCTTAAGATCTAAAAGTATTACAGAGAGAACAGATTAAGCTGCAGTGTGAACTAAGTTAAACTGTTGCCAGAAAACTCAAGCTGCCTACCTGGTAGTCTTCTGCTGAGGAATTCAAACCACATCCTGACTGTGGAGTCTCCAAACATTTGGACCTCCTTGCCTCTCAGACACCGAAGGGTGGCAGGTACGTCAAATTGGCGAACTGTGGTGCCATCTAGTGCTCGCCACACACCCTTGTGGTAATAGCCCAAGGGCCTAGATGTTGCGATGCTGCTCTTCACCTCTGGTTGACCTGAAGGTAAAGGATAAGGGTGGGTTATTACCAGCTGCAACATCACGTGTGAATCTGTGTGTGTATCATCATGGCAGAATATGGTCTTGGAGATGCCTACTGTATTGGGAACTACCACAGAGGCGATTTTGAGTACTTCGCCAGTGGTACGTCTGTCTGTCTGTGGAGATATTTTGTCACCATGATAGCATCACAACTGTGGAAGATGCAGTCATAAAACTTTACAGTTGTGTATTTAAAATTAAAATGAAGGCTGAGTTCAAAGACAGGTGTGCTCTGAGCAACGGCACCGGATGTAGTGGGCTAGGAATTGGGAAAGGGGCCATTGGCCCCTGGTCCCCAGTATAAATACCAGCCATGACACCGGTATCATTTTCACCTTGTGAGTCTGTGTGTGAGAATGAGGGTCGTATAATTTATCAATACAGTGCTTCGTTCGTCATAACTTTTTTAAATTTGTGAATAAATACAATGAATTAAACATTTAAATGTTTTCTGAATCTGCTCTTTCGATTTAGAGAATATGATTTTACAGGGCAAACGTGTCCAGAAAATTTAAATGTTTATTAAATTTATTAAATTAGGTTTATAAATTTAAATGTGATATTGTAAAAGTAACTTTTTATTTCAGCTTTTTGGGCATTTCCTACAGTAATAATGTGCCAAATTATGAAAAGTTGTATATTTTTAAGTCAAAACCTTCAGATTTTATTGTTTTTTTGGTGATTCTTGCAAAATATAAATGCCAACATGTGAATAAATGGCATTGATACTTATTTTCAAGCACTGCTCTGGTGTGTTGTAATGGTACACTGGTACATGCAAATAGTATAGTAGTGTAAAATGATTCTATGAACCTTTTATGGTCTGTCCTTACTCTAAGCAGCACTATCAGCTGGTGCCACATTCATCAACTTTGAGCCGAGTGGTCCATGCAGCGTTCTTCTCAAATAGGGTTGAATATGTCTCTACAGAGGAACGCTAACAGAAGAAAGTGGAAAGTTGTGTACAAATGTGTTCTGCCTGTTTTACTTGTTGTTATGATAGGCAGTGGTGGCAGGAGTAAACATGGAGCTTTACCTTGCTCTTTTGGCAACACGGTGACACTGGCAGGTCCTGAAGCCTGAATGTAGACTTTCATGTTGACATCACTGAAGAAAAGCACACAGAGTAAAATATCACCTCTTACACACAAAGCAGGACAAAAATTTGAATCAGTTAAAACTATAAATATCAAGCACTAAAATGGGAAGTTCGTGAAAGTTCACTCATCATTACGCAAAACTTCACCTCTAAAAATCCATTTTGTGAGTTAAAGCTGCACTTATTCATATTTTCACATAAACTGTGGGTCCAACGACTTTGTGTAATGTGCCAGGTGTCCCTCGCAGTGATGAAGTCTGGATATTGACAGGAAGTGGAATATGCTGTCTTATATGCCAATCCAGAGCATTGCAAACATGCTCAATGGGTGAATATGCAGGCCATGCAAGAACTGGGATGTTTTCAGCTTCCAGGTACTGTGAACAGATCATTGCAACATGGGGCCGTGCATTATCATGCTGCAACATGAGCTAATGGTGGTGGATGAATGGCACAACAAGGGGCCTCAGGATCTTGTCACGGTATCTCTCTGCATTCAAAATGTCATCAATTGAGTGGCCACCATGGGCCACTCGATTCACAACATTGAGATCAGCAAACCACTCACCCACATGATATCATACACATTGTCCGCCATCTGCCACGCACAGTGAAAACCAGGAATCATCCGTGAAGAGAACACCTCTCCATAGTGCCAGATGCCGCTGAAGGTGAGCATTTGCCCACTCTAGTCGGTTACGATGACAAACTGCAGTCAGGCCAAGACCCTGGTGAGGACGACGAGCATGCAGCTGAGCTTCTTTGAAATGGTTTCTGACGGTTTGTGGAGAAATTCTTTGGTTATGCAAACCAAATGTTGCATCAGCTGTCCGGGTGGCTGGTCTCAGACGATCTTGCAGGTGAAGATTTTGAACGTGGAGGTCCTGGGCTGGTGTGGTTACACGTAGTCTGCGGTTGTAAAGCCAGTTGTGATGTAATGCCAAATTCTCAGAAACGCCTTGAGGTAGAGAAATGAACATTCAGTTCACAGGCAACAGGTCTGGTGGACATTCCTGCAGTCAGCATGCTAACTGCACGCTCCCGCAAAACTTGCGACATGATAAAACTGCACATTTTAAAGTGGACTTTTATTGTGACCAGCCTGAGGCACATCTGTGCAATAATCATGTTGTCTAATCAGCATCTTGATATGCCACACCTGTGAGGTTGATGGATTAGTGCTCACTAACACAGATTTAGACAAATTTGTGAGCTATATTTGAGGAAAAATAGGCCTTTTGTGTACATACAAAAAGTCTTAGATCTTTGACTTCAGTGCATAAAAAACTGGAGCAAAAACAAAAGTGTTGCATTTATATTTTTGTTCAGTATCCATCCATGTGATGACCCCACAGATAATTATCTCTTGACTTTGCAGTTCCCCTCACCTCTACAAATCATTGTCCCATCTTTCAGCTTATTTTGACAGTTAGTAACTAGCTGGTGAACACAGCAGAGCATTTAGCAGCAATGACAGAGATTTACCTGTGGAGTTGGTGGAGACCAAACTAGAGCTAAAAGGAGAGGGAACATTGGGCTTATGTTTGCCCAATAACACAACTCTGGATGCTCCATGTCCACTGCAGGTGAATAGGCCAGGTTTGCTAACACTCTAAGCATATCAGTTTTATAAGGTGATAATGTGTCAATAGTTGTGTGCCTCCTTCTGAAAAGACCACATCCAAAATAAAATGTATGAATTTATAATAAAACATAAAATGATATACAACCAAATGTTCTTAATGAAAGGCAACTAGTATGATTCAAACTGAGCAGCTTGATTTGCAATATATTTCAAACTTTAAAGACCGTGTAAAGAAAAAATAAATATGCATTCTAAGTTTGTCACACCACAGAAAAATGTGTTACTAACCACCCTGTCAAATTTGAATGATTAAAAATATCATCAAGTATATAAAATTAGTATTTAAAATCAGCTGAAGGCACTGAAACCTCTCCCACAATAAGAGAAGGATTCCCTCAGTAGCAGTGAGCGAAGAGGGAAGGCCCCAGAGCCAAATCCTTGTCCGATGGGTGGAATGGGGAAATGTAGCGTACAGAAGACTGCTTGCCTAATGTTGCTTGGGGACCTGAGTCTTTCTGTTAAAGGCTCAGCCTGTGGATGGTGTGAGGCTAGTAATGGCCCCCATCGCACCGGGGTCCGGTCTTCTCGGAGTAGGGTTGTTTGGGAATGCAGCCCAAAGTGGGTGGTAGACTCCATGTAAGGGTAAATACCGGCATGAGATCAATAGTTACCAAATACCTTAGGGGAAAGTTGCAAAGAACTTTGAAGAGAGAGTTTCAGAGGGTGTGGGAGGATTCCCTTGCGGGACCACTCCCCGGCACATTTCCTCCCACGCATTGGCTTGGAAAGACTCCTGAAAATGTTCTGAAAATGCCAACATTGTTACAAAATTTTGAAAAATTTTGCTCCCTCACCTTTGAAAGAGCTTCTCCTCCCCTTTCCTGAGGACTGGTTTAAATCCATCTGTGATGTGGGTGATCCTGGTATCACAGTCCAGGCTCTTTGGCTTGTAGCAGAACCAAGGTTCGCCTGTACGTGGGTCAGTGAAGTTGCACAGTGGCCGCGTAAGATCACGTAGGCAGACGTTACAGACGGTAGTTTCATGCTGTGAGCCTGAGCGGAAGACACTCTGGAAGTGCATCCTGTCAGGTTGTTCGATATTCAGCCTGGTCAGCACTGAGATGGCCTCACTAGGGTGAACCAGCGTCACCTGATAGGATGGAGAACCATAGTTTAATGCAGCAGTGGGTAGACAAGCAGCAAATATGATTTTAAAAAGTTATTTTATAAAATAAAAAATCCTCTGGTGCTCTTAATGCATCTTCAAGATTTCATAAGTCAGAAGAAAACAACCAATCAGAGCTGATCTGGAGTTTGTCGTCTCTGAGCAACTGTCAATCACTCTCAAACTCAAAATCAAATGGTCAAACTAGACAACGCTGAACAAAATTTGAATCAATAATCTGTTACTGTAATGCTTTAAATGCTTTCAGAAACATCTTGTAGTTACTGTTTAGCTGTAAAATGAGAAAGTTTGTGACCATGGATGTATACCTATAACTATAACTAACTGGATACAGCTTTGGAGGCGGGCTTCCGTTCATTATGAAAGTTGCTCAGTTGAGCATGATGTCAAAAATGGCTCAACTTCCGAGTAGAAAAGCGTTGCATCCATTTGACCCATGGAGAGGGTCCAGTAGCATTTATTTTAACTTGGCCTCAGGACTCAGCTGTTAGTGGATTTTACAGCTTTCATCCGCTGAGTTACAGACATCTCTTTCCCAATGAAAGTTTATGGGAAAAAGTATTTTTGGACCCAATGGCATCACATGACGGACAAAGAGGTTGTAATACATTTTGCCAGTACAAAAATTGACCAGCGCACTCCCTGGGGCCTTGGTTGTGACCTAGCAGCCATGATGAGATCACCTGAGGAAATTCAAAGCATCGCCCACCAGTCGCAGCAACACTGCATAGCTGACTAACAACCTAATTTCCCTCCAACACCAAGGAGTAATTGCAGACTACATAATTTTGTGGGGTTACAGGTTATGTTAAAAAAAGTCACATTAAAAACTATTTGCCCATCTAATGTGTAGTGTATGTGAGCCTCTCTGATGCTACTATAAGAGAGAAAGCTAACGTGAGCAACTTGTCCTAAGGATTAGAGGAATGATCCCAGGCAACATGGTTATCTGAGACAAGATATCGGCATACACATCAGCCAATCAGGGTTATGTTACTTTCGCTTCATCGTCATCATCTTCATCTTCAGCTGCTTATCCTAGGTTGGGTTGCGGGGGTAACAGCTCCAGCTCCCTTTCCCAGGCCACATTAACCAGCTCTGACTGAGGGATGCCGAGGCGTTCCCAGGCCAGTGTGAAGATATAATCTCTCCATCTAGTCCTGGGTCTTCCCTGGGGTCTCCTCCCATCTGGTCGTGCCTGGAACACCTCTCTAGTGAGGTGACTGGGGGGCATCCCTACCAGATGCACAAACCACCTCATCTGGCTCTTTTCAAGGCAAAGGAGCAGCAGCTCTACTTGGATGGCTGAGCTTCTCTCCCTATCTCTAAGGGAGATGCCAGCCATCATTCTGAGAAGACCCATTTTAACCGTTTGTACCCGCGATCTAGTTCTTTCGGTCATGACCCAGCCTTTATGATCATAGGTGAGAGTAGGAACAAAGACTGACCGGTAGATCAAGAGCTTTACCTTCAAGCTCAGCTCTCTTTTCGGTGCAGTAAAGTGAATTCACTACTGCCCCTGCAGCTCTGATTCTGGCAATCTCACGTTCCATTGTCCCCTTACCTGTGAGCAAGACCTCGAGGTACTTGAACTCTTTCACTGCAGGTAAAGACTCATTCCCTACCTGGAGTAGAAAATCCATCAGTTTCCTGCTGAGAACCATGGCCTCCGATTTAGAGGTGCTGATCCTCATCCCAGCCGCTTCACACTCATCCATTTAGTGCTGGAGGTCGCAGACCGATGATGCCAGCAGGACCACATCATCTGCAAAAAGCAGTGATGAGATCTTCAGCACACCGATCTGCAAACCCTCCTCCCCCTGACTACGCCTCAATATCCTGTCCATGAATATCACAAACAGGATTGGGGACAAGGTGCAACCCTGGCGGAGGCCAACCTGTTTTACTTGAGTTTGTCACTTTCTATCATACTTATGTAACACTAGACTAACTAGCTCGGCTGTTTCTTCATTTTCAACTGGTGAGGATGGGACATGTAGCTTTAGCCTCACTAACACATATCATGCCATCAAGTATGTAACCCTTTTACAGATTTCTTGTTTTAAAACAAGTCAGTCATGAGCTGCTGTTTTCACCTAACCATAGGGCTAATCTTAGCTTCAGTAGCTAGCTAACTGCAGCTGATAAAATATGCTAATGACAGTTTGCACCTTACAAAATCTACAAATCTATGAGACCTTGCTTTGGACTGTAATGAAAAAGTCCCATTGTTTCCAAAATGACAAATTCTTTTGAGTGGTAAAGTCTGCAGTCGTTATCATTACAAACTGCATATATGCAGTGCGAGAAGTGAAAGTTAACAGGTGTGGCACAAGCCCCCAGGAAGAGCACCAGGTGTTCAAGCAAATATTTGTAGAGGCCAAACGGTGGATTTACAACTAATGAATGGACTGAATTGTTCCCCTAACAGTGGTGACCTGCCCTCCACCGACAAACATCGACAAAGGCTAAATGTCAAGCAACAACCAGAGAGACTATGACTAAATGGAAACGGTCAAATATGGCTGCAATGGAGACTATGTACTTGAGGGAAGCCTCCAGATTGTTTGTCAGCAGAATGGGAATTGGTCTGAAAAGCCATCCTGCGAAGGTAGGACGACAGCCGTTATTACGGTTATTTGACATTACAAATTCTGGTGAGAGTCGCATTCCTTGGGTGATCTTGCAATGTGACTTGAGACCAAGCGTCCAGAGAGAGCACACGTATCGGACATATGCATTAATACCCAGTAAGACACGGAACACCCAGAAGTTACTTTTCCAGACCTGGAAGTCCGCCTACTGAATTCATGCGCCACTGAATATATTTCATAGGAATGAATGGAGCCCCACCTCCAACACTGTATCCAGTTCTCTTCATACATCCATGGTCACAACCAAGCCCCTTGGAAGAGCACTGATCAGTGATCCCAATTTTGGTAGTGGCCAAACGAAGGTGCAACAACTTCTGTGTCCATCACGTGATGCCACTGGGCCCAAAAAGTCTTTTCTCCATAGACTTACATTGGGAAAGAGACGTCTGTAACTCAGAAGATAATTTTTTTGAGGTGAATCAACTTAATCAGTGTGAACACTTGAATAGCCGTGATTCAAACCATAAGGTCCTAAAAGCTGTAAAATGAACTAAAAGCTGACTCCAGAGTTATTTTCCTTTGTTATAGTGAACAAGACTCAGACCGAGGCCGGACCGAGGGCTGGGAGGTGGAGTTAAAGGAAATGTTACTGCGCCTGCTCTTTGGGCCTGATGGATGGAAAAGATCGCCGGATGATACGGGTACTTTATCACTCGGCAATTGAGCCATTTTGGCTTCATATGCTACTTTTAGAAGATTAAAAACTTAATTGTACAATCACATTTAAATGATAATTTTTTTAGCATCACCTCAACCTGCGCGTCTCCTTCCCAGAGTAAAGACAGTACTGCGGAGTAGCTGCCATTGAGATGATCGACCACTTGCCCTGCCACACCTGCATTAAGCTTCGGGTTGTGCAGCCGGGCGATTAAGAAGTCCCCTCCGGTCTTCTTGGGACGGCCCTGGAAGTCACAAATTTTGATCATAACCTCCAGTTGATCCCCTACGTGCCACTGTCCTCCTTTCCTCCCTGGCAAAAGGGTGAATGTGCTGTGAGCTGGGTCACTGGTCTGCTCCAGGACAAAAGGATCTGGCAAAAGTGGAGTTTCAGGCCAAGTAATGGAGTCTAGTAGGTGGCGTTCCTCCTGAGCATCCTTAGCAGAGAGTGGCTGGAACTTGCAGAGGCCTTGATGCACGTCAGAGTCAGAGTCAGAGTCAGAACCTCTCTGGGTGGTTGAAACTCTCTGGGTGGTTGAAACTCTCCGGGTGGTTGAAACTCTCTGGGTGGTTGAAACTCTCTGGGTGGTTGAAACTCTCCGGGTGGTTGAAACTCTCTGGCCGATGATGGTGGACTTAACTTTAGCCTGAAACTGGGTGACGGACATGGTGACAAAGGTACATAAAAAAAAACGAATTACTAAATAAAACAAAAGGTCCAAGAAGGAAGATTTCTTTGCCCCAAAGTACAATTATCATTTTGTGGGGTTGATAGGATCTGTTAGCTGAGGGGTTTTCTGTCTTTCTTCTTCTAACTTCTAACAATAAAATTGTTGCACAAGGCAACAACCTTAATGTTGAATTAAATTCAAAGATTTTGTGTGTGTGTGTGATTGTTTATTACTGTATGTTGTTGGGACAGGAATCTGTTTACACAGATGGAGGTCCTGGGCTGGTGTGGTTAAACAGATTGTGGAGACTTGCTTTCCTTTTGGGGACAACATGCATGTCTTGGACTTGGGTTAGGGTAAGGTTAGGTTTGGGTTGAGGTTAGGTTAAGGGTTAGTAGGCAAGTAACAGTTATACAAACAGGACAGCCAGACCTCCCGCATGAGGAGCGCGTGGGAGATGTGTTACTTGCTGTTTTTCATTTCAGCATTCATGTTAACGGATTAAAGCTGCCACACCGCACGCATGAGACGTGCGTCTCAGCTGCGTCTCTTCTAGAGATTCCAGGTCTCGCCTGTCTTTCCCGAATTTCCCCTCTGGGGATCAATAAAGTATTATCTTATCTTATGTTTGATGCGAGCCGCACACGTTCCACGGCAGCAACAGACAGTGAAAGTGATTGATATTGACATCATATCAGCAACATTACTTCAGTTTCAAAGTCTAGACATCTATAGAATATGTCACGGACAGTGAAGTTGTTCTTCTGAGTCTATATTGACATAACTTTTGCAACATAAGTACACTTTCGATGTCTATATATCTGTAGAAAATGTCACGGACATGAAAATAGTCAAGATGTATTTTTAAATCAAAATTTTCTGCTTTCATTTCAAAATAAAACCCCTCAAGCATTTTTTTCTGTGGTCAGAACCCCTTGTTAACACAAGGCTTTTATTCTGAAATATGTGCAGGACAGTGTTGTAGAACATGCAGGGACTTGCAGGATTCTATGAATGAGTATAGTGCAGGATTTTAATTGTGGATTTTAACTATTATTTACAAATGATGACACGTTTCTTGACCATTCTCTGTCTAAAATGAATATAAATGACATTCATAAATGAGACAGTCTGGCCCAGGGTTTAGGATTAGGGTAAATCTCCAGGAAAGAAAAGGAGGGGGCTGGCTTAAGGCTTAGGTCATATAGGCGGTCGCCTAGGGCGTCAACTTCTGGGGGGTGTTGGGCAAACATAAGCCCAAAAAAATTTCTGCATTTAAGAAACAAATGAACAAATAAATAAATTAAGAAATAAATTCACATTTACCCCGTAACTCTCTTTCTCTCACTTTTTTATTTGCCCATCCTACGAGCAATTTAGAGTCATCAATTAACCTCAACTGCATGTCTTTGGACTGTGGGAGGAAGCCGGAGAACCCGGAGAAAACCCATGCAAAGATGGGGAGAACATAAAAACTCCACACAGAAGAGTAACAAACCGGATTTGAACCTTGACCCTCTTGCGGTGGCGACAGCGCTAACCACTGCAGTCCGGCAAAATACCTTTTCACTCAAATTGTATTCATTTACAATGAAGATACAGTAACTGTTGTTGGGCCGCATTGAGACATATTTTAAAACTATATCCTGAAATCTGGTGAACATTAAACATTTCAGATAAGGTCGACCCTTCAAGTGATCCTACTAAAATCAAGTTCTCACCTGCACAATGTCTTTGTTATGTTGCACAAAGAATAAGACAGCTGCAGCCAGTAAGAGGATGATGATGAAGCACTCCCGCTTTGCACAAACTTTGATGTTGATGGTCATCCTGGCTGCAGAACAGCACTGTGACCACATCCTCTGAAAATGGATAAAAAATAAAAATAGGACACCTTGTACCTTGTTATTCTAAGCAATTAGTATGTATTTTAAGTATCCAAAGTAAAAGTATTAGTAATTTTGGCAAGGATACAGTATGCCGGAATTTGATGCATTTTTTATGCAGCTCTCTCAATGTACTTACACAGTATATAAATAACAGAATAAAGAATACAACAATAGAAACAAACTAAAACATCTATATGTTGGTTGGACAATTCAGAGCTGATTAATACACTGCGGTTTTCCAGGTTAACTACATGGTTTGACTACAAGGTAGAAATTAATTGGTGGCAAGAATTTCAACATATTATAGTCAGTGTGTAATAGCTTCAAATATTACTGATTAGGCCAGATTGGAAATAGGAAACTTAAATCAGGGGAGGTGGGGGCACAAGCCCCAAAAAATTATGCAACATTCAGAAGAATGACTTAGAAGTGCGAGCCTTCATTTTAAATTGGTGTTGTTAATAATTTACCAGAGGATTTAAAACTTGCCTGAACCTGAATGCAACATGAAATATTGGTGAGTGAAACACAAATAAGTAATAATATATAAGTCAAATGTAAACAACACAGATAGGGTAAAGAAATAAATACTATAGCATAAAATGGAAGTAGTAAAAGTGAAATACAAGCAGCCTACCTCAAAAGTAGGTTATACATATCCTATATTGGCATAGTTAATAACAACATTTGATTTTCATAATAAAATAAAACTTTAATATTAATAATAATAATAATAATACTATTTATAATAAAATATTTATTATTTAAGCATATAATGTGTCTTACCTCAACAGAGATTAGAGATTTATACAGTGAAGAAATCTTGGTGTGATTCTGCAGGTTACTTGCAGGTAATAAACTTCAACTAAGTCTCTCTCTCTCTCTCTCTCTCTCTCTCTCTCTCTCTCTCTCTCTCTCTAGCAAGATAACTGGGAGTTCACAGTACATTTAACCAACCACATTTTGCCACGATCTCCCCGAGCCAATCATCAGTGTCAAACTTTAAAACCGTCCTCTGTCCTGTGCTGCTGTCACCACATCCCTCTCCACCTCAGAGCTGCTCCACATCGCATCTCCACCCAGATCTTCAGCCAAGTGGCGCTGACCTCAAATGGTTAAAGCAGCAGTGGGTAGAACCGGAGCAAATAATATAAGTTATTTTCATAAAATGTTTTCTATATCCTGACAGTGATGCATGAGACAGGTAAACAATCATGTGTCCTCCAGTGTCCTCCTAATGCCATCACTTAGACCGTGACCCATTTAGGTTGCCGTGGCTTTGGCATATTTGATTTTAAGTGGAACACTGGCTGAAACCAAAGTGCTGACAGCTGTAGGTAGATGTAAAGTGTCCTCTGAGTCTCACAGACCTCAGACCGTCAATGACTGAAGACAGTTTGACACTCTTTAATATTATACTGTATATCATGACTAATGTTTGTTTCAATTGGTCAAATGATGTTTGGTCCACTAAGGTTAGATGATTTTAGTTAAAAGTAAATAACAAAACTTCCTGTAGTATTCATCTGTGGATTTAAACCCCATCAAGGTAAAGAGGAATGATTAACCTCATAGTCATTTATTTAGTATTTATTTCTGTCTTTATACTACATGTTCGCAATACATTTATTTGAGTTTTTCTTATGCACAACATAACATAATAGTAATAATAAAAAAAATAAGACATTTTATCTGTAGAGCACTTTTCAAGCCCAAAGCACAAAGTGTGTAAAAGTGTGTTTCTGTGTTCATGTTAAAGCACCAAAAAACCAAGACAAATTCCTTGTATGTGCAAACTTACTTGGTAATAAAGATTTTTCTGATTCTGATTCTGATTTTAAGACTGGATTTAAAAGTGGTGTCAGAGTCAGCTGATCTTATACATGCTGCTTGCACTGAAGTGAACTTTGAATGTCTCTGTCACATCTTCTCTCTGTGCTCTAGTGTCTCACCTCATCCACTCCATCACCAATGTCCTCTAAGTGACGATCACAGTCTCCAAACCGATGCTAGTCCAGCTCAACTTCTGCCCAGGAAACCGCAGTGTGATCCAGTTTGTTGAAAGGGGTTGTTGACTGTCAGCTCTCAATTGCAGCCCTGCAAGCAAAGAAACTCTCTTGTCTCACCAGGGCAATACTAACTTCCTGGTTGGCCAACAAAAAGCCCTGGAGCACTCTGCAGTATAATATAATAACAGTTGTTTAATTTTTTGCCATTTGTACAAGATTTGAATGATAACATCCATCCACTTATCAACCACTTCAACCACTTATCCCATTAGGGGTCGCAGGGGGCAGGAACTGATCCCAGCTGGCACTGAGCGAAGTCGGGGTTCACCCTGGACAGGTCGCCAGTGACACATAGAGACAGACAACCATTCACGCTCACATTCACACCAACAGGAAATTTAGAGTCATCAATTAAAATAAAATGCATGTCTTTGGACTGAGGGAGGAAGCCGGAGAACCCAGAGAAAACCCACGTTTGCACGGGTAGTACTAACCACTGCGCCACCGTGCAGCCTGAATGATAGCATGTGGCATGAAATTTCCATTTCATATTAAAATTAGCATATGTTTTTTTTTGTTTTTTTTATTAAGAGCTGTACTGCTGTTTAAAAGGAACATTTATGTCTGTTTATCTTTGTTACTTGTGTTAAGGTAACCACGGATGGCAGTGTAGAGAGGTGTTGCAGGTATATTGAGCACAGGTGGAAGAGAGTGTGCATTCATACATAGATAATTGGGGAATTGCACAGTTTTTAAAGTTCACACATTGTACGCTCGGGGCAACCACACCAGAAAGCCAGTCACCTATTATCAACAAGGTCTGACTGCATAACAGTCATTTGACTGTGAAGTGAATTTCTTTATTAAACAGGAACATCAACCAGCTGAAAACGGCGTAGTTATTATTCACTGAGCGTGTTAACAGCGTAGTCTTCTCATGCACCCAGCACAGTGGATAATTGCTGGTAGAAATAGTCATTACAAAATCTCACAACATCAGCATTTTCTGTTGTTTGTACATAAAATCATCCAAACTATGTTAATTAATTATGTTTTCAATTATAAAGATTAGCTTCTAGAAGTATTTTCATGGTGCATTTACTTCAAAACTAATAATCGCTTTTTTAAGAAGACTTCATAAATCTCAGATTCCTTTGGAAGGCTGCTCTTTGGTACTGAGTGGTTTTCGATAGTGCCACGGGGGCTAGTACTGCCGGGATGTGTACATTGTGATTAGATTCTTGATAGATTTCAAACTATTAATATTCAGTGAATGTAACGGAGTGGTCATAGAGACTAAACAACCTTAGGGATACCATGGAGGGGAGTGGTCATAAACCCTGCTGTCGCTGTCTGTACCTCTGCATGTTCTGCACAATGTTTGACTTACCTTGACACAGGCTGACATATTTTGACACAGCAGACGTCAGATCCTGAATATGTTCAAATGAAAGTTTTTGATCTTGACTCAGTTGGATATAAAGTTATAACAATATGTAATTGTTCAATTAATGCATTTTTTTAAATTAAATGATTAAATATGCAGTATCATGCTAGGAAATTGGCTGACATCAACACAAAAGCATGACAGATTTTATAGTAACCATTAGCCACTTGGCTGGGTGCATGAGAAGACTGCGTTCTTAACATGCTCAGTGAGTATTAACTACACGCTTTCACAGCTGGTTCCCGTTCAATAAAGAAATTCACTTCACAGCCAAATGACCTTTATGCAGTCAGACCTGGTTGTTAATAGGTGACTGGCTTACTGGTGTGGTTGCCCCGAGCATATGATGTGCTAAAGGTAAAAACTGTGCAACTCCCTTCACTGCCACCTGTGGTTAACCTAACACATGCAACAAAGACATAATGTCCAGACATGATTTAAGGCTCCTTGAGATATCTTATCTTAATCACTGCCAGAGCTGCCCCAATTTTATTCAAAATCATTCAAATCATGTACTAAAGGCAAAAAAAACCCCTGAACAATTGTTATTATATTAGATTGGAGAGTGCTCCAGGGATTTATGTCGGCCAGCCAGGAAGTTAACATTGCCCTGGTTCCTCTGACAAAAAGCCAGTGGGATTTTTCCATTTTTCCCATTCCATCCTGAAATAGAGACATTACCTTCGAGGAATATGTAGTCTGGACAATAAGCACAAATGACACTTTATTAAATTGCCACAACAAACTCACAAGCAAATGGCACGTTATGTGTCTTTACAAAAGTGGTGCAGAGTCCGTAGTGATCTGCAGATCCTGTAGTGTGAGTCTTCTTTTTACTTTAACCTACACAGGTTTGTTTTCGGTGTGGCCTCAGTCAGTCTATCTCACACTAGTTGTGAGAAACCAAACCTCTGGCAAAGTGATATATCACAACATTTGGCAGGTTCTTAAAAAGTGAGGAGCATGTCTGCATAATCTCGTGGTCAGAGGATCTATCCAAGTTGGTACAATGGAGATGCCATATACTGCAGATAACCAGTTGAAAAAAATAAAAAAGGGCACCAGCAGTATGTGGCGGGGCACCAGAGCACAGTTTTCTATTACGGCAGCCTTTATGGCACTGCATCATGTTTTCTCAATTAAGGCCACTCTAGAGGTCACTTTCTTGTGGTGCCTTCAAATGGGGTCGTGTTTACCGCGTTTATGAGTTGGGCCCATATGAACGCCCCCCCTCATGTTGTATTCACGACCTTGTAGAAAGATTCTGAAAGCTCAGGGTTCACGACTTGTGACGTGTTTGTTGACATTGTGAGAAATGGTGGAGGCCATGGAAGTTCATTTATCGGTGCAAGTGTAAGTGTAAGTTTATCTTGTAGAGTATATTGTAATTTTAACGATATTTTGTTTTTCATGGTAATTTTATAATATGTCTCTTTAGCAGCGTTGTTCTTCACAACTTAACCACTTGAAAGCAACGTATGTCGTGTTCATGACTTCCCATCTTGTAAACACAAGTTCACGAGTTACATTTGAAGTCACCATTCATTTGAAGGCACTCTAGAGGGCACTTTGTCACGATTTCTCCACTGGAAGGGCATCCTAGAGGGCACTTCATCATCTTTTCTCCATTGGAAGGGCATCCTAGAGGGAACTTCATCATCTTTTCTCCATTGGAAGGGCATCCTAGAGGGCACTTCATCATCTTTTCTCCATTGGAAGGGCATCCTAGAGGGCACTTCATCATCTTTTCTCCATTGGAAGGGCATCCTAGAGGGCACTTCATCATCTTTTCTCCATTGGAAGGGCATCCTAGAGGGCACTTCATCATCTTTTCTCCATTGGAAGGGCATCCTAGAGGGAACTTCATCATCTTTTCATCATTTAAGGGCATCCTAGAGGGCACTTCATCATGTTTTTGTATTCAAGGGCAGTAAATAACAAGCCGTGCAACTGCCAATGGCTGTAAAAGAAGTAACAGCATGTGGAAGATAAGATAAGATAAAATATTCCTTTATTAGTCTCACAGTGGAGAAATTCACAAGATAGTGCACTTCAAATTTCCAAAAAACTCTTTTGCTCATTTATTGTAAATGCGGCATTAGTTAAGGTTGCCTATTGCTGCTTTACAGTATCAAATAGGGGAATGCTGACAGATACTGGGTTATAAGATGTGTTTTAATCACAGTAGATATATTACTTGCACAGTCTACGTGTGTTAAGTGTCATAGAAATGATGATCAGAGAAGTATTCAAAGAAAAACACAGGTTAGGGTCAGGTCAACGAGAGTGTACAAGAGTTTCAGTTGTGCAGGCAGAGGAAGTCTCCTTGCGTTATAGCACCTCCATGTGAGTAAAAGTGTAATGGCACACAATCCTGTTTTCAAGTCATTACCTTTCAGAGGACCTCATTGAAAGGTTTACAAACTGATGCCAAGAGAAAATGTTCTTTGTCTGCATTTTGAATCCATCCCTTTCCTATTTGCAGATCTGTATTATGGTTGTGTGCAAATCTGAAGAATAAAACACTTTGCATTTAAAGCAGCAGTGGGTAGAAATGGAGCAAATATGATTTAAAAAGTGCTGTTTATAAAATGGTCTCTAAATCCTGACTGTACTGCATGAGACGGGTAATCTGAAAATAAAATCATGTTCCTCTGTGTCCTCCGGTGCTCCTGATGGCATCAGAGCCAGATCAGAGCTGATCTGGAGTCTAGGCAATAAAAGCAGCTATATTGAAATAAAAATATGAATTAATTGTTAAATGGGTCAAAAAACAATTGTAAAATTCATGAAATATTAAAAATGTTTAAAAGTGTTAAAACAAATTATTTTTAAAGATGTTAAAACACTTTTTTAATAGTTAAAACTGCTTTAAATTTAAGGATATCTAGCTGTCAGTAGTTTATCTGTTGAGTCGTTTGTGATTGATTAGTCGTGTCTGCTGATGCCAAAGATGAAGCATCATGTCAGAGGTTCATTACTGATATTCCCCTTTTTCAGGTATAGAAATAAATATTTTATACTCTTGAACTTTGACATATGTTTGCCAAGTTGTTCTGCTATGTTTTATCAATAGCCTGACTGAATTTTGAGTGTTTAGGTGTGTAAGTTTTATTTACATTTTATAACCATGAAGTGAAATACAGTTTTAAGTTTTAAGTAGCTTTAGCTTTTTAGTTTTTAAATCTTGAAAACAGCCATGGGGAGGTGCAGAAGTCTAGTTTTCTCTCAGGATACCTGAATTACAATATGCTGAAAGTTTAATATGGATTTTTTTGCCCAAGATGCCAAAAACATGTTTCCTACTGAAGCTTGAAAGGTCTTATTAATAATATTTTTATGCAGACAAATATTTGAAAAAACAATTCACAGAGCTTTTGATTATTTTGATTGTGAATAAGTCATTTAAAAAATTTGGTAGGTCCAAAATAAATGATTTGTTGATCTCCATGAAAGATCTGACATTTGGTTCCCACTACTAACAAGGTTTTTGAACTAATAATAAAACGACTGGAAGAAGTTCTTCTGTTCGGTTTCTACGAATCAATTAGCGGTCATTTATTTAAAGTTGAAGACTGAACAGAGAGAAGAAAACAAACCACAATGACAACCAGACACACCAACAGCTATTCCATATTACAGTAGTTTAATAATCATCAGAGAAGGGATCTGCTCCTGTTTCAGCACTGTGTGATTTCTGATGGAAGTGAGCTTGAGTGAAGGTTGTAATCAATACCGCTGGGCTCTAGAAAAGAGACAGACAAACACAGATACACAGTACAGGTTAGAGGGTTTACACTATACCATCATAGCAGTACAGATCCGTGATAATCAGAGTGTTTCTCTTTTCTAATCAAAGGAACAGACATAGACAACATTGACCCCAAAAGCATTAATGTGTCCTGCTGTGGTTTGCAGTTTTTTTTTTTTTTTTTTGCAGGGTTGAGCAGTAATAGGTGTGATGGGAAATAAGTAGGCTGCTTGTAGCAGTAAGTGACTTGAAATTTCAATATGACCATGTATGGTGATAATTTGTGGGAGACTATAAATATGTCAACTGCAATGGCATTTAATTTTTTGAAATAGAAGTAAATACTTGCTATTATGTTGTTAATTTAATTTTGATTTTAACTGGGGCTGTCAAAGTTAACGCAATAGAACATTATCGCAAATTTGTTTTAACTCCACTAATTTCTTTAATCCAATAACGCAATCGATCTCACGGAAGTTGTCACGGGCTCAGTTTTAAAGCTAAAAACAAAACAAAACATCATTACAAAATCAAGGATCCAACAAAGACTGAACTGAAAACAAGGGCTGTATTCGAAACCTCCTAATATGTAAAAGTCTCTCGTCTACAGACTGGTCTCTGGAGAGCCAGCTCATAGCCGTCTGTGAGGTAGCGACCCCGGCAGGCGACAGTTCAATTCACCATCTAATATTGTAAAACTGTCAATACTCAAAATCTACACAGCTGATTTCTCACTTCACAAGTGAATTTAGTGACGAAACAGTAACCAAAAATGTGAAAAAAAAAGAAGCTGTTTTTGGCTTCTGTTGTTGTTGTAGCCTGTCCCGTTCCAGCGCTTTGCATTGTGGGATACAGCAGGTGAGGTGAACTGCGCCGATGTTTCTGAAAGCTCAGAGTTCACGACTTGTGATTTATTTATTATATGTTGTGAGAAGTGGTGGCACCTTAGAAGTTCATTTATCAGTGTATGATAAGTTAATATTGTAATTTTAGTCATATATTGTTGGTAATTTTATAATACGTCTGAGGAAAATGTTTAAATGCTCAATGATCTCATCTTTCTCCTCTGTCATATCTTTGCATTTCCTGCGTTATGTTACCTACTTGCTAGCTCGCTAAACTGTTAGCCTCTGTGGCGTCTAGACTCAGACAGTAACGTTATCATTACTGTTGCTTAGCAGCGGTGTCCTTCACGACTTTACTACTTGAACGCCACACATGTTCAGGATTACCGATCTAACGGGAAGATGAAGTGCAGGTGGAGAGATGGACGGAGGAGCTCAGGTGAGGGAAATGAGGTGATTAGGCCGAGGGATGGGCAGGGAGCTGATTGGTTGAGAAGAAATAATGAGGCAGATTCAGAGCAGGTGTGTGGATGGACAAAAGAGGGAAAGCCAGTACAGGAACACAGGAGGAAAAACCCAAAACACAGAAAACAGCTCAGTCTGGTCTGCAAAACGTCTGAAGGCATCTGGACACAGTGCCATACTGAGATAAATTGGGAAAATCTGAATTGGGACAAATGGGGAATAATAACAACAGAGACAAACAAAGACAACAAAGATAATGACAAATAACTCAGTTAAAGCTCTGCTGGAGTTTTTAAGAAACACCCAAACAGTACTAAAAACGACTGAAACTTAACTTGAGCTAGAATAACCACTGTCATGTCTGAAACTAATTGAAGATAATGAGGGCAAATACTTTTGGACCCAGAGGCCAAACGTTTGGCTATGAAACACTTGGCTCATACTGTGCATTGCACCAGCTGTTCTGGTTGACACATTTTATGTTACTGAGATTTTTTAAAACAGTCTTTTTAAATTCACTAAAATGTATACATATATGAACTGTGCGTAAGTGTATGGCGGGGGGGGGGGGTGTGTGTGTGTGTGTGTGTGTGGTATATAAAGGTCTATGTAGATGTGAATGTGCGTGTATGTATATGCTGTGTATGAAGGTGGACGTAGATGTGAATGTGTACATATGTATACATGTAAGCTTTTCTTCCTTTTTCCTCAGTTATCCATTTATTATTCTTGATTTTATTTTATTCTTCTGTTTGAACATATCACTGGGTGTATAGGGAGGAAAAAGATTCATTATTGTAAGTATTGCATATACTGAAGATGAAATCACAAGAAATTTGCAATAAAAGTAGTGGCAGTTAACTTTTTTTTACTTAAACAGCTCAAACTTCAAATGTTGTGAATGATAGTAAAGTCAAATAAATACATAAATAAAGCTGATCTAGTGGTCTGGCCATTGGGCTACTTTTTATGATTTATCATGCCTTATATTATACTAAATATTCCTCACCTTCAAAGCATTCAGGGATTTTGAGTTTTCCATCAATGCACTGTGTTGGCACTGCGTAGCCACACTTCCTGGTCCTGTCCATGCAGTAGACAGAGACGATCTCTTTGTGTAAGACTCTGTTTGGATTGAGGCCACTGATCCAGATTTTTTGTCCTTTGTATAATATCCTTGCTCTCTGTATGTCAACGCTGCAAGGAGCTGCAAGACACAAGGAGAAGAAAAAAAAACATTATTGAGAGTGGTTAGCTGATTATATATTTACAAAATGATCAAGGAAGTAATATCAAAACTGGCTGATTGATTGGGAGTTAAAGTAACTGAAATAGGCTGGGATGAGATTATCACCAACAAATGTCCAGGACAGAGTAGGAAGAGGATTACATGAATCCAAACGAAAAAAACAATCATTTTCTACAAAGCTAAACTCTAAAAATAGCTGAATAGTACAAGTAGGCCTGAAGCATAGAAGTATGAAGAGAACTGGATGCAGCGTTGAAGGCGGGGCCCCGTTCTTCCCTGTGAAAGTTGCTCAGTGGCGCATGAAGCCAAAATGACTTGATTCCCGGCTGGAAAAGTACCCGGATCTTCCTGCGATCTCTTGCATCCATTTGGCCCAAAGAGCAGGCGCAGTAGCGTCCGCTCGGTCACATGACTCGGTCACGGGGTTACAACTGCCACGCTGTCATCATGGCTTTCTAAATCCGCCTCCCAGCCCTCACGCCAGCCTCAATCTGAGTCTCATTCCCATGAACAGTGGAAGGGAAATAACTCTGGATTCAGCTATTAGTGTATTATACAACTTTTAGGACCTAATGGTTTAAATAAGGGCTACTAGAGTGTTCATACTGGGAAGTTGATTTACCTAAAAAAAATTATCTGCTGTGTTAAGTCTCTTTCCCAATGTAAGTCTATGGGAAAAGCCTTTTTGGGCCCAGTGGCATCACATGACGGACATAGTTGTTGCACAGTTGTTACACCTTCGTTTGGCCACTACCAAAATTGGGATCAATGATTGGTGCTCTTCCTGGGGGCTTGGTTGTGACCATGGATGTATGAAGAGAACTGGATACAGTGTTGGAGGTGGGGCTCCGTTCATTCCTATGAAATATGCTCAGTGGCGCATGAAGTCAGTGGGTGGAAAAGTCTGGAAAAGTAATTGGATCTTACTGGATATTAGTGCAGATGTCCGATATGTGTGCTCTCCCTGGGGGCTTGGTCTCAAGTCACAATGCAAGATCACCTAAGGAATGCGACTCTCACCAGAACTTGTAATGTCAAATAACGGTAATAACGGCTGTAGTCCTACCTTTGCAGGATGGCTTTTCAGACCAATTCCCATACTGCTGACAAACAATCTGGAGGCTTCCCTCAAGTACATAGTCTCCATTGCAGCCATATTTGACCGTTTCCATGTAGTCATAGTCTCTTTGGTCGTTGCTTGACATGTAGCCTTTGTTGATGTTTGTCGGTGGAGGGCAGGTCACCACTGTTAGGGGAACAATTCAGTTCATTCGTTAGAGACTCTACTAATGCACATGAACAGTAGCTAGACATCATATTCCCTGTCACTATGCCACATCCTCCAAAACTGTTTTGTTTTTTGGCTGGACCATAGAGAGCCAGCCCTACAAATGTAAAAGTCTGTCAGTGAGTGACTGACTGAACGATTGGTTGGCCGAGTGTTGAAGTTTTTTTTCAGCGGTAGTATGTTGTTTCCTGTTTGAAACGGATTGGCCAGCAGAAAAACCAGGGACCAATCATATGCATTCCAGGAGAGGGTACGTCACCCGTTGAATGGCCTGTTGAGTGGAATGGAGTCCTCGAGTGTCCTCGCTGGACCTGTTGGACATGTAGCTGGATTTAACATTACAGACATGACCACTGACTATTTGTGTAACTATTTAAGCTTGCTGAATGATGCTTTTGAACATGAGTCGTCCGTTGGCAGTGCCTGCCTTGTTTACTTTTCTACGTTGTTCTTCTTTGTAACTGCAGCATATTTGGAGAGTAAAATGTTCTGTTTTGTAAGAGACACGTTTTATCATCGTTATGATGCTTCCACTACACAATAAAGGTACAGTTTGTAGGATCTGGCAACATCTCGTGGTGTCGTTGCAGATTGCAGCCAGGTGAATAACCCTCCACTCTCTCCTCCCTTTCCAAGACTGTGGTAACGTGAGCCACCGAGTGTAAAAGTGGTAACGCCATTCGGCTTTCTCAATCGAGGTCAGACAGCGGCCGGCGGTACCACGGTTTTGCACTCTGTGGCTCGGTTTCACAAGTGTGTCGCAGAGCTACGGCAGCCTTCAGGTATTGTAAAAAGATGAAAGGCTCTTGCTAGAGCCAGTATTTGGTTTGTCCGTTCTGGGCTACTGTAGACACATGGCACAGCAGCGTGGCGGACTCCTTGAAGCGGACCTGCTCCCTATGTAGATATGAAGGGCTCATTTTAAGCTAACGAAAACATAACAGTTCTTAGTTTCAGGTTATTATACATTAACAAAAACATAGTTACGAATATTATATTCCATTTCTGCTAATAGATCCCCAAAAATTATTTTCTTAAAAATTATCTTACAGTAAAACTTTGAAGCTTCTTACAATCCCACAATAACTACTGCAGCTCCTGCTTTTCAAACCTTTATACCTCGACATTCAGGGGTCTCGGTCCAGTTGCCACTGACGGTGCACTCTGCTCTTGCGTTGCCAATAAGTACGTATGGTGGCAGACACCTGTATGTCCCTCCAACGCCATAATCGGTGGTGTTCCCTCTGATCCTCTTGTCATAAACTATCATCCCAAACTGTGGGATCGGAGCGAGGCCACAGGACACAGCTACGAGAGAGGATACAGACTATGTTAGTTTTTATATACAATATAATGTATATTTATAATGCATGCTTGTACTGTATGTGTCTGCTGTTTTCTATTGTCTATAATAATAATGTGTATTTCTTATATTATTTTGCATGTACACCTGAGCAAATTGAGTGGTAGCTTAGCTGTGGCACATTTCTAGATACCAAGTACAATATGTTTTCTCTCAAGTTGAGGGACAGAATTTTTGTGTCTGTTAGTATGTAGTATGAGAGCAACTACTGTATGCACTGCATGTTTTATGGTTTCTTATTAATTTCCCAGGTCTTGGGGAGGGACTAGTGGTGGATTACATACGTATGCACTCAGGTGTTGGTGTGCTCCATGTTCCATTGGCACGGCACACAGCAGTGGCGTCTCCATTCAAGGTGTGCCTGTGCAGAGCCAACACACACTTTAATAGGCAAGTAAGCACAGCTACAAGCCAGGTATATCTTTCTGTAGGCCTATATGGCAAGAATACTTAATTATACTTTTCTTAAGCATATATCGCGATCAAAAGATTAAGCACAAGTAACCCTATAAGCCAAGTATACTCAGAATTTTCTGTATACTTTTCAGTATGAGCCATGTGTACTTAGAGGTTTCTGTAAGGTGTAAACTTGCCAGTGTTAGTAAGGCAGATTACATAGAGATGAAATATACAGTATATGTTTGTTAAAATGCTAGCGCTTTACTTGCCACTTGGGCTCATGTAGAGTTAGACAAAGTACTGGCCTGATTTGTTATGAACTTCAGAACTTTCAAATCCATCAATCAATTCCAGCATTTGATTTATCTTTGGTTTATCACACTTCATTTTACTAAACATGCTTTACTGTTGTATTGTCTGCTCCATAGAGCTGTTCTCCTGATTAAGGGTTCTCTGTTTGCATTTTCAAAAACACCACCCATATTTTAGGGACAGCAAGGTGGCTGAGAGAGAGCAAATGACACATGTCAAATAATGAAACGCAGTAAGATGTTCTTGCTTTACCCTTCATCACAAGTATAGTTGATGGTACTCTGGAACACAGTATCCTCATAGTACAGTTCTCCATTAGACGGTGGATCAGGATAGGGACATCGTTTTGCTGCAGGAGATAATACAGAGATCACATTTAAATGGAAGGTTTTGAACTTCAATTATTTTCTTATGATTAATGCAAATATACAGTAGATTGACATGTTTGCTGTACCTGCTGTAGTCGCACATACCACCATACTGAAGACAAGTTGTGATCTAGACATGATCTCTGTTATTTACAGATAACTAATAACCTGAAGGTGGAAGACGTACTTAGATCCTTAAGTTAAAGTAATAATACAACACTCTGAAAATACTGTACTTAAACAAAAGTACTTCAGTATCACCAGCAAAATGTGCTTTAAGTATCAAAAGTAAATGTCAGTATGAGCCAAGTATACTTAGACTTTTAGGTATACATGTCAGTATAAGCAAAGTATACTTAGACTTTTCTGTATGCTTGTCAGTATGAGCCAAGTATACTTAGACTTTTCTGTATGCTTGTCAATATTAGCCAAGTATGCTTAGAATTTACTGTATACTTGTCAGTATGCGCCAAGTATACTTAGACTTTTCTGTATGCTTGTCAGTATGAGCCAAGTATACTTAGACTTTTCTGTATGCTTGTCAATATTAGCCAAGTATGCTTAGAATTTACTGTATACTTGTCAGTATGCGCCAAGTATACTTAGACTTTTCTGTATACTTGTCAGTACGAGCAAAGTATACTTAGGCTTTTTTCACTGAGCCTTCAGTGTTCCCAAAGACTATATATTTTTGTAATTGTACAATAATTTTCATATAATAATATTTACCTCTTGAGAGTTAGTGTAGTAGAACTGTAAAGTAGCAGAAACTACTTTACTTTGTTCAAGTACAGTACCTAAGATTTGTAGTTACTGTAAGTACTTGAGTAAATGTACTTTGTTACATTCCACCCCTGCTAATAACGTACTCTGGCCCTGGATTTTACATATTCATATACTGCAGCATAAAAGACAAATCTACAGTATATTTGTGAAAGCAAAAATACGCTTATCTACATATTCATGATGCAAATAATATAACAAATAAAAGTATCACAGTTGTGGATCACACTGCTTCACATGCTTGATAAACATTCCTCCCAAAATCTATTAAAGCACTGCATTTTTCTATGTCACATCAAAAACAAGTTTAAATCAAGTTTAATCTATCAATGATAATCAACTGATGACTGCAGTAAAAATGACTATACAGCTATGTTAATATAAAACCTACACTTAAAAAGTCATACAAGTTTATAAGTTTGCAGCACAAGATGATCAGACATGAGACCCTCAATTCTCACTAGAATAATGGAGACCCACGTATGCACATTAATCTGGTTTTCGTCCACTCTCCACTGATGGCGCAAACAATCTTCCGAGGGCCCAACACTGGGGTGTATCCCTGTTTGCAGGCCAGCGCTAACTCCACACCGGGGCTGTAGTACCTCTGGAGCCCATCCGTCTCGATGTTGGCAGCCAGCTCAGGTCTAAAACACACTGCAGGGACAAGTGGGTTTAACGATAATTATCTATAGACTCTCAAATTGCTTGATTTATCCACAAAACCTCTTCTGCAAACATCCCCAACATCCCTGTCATGATAACTAATGAACACCTGGGGGTCAGGCTTTATAATAACCATCATCTATAAATGGTAAATTGATAGTTAATTCAACTTAGTTATTTGACTGTTAACAAGCAACAAAATTCATTAAATATCATTTTATATATGATATATATTTGTTAATGATCACCATAGTTTTTGTAAACCTCAAAGAAAGTGTTTGTAGAGCATCTATAAACATTACATAGACCAGATTTGTAACACTTGTTGTCTCACTGTTAACGGTTAATAATTAGTTTGTAAAGAAGAAGAAGAAGAAGAAGAAGAAGATATCTTAGAGAAATAAGGGAAGAGAGAAAAAAAAAAAAAAAAAAGGGGAGAGGAGGGGGGGGGGGGGGGGGGGGGGGGGGGGGGGGGGGGGGGGGGGAGGCCCCACTGGGGGGGGCCCCCCCCCCACTGTGTACGAACATTAATTGTATGGCTATTATAAAGTTGCAACTGATGATTATAATACCTTGTTAGGTGCTAAATACATTGTAAAGCATCTATAAACATTTAGCTAGTTGATACTAATTGTTTCTGGTTTCTGGTTTCTGGTATCTATGTAATGTTTATAGATATTTTACATAAAATCTTAATGTAATCAGAATGTCATTGTTATTGTCTCTTATCAGCTATGATATAATATACAATTTATAAAAATAATTATTTAATATTACACAAACTAATGATGAAATAACATAAATTATAGTATTACTAATAATTACTAAACACTATTCATTTTCATTTTAAAATAAAATAGTAAAATAAAAAAATATAAATAATAATTTAATATATATAATATTGATTGATTCATTTGGCTAGGTATATTGGCTAATAATAATAATAATAATAATAATAATAATAATAATAATAATTGCACATTTTTGTCACCCATTTAAACATTATGACTGGCAACATTTGATAACGAATGACAGCCAGCCATGAAAACAGCAAAGAAATAAATATGTATGCATGCAGTTCATCCATGTAATGTCAAAAAAAGAGCAAGAAATAATAGCAAATACCTCTGTCTTGTTCGGATGTCACAATGGTGAAAAGTACAAATGGACATAGAAACAAAGTGAGCATGCGGTCCATCGTTTGTAGAAGTGTCCACACGCTCCTCGGCTCTTTCCTGTGGTCTTTGGCTCAAACACTGAATCTCTGTCCCCCTCTCACTGCTGTTTGTGTTTCTCTAAAAGTCAACAGATAAGAGCAGCATGAAGTAACTGCTCGCTGGCAAGCTTTGCTTTGTTTTCTGCTTTGTGCAATAACAGATTGTAATCCTCATGACTTTTTACTGGAAGTGAAAAGCTCCAGATGTGGACTTTCCCTTGTTGCTGAAATATTATGAAACACCATCTGTTGCTTAAATCATTTTAAAGAACACGACCTAGTATACACTATTTCAGATGAAAGTGTATCTGTCCTTTATTAGGGTGCATTACCAAAGCCATACAACAGGTTTCATGGTAATTATGTGATAATTAGCAAATAAACTATTTGAAGATTGTTAGGAATTACTGTTAAATTAGTGCAATTTTTACATCAAAAATGATCAAAAATTACAATTTGTTTGACTGTCTTGACTTGGTACTTGACTCTAGTCATATTATTATTTTATATCTGTTATTAACATTATGTAATGATAATATTCTGCTAGTTCCTAATAAGCGTTAATAAATCTAGTTAATAAAAAGCTGGTCGTTTATTAACTGCATTTCCAGGAAAAGAATACAAAGATAATTGACATGCCGTATTTCCATGTCTGCTGGTAAATGGATAATAATTAGTAAATAACTTCTCTGAAATTTCTTTAAAAACTCCTTGAATCATGACATTAGCTACCAGGTTACCTTTGCATAGACAATAAGTCACAATGGTGAGATTTGTGTCTGATCAGAAGTATCTTCATTTAGTTTTGGGTTTCTACTTCTGATGAAGAGTCAGCTGCTTTTCAAGCCTAAGGGCCCTATTTTAACCATAATATGTTATTTTAGCATATAATTATTAAATCAAATCAATAATAATCAAATCAATAATAAAGTTATTTTTGATCAATGCTTTTTACTTGTTATTAGGAAATAGCAGATTCTAATTATTAAATAAGGTTTTTAATAGATATTAAATAATAATAATATTGAAACCAGAGTCAAGGCCCAAGTCAAGACAGCCAAACAAAGTCATTTTTGATAAATTTTGATGTAAATATTGGGGTAATTTAGCAGTAAGTCCAAAGTAATTTCAAATAGGTTACTTGTTAATTATCAACTAATTATCATGAAATTTGCAGACCTGTAAAATGAAGTTGCCCATTTTAATACTTTGTACTTTAACTGAGCTGAGACCTGCAAAGGCAGACACTGTAACACAAACTTTATTGTTTATTGCTTTCTTGGTTAACACATCCACAGAGAAAGGTGCCAAAAAATTTAATTAAAAAAAATAAGAATAAATAAAATTAAATAAACAAATACACAAATAAAGGAATTACAAATAAGATGCAGTGATGCAGTGTTCAGGTAACTAATGATGTATCAAGTCTGATAATTTTGTCACATCAAATCCGTTATACAGTAGGCGTTGGTAAGGAGTCCATATCGGTTAAATAAGGTTGCCAAATGTTCAGAAACCTGTTGTATTCATTATATATGTGATCTTTTCAACTGGAATGCTGCTGTTCATTTCTTAAAGCCATCTAGATATGAGGAGACGGGAGTCAGATTTCCATGTAATTATAATACGTTTCCTGGCGATGCATGGAGCTATTTCTAAAACTCTTTTATGAAAGTTTCTTTATAGGTGTATTAGTAACTGGGAAATTCCCTAATAATTAAATTTGTGGGTCGGATGGAAATGCAAATCCTGTAAATTTTTCATCATAATGTCAGAGATGTCCTGGACGCCATTGAATGGGGGAGGGAGAATGTCACAACTTGTGGCTGAATGTTATCAATAGCACTTTTAAAACTATACAAGTATAATCTTTTTATTGGCTCACCTTTTGTGTAATTTCATGTCAGTGAAGGCATTTCACGTCTCCAGTTATACTGGCTGATACATTGATGGCTGTGTGCATTGTTCACACCATGATACCACATAAGAGCGGTTAAGGTCACATAGACGTTATGAAGTAGATCAGATTCACATTAAGTTCACACAGGAATAAGGACTCTCTGAACTGTCATTTTACATCCTGATTATCCATCCTTATTAATAATTATTACTATTACTTTAGCTGATAATATTATTAGCTGATAATAAGAGGCAAAATAAGTGTCCTCTGTCTCTGTTGCATGTTCTTTATTCATGATCCAGTCATTCATATTCTGTCAGTGTACATGGTGTTTCACGTCATTCGGAGCAGTTATGCAGGTCTTGCAGGGCTTGTGGGGCTTGCAGGGCGTGAAGCTGCACACATAGCGATTTCTGATGGAAGGCTTTTGGCCTTTAAGGTGTACTCCACCTTTCCTGGTTCTAAAAGCAAGAGAAACAAAGGCAGATATTGTACTGTGGTCTTAAAATGCACGACTGCATCATGGGCTTTTCCAATCTGAAAGCCATCTGACAGACTTATTATGTCACATTTTTTAGGGCAAAGAGCCATTTAAAACCCTTTTTGCATACATTTGTATTTGTAATTGTCTGTGGAGCATCCCAACCTCAACAGGTGGATCAATACAAGTTTGAATTAGATTTACCAAGTTGAGTAGAACTCACCCTCAAAGCACTCGGGGATGGGAAGGGTCCCATCGTTACAGGTGCTGGCCACAGGGTAGCCACAGCTCTCAGCCCTGTTCAGACAATAGAAGACAACATGCTCTCCATGGAGGACTCTGTTGGGTTTCAGGTCTGCGATCCAGAGCTTCTTGGCATTGTAGAAGATGCGGCCTCTTTTGATGCCAACTGTGCAGGGGGCTGGACAAGGAAACGGAGCAGTTAAAGCATGCTTTAAGATAACACAACTAAATGCAATGAGACAAAAGAGGGAAAAAAGGGAGGTGGACTCCGTTAGCTCTCTGTGGTCGCCCCCTTCCCAGGCGAATTGATTAATTCACTTATTTATTTTTACATTATTATTTTATTATTATTATTATTATTATTGGCATTGTGTGTATTGCTATTATTTATTTATTTGTTTTTACATTCTATTATCATTATTATTACTATTATTATTATTATTATTATTATTATTTATGTTGATGTGGAACTTAGTTATCAATATTATTACAATTACTATTTATGTTGCTGTGTTTCCTCCTCCTCAGACATTACCTGCACATTCCTCTGGTCAGTTATTTACATATGAATATATGACCCACTTAAAAAACACACACTTTCATACATGCACATTAATACTTAAAAAATACTCCCACTAACAAAAATGTGTACCACATTCAAATCATAGCATCTGCTTCATATGTCTTACGTTAATGTCTGTATCACCTTTGTCTGTACAGTGTGTCACCTGTTTGTACTATGTCACACTGAGAAAAAAAGCATGTTTTCACCAGACGTTGCACACTTAATCAGCAGATTATAGCATTAGTAATATTGGCTTGAAGCTAATTTTAACTTCTGTTTGCATGAAAGCGGTGCTGAAGGTTGAGAAGAGTTTATTTCTCGTTTCTTTTAACTAACCAGGGTGCTGGCGTCTCTCTCAGCTTGTAAGGGACAGAAACAATCTGAACATATCTGGATACTAACTGACTGCTGGTCCAGAATCATAAATACAGGGATTTAGCCTGAATTTAATCTGATTTTCCCATGACTCACCTCTGCAAACTGGTTTGGAAGTCCAGTTTCCTGTGTTTTGGCACTGGATCTCAGCTTCACCATCCAGAGTATAATGCTCATTGCAGGCATACTTAACCTTCTCCTTGTAGCCGTGTTGCCTCATCACAGCAAAGGTAATGAAGCCATTTGGTATGCCTGTTGGGATGCCGCAGCTCACCACTGGGATGATCAAACGTGAGGAAGTTTTATTTAGTAGCTGCAAAGAGCATGATGTCTATGAAAAGAAATTACAGAAAAAAATCAGGGGCTTGTTTTATTATGGTAAACACTGACATCGTCTGCGTACCTCGGCACACCGGTGGCTCCGTTGTGCTTCCATCAGCCATGCAGGATCCCCTCTCATAACTTGGTGCCTTAGGAGGGTTACACTCATATGTCCAGCCTTGCCCATACATGGTAGTGTTTCCATTAACCGGCTTATCGTGGGTGATTCTTCCATCTATAGGTGGCCTGGGCAGCTCACAGTTCACAGCTGTAAGAGGAGAGATGATCATGCTAGAGTTACACTGACATCAAGTCTGCAGCATTTCTTCTCTGTGAGCCTTAAGAAGGCAAAATCGACAATAAACTGATGTCAGGGTGAGTATGTATACTGCTTTCTGGGCAACAAAGTGATCAGACCTAATATTAGACATAATATTACATCATAATTATTTACTTTGGATGTTGTGTTTGCTGTATGTAATTCCCCTCCAGTACCTTTGCAGAGAGGTGGTGGATTGCTCCAGGTGCCATCATGCAAACACCTGCTCTCATTGGCTCCCTGTATGACGTACCTGACAAAGTTCACAGTATTCTGACATGTTTTATTGTAAAAACACACAACCTGTAATGATCTGTTTGGAACTATGAAGTGGCTTTTTTTTATCACCATTGTCTTACCCGTCATCACACGTGTAGTTCAGCACACTCTTGAATGGAGCTTCTTTCATCCCCATCAATGGCTGCAGAGGTCCAGGGATTGGACACATCTTAGCTGTAGAAGAGACGGTACAGATGGTCACATTTTCATCAATATTACAGTATATACACAGTACATATTGTAGAGGCACCAAAGGTGTATTATTTTCAACATTGGTATATTGTTAAAGTGAGGAAAGTGAGCAAAATATCCAGAACTTTCAGCATATTGTAATTCAAGTGTTCTATGAGAAAACTAGACTTCTGCACCTTCTCATGGCTCTGTTATCAGGCTTTAAAAAACCTAGCTGTGGCAGGAGACTTTGACCAGTCACAGGTGTTTTCAGAGAGACAGCGTTCCGATTGGCTGTGCATTCTCATTGAACTCCAATCAAACGGTCAAACTAGGAAAATAAATCAAATATGAATCAATATTCTGTTACTGTAAAGCATATTTCTCACCTCAAATGTGTCCAGAAACATCTTGAAGACTTTTGAGGTGGAAATAGGCATGACAGTAACAGAATATTGATTCATATTTGATCAGTGCTGCCTAGTTTGAGCGTTTGAACATTCGTAAGTGACTGACAGCTGCTCAGAAACGTCAGGCTCTGACACTGGATTACCTGTCTCATGCACAGTTCAGACTGTATTGGTGTTTGAAAACACAAAAACCTGTATTTTGATGAAACTGCTAAAAACTTCTTAAACTGATTGTTTCCTGTCCCTTATATATACTGAATATTTCAAAGAATTAATCATCCTTACAGAATTGTGTTTTTGTCATTGTGAAAAAAAAACCCTTTGAAATAGCATTTGGACCTCATCATGGAGTAAAATAAACCCAACAACACACCTGGGGTGGGAGCACCACCTTACTTGTGGATGGTTTTAACAGTTTACAAATTACAGCTGTTCTGGTGTTGCACTTCTGCATCACTCTGAGTAAGAGCACAACAGCTACGTTGTTAGTAGACTGAAATCAGAGTGAAACTCACGGGAGCACGTCAGGTCTGACTGCGTCCATTGTCCCGTGCTAGTGCAGGTCATCCTTCGAGGGGTCGCCGTTGAAGGCGAGTACCCCCGTTCACAAGTGAGGGTCACCTCTTCCCCAACCTCATACACACGCTTTAGGGTCAACTCATCAATCCCGTCAGCGACTAAAGGTCGGCCACATACTGGTGAAAGACCAGAATTTGACAAATATATCAGGATTCACAGGAGTAATGTTCCCAACACAGTGACAGCAGCCTATAATCCACTGTGTAGATTAAAATGACATGCATTGTTGTGCACATTTTATTTTTGATGATCAATCATGTGCAAAAAGTGCACTGGATTAAAAAAACCAAATAGAGATTAACAGAAAGTCACACAGGAATACTTGCAGCACATTACTAAAAAGCACAATAAAGTCATTTCATGCTCAAATATAAACTTTCCTGCTCCATTGTACCTTTCTTGGATGTTACGGTAGTGTATAGAGCTACTTGGCAAAGGACCAGCAAAGCCAACGTCGAAGCCATCCTCTTGGGAGTGAAGACTCCTCAGTGTCCCCTGTGTCTGGGTGAGGATGGAGCCCACGTAAGGGCTGCTGCTGGGTCAACGGGCCCCTGACAGCCTGCTCCAATCAGACGGCTGCGTAAGCTCCTATTGATTGAGCACAAAGGTCTGAACTCCTGCATATTTACCCAGAACTGATCGATAACCTTGATTTGGTTCAAGAGCCGGCAGCTTATGAACTGATAAATAAGACACTGTGCCAAGACACTGTACACACACATATTCAGATTTCCGATGAACAGTACTTAATCCATGTATTGTTGTTTTTAGTAATGCTCTAATGAAGCAGAAAAACAACATTTCAGCAATAATCACAAATAACCAAGGGGTGTGCTGCGTGTAGCCTACTCTAGTTTGGGTTTACAAAAGTTGCTTTTTGGTGAAGTTGGGAAAATTTAACAAAGTACAAGGTTTAATCAGCATACAAGAGGAGGTAGTCCACTTTATTAATTAAAAAAAAAACTGTGACCTGGAGAACCATCATGACTGAAACTCTGGGTAACACTTCATGTTACAGGTCTGCAGATTTCATCATAATCAGGTGATAATTAGCAAGTAACCTATTTGAAATTTCTTTGGAATTACTACCAAATTACCCCAATATTTACCTTAAAATTGGTTTAAATAGCTAACTAGCTGCTGCAGCTCTCATTGTTCTTTCTTTTAAGTGATGGATGTTTTGAATGAGCTTGAGCCCCAAATCATCGGTGAAGAGCACATCTGGTTTATCTAACCCAATTTAATTTGTAAATATTTGTCTTTCGCATAAGAAGGATTGAGATGGTCCGGCTGCTCGGCTGGTCAGTGAACCTGTGAGGGAATTGGTAAAATTTTAGAGATTACAAGCCAGTCAAAAGAGCTGATGAGCCCCTCCGTGGCTTTGAGGAAATGTTTAAAATGGGAAGAGTTCTTAAGACCTTTTGATACCACTGGTTATGGGTTTCAGTATTTTCATTATTTTGTCATTATTTTGTTCAATCACTTGTGAATGAGACAGTTTGCTCCGACTGGCGGTGCTTGGTATTTCCTCATCTGACGTCAACATGGCTGTCAGGTCACTAACTTTCTCATTTTACAGCTGACCAGTAGCTACAAGATGTTTCTGAAAAGAAACAGGCATTACAGTAACAGAATATTGATTCATATTTGCCTAATTGACCGTTTGCAAGTGACTGACAGCTGCTGAGAGCAGCAGGTTCCAGCCCAGCTCTGATTGTTTTTTTTCCTCCGGTCTGTGAAATCTTGCAGATGCCTTTAGGAGCACTGGAGAGCACACTAGTTATTTCACACTACCTGTCTCATGCATGACCGTCAGGATGTACTGACCATGTTGTAAAAATGACTTTTTAAATCATATTTGCTCCGCTTCTACCTACTGCTTCTTTAACGGATCTACAGTTTATGTGTAAAGGAAAACTGTAATGCGCTCTGATACCACAAGATGGCGCTCCCCACCCAGACTTCCTGCAGGACCTCCTCCTCCTCCTCTTCGTCCCTCCCTCCCTTCCTACCGGAGCAGCTCCTGATCTGCTGCGTGACATCAGCCAGATAGAAAAGAAGGAAGCGGTGCGGAGCAGCGTCAAGTCACACAGAGGCACTCAGACCACGAGCAGGAAGTTTGTCTGAGAAATAAAATTGGTGGAACAACCTTTAGGCTAATAATACTAATACTACTAATAGTAACGATACAATTTATTTATAAACGCCTTTCAAGACACCCAAGGACACTTCACAAAGTAAGATCAGTCTATACAAGATACAGTGGAAAGAACAACGAAATGAAATTTAAAATAAATACAGATCAATGTGTACATTCGTAACAAACACATTACAAAGTATCCTGAAAGGCTGAACCAAAAAGATGCACATTTTTTTCTTAAAGAAAGAGACATGCTCTCTCTTGTGTTTGGATTGACAGGATGATTTGACAGGTGGCTCCACAGGCTTGGATTTATGGTCATGTGCAATAAAATGGGATAATTTGGGCAAAAATAAGCCATTGATTCAACATTTACTGCAGACTTCAGCAGAAATATTCTGGCAATTCACAGATTCCTGTTAATGAAGTGAAGGTTGCCAGTTCATATCCTCCACTGGAGCTGAAATCATGGAAATCATCTGCAGGGCTCTGTGTTTATTAATAGGAGACTTAATATGCAGAAAGGTTTCATGGGTTCTTTTTGATGGTTTCATGGCTGTCGCTTTCATGTATTGTTTGACAACAAATGCATCACAAGGACCTTTAACTGAGATTAAAGGCTGCACAGACACACGGCCACACTGAGGACACCGAGGGCTGCTTTTATGGCTGTTTGTGAATTTTATACACTCAGTTTCCAGTTTATTAGGTGTCTTAAAGCTTGTGTAGTCCGACAGAACCTGCAGTAAACCCTGCCTTCTCAAAGGTTACGGGCTCTAATTCATTTGGAGGAACTGTTTTAGGGAGGTCTACATTGTGTCACGTATACTCAGAGGTGAATATTTTGTATATATAAATACATAAATGGGGTGGACACAAACACTTACACAGCCTTAAAATGTTTCAACAGTACCTGAACATAATAGCTTTCATGAAGGTGGGATTTATTGCAGGGCATTACTTTTAACTAGGTTTCAGCTACATCAGGGGTTTTCAAGGTGGGGTCCAGGGAACACCAGGGGTCCTTGAAAGGGTTCAAGGGGGTTCCCAGCAAAAAAGGGAATCATTTATATTTATAATTTCATCCATAAGTAACACAAGGCCAAAATGTATGACTATTATAGTCATTAGTTTCATACAGTATCAGTGAGAAAACATCTAAAAGTTTAAATCCTAGGGCCCTGGGGAAAAATCTAATCAAATGGGGGTCCGTGGTCTAATTTGTGTCAGTTTAGGGATCCTTGATGTGGAAAAGTTTGGGAAGCACTGTCTACATCAGGGGTGTCAAACATATGGCCCGCAGGCCTGATGAACAGATTTAATGACATGATTTTATGATTTTGCAAGTAGAAAAATGAGCTGCAAATTTTCAGTGAAAGAAACTGCTGTTCTAAATGTGTCCACTGGATGTTGCTGTGCTGATAAGAAAACTGTTAAACCAGGACTGAGCAAGCAGACCGGACAGCCGGCCCGGAGCTGCCTTGTCGTTCAGCCTATTACGTCTTCTACTTTGAGCAGAGCACTTGAATAACTTAAACAAAATACTGCAAGGGCGCAGCAAAGATGTCACATAGTATTATGACAACATATCTGCATTCAAGTTGAAGACGTCATTGTGGGAGACACAACTCGCGGGTGGTGACGCTGTGTGTGACTCAACATGCTGCAGAAATGAAGCTGTTCAAAGATAAAATAACAGGAATATTGCTGCACATACATGCTTGACAGTATTATTGATTAACATTAATATTAAGGAAAAATTGACTGATATGTCTTTTAGTCCTCTGTGTCCACAGATACATTTTTGTTGGTCCAATCTGTGAGATCAGGTTCAATTCACCAGTTGAATTAAGCCTCAAGATTAAAAGTATAATGTGAAGTCAGGTAAAATGGGCTTAAGGTTGGAGCTCTAACATTTTACAGCCAATCACAATAACTGATCTTGTACTGTTGCGACAACACTAGTTGACATGTAACAATAGTTCTGATTGGTCTGACGCTATTATAAGCAGGGCATCGTGTTACATGAAGCGTGGCAGAGAACTGGTATGGTAAGTGAGCCTGACATTAAATATCATTCATCACTAATAAGGATGATAAAGTAATTATGAGTAAGCGTACAAGCAAATTAAAATGTTTATGAGCAACGTTTTGACAGGCTCTTTCAAATAGAAAAGTTGAAATTTTAAAAAACTTAGATTTTTGGGAGAAAAGTAATTTTAGGTTCTGGCCCATTATAGCTTAACCGTGTCAGCTCAAATGGGCCACAAACAGACACACTTTTACACAGAAGTTACACAGAAACTGCACATATTGTGGATGCACAGTATAATTCATGAGTATGAGTTGCATATGAAAGCATGAATTTTGCATATTTATAGTGTTGTTACTATGACACATCAGACATTAGGGATAATTTACTGTTAAAAATATTATATATAAATAAATAAATAAATAATACATATAAATAATAAACAATAAAATACATTATATATTGAATTATTATTACATATTCTATTATCTATCAATGTAATAATAATAAAATATATATAATTCATTTATTTACGATATCACTGGGTGTATAAAAGACAAGAAAAAAATGCAGATGTATACTGCACATTTTGTGGATGTACCGTATAATTCATGAGTATGATTTGCATATGAAAGCATGAATTTTGCATATTTATATCGGTGTTACTACGGCACATCAGACAATAGTGATAATCTACTGTTAAAAAACAATAACTTTGTTCTAGCTGGCTCTTCTGTACCACTGGGTGTATAAAATACAGGAAAAAAATTACAAATATATACTGCATATATTGTGGGTGCATAATTCACGAGTAATTTGCTATAAAAGTAGAGCAGCCCGAGCTACTGTCTTGCTTATAAACTAATAATTGTCGTCATACTGAGCAGGTACCAGGTATGAATTATGCTTCTTCTACAACTGACTTGGAATGAAAGAAGGATAAAACACTTTTATTTTGAAGGTGCGGGCCGGATGTAGCATGTCCCCATTGTGGCTAGCTCGGTTAGCTTGGCAGAGCTGTCAGTGGAGCAGCCCAGCGGTACCGACAGGCAGGGAAAGCCCTCACAGTAAGTACAGAGTCTCCGGTGAAGCCCACCGCTCCGCCCCGCTCTCTGCCGGCTCCGCACCGAGGACTGCGCCTCTAAACGGACTGACAAACACTTCGGCGACACTGAAGCTGTAGCATTGATTTGTTTGCAGGGGAGGACATGGCTGATGTAAGTTCAAACGAGTCGTCCACCGCGGACGTGGCCAACAGGTTTGCCCGCAAAGGTGCTTTGAGGCAAAAAAACGTCCACGAAGTGAAGAACCACAAATTCATAGCCAGGTTCTTCAAGCAGCCGACTTTCTGCAGCCACTGCACCGACTTCATCTGGTAAGTCTCCCACCTCCACCCCCTGGCTGCTGCTGCTGCTGCTGCCTGTTGCATACTGCTAACTTCAGGCGATGATGTAACACAACTTCTCGCTAACTTTCCCTTCTTAAACCTGCTCTCTGCGCTTCTTCTCAAAGACTTTCTGACCAGTAAAGTGACCTGAGGTGTCCAAAAGCCGCCTCTCCTCTCACTAATAGATTTTACTACCAATATGTCGGCAATGTGTCCAAGAAATCACATATGGGAGGAGTTTTGCTGGTGAAACAGTGAGTATTTGTAGGAGAGGGAGTCGTGTTTAGTTGGTTTATTCATTCTGTATTTGAAAATTCCCACGGGGAAACAGGGACAGTAAAGCAGACATTTTTAAATAATGTGTGACTGAATCCCAGAGCTCCTGTTTAACAACTTCAGCGTTGCATAAACATAAATTAACACATTTCTGCATGAGTGGCAGGCAACTAAATGACAACTGTTCAAGTCCACTTACCCTCTTCTTTTAAAACAAATGCACAGATAATAATAAGAAATAATAATAATAAGAAAAACAGCCGTATTTCCAGTACAGGCCACCGTTTTCTATGTTATACATCTATATACATTGTTAAGAAAGCTGAAGATCTTTCTGCTCTATAAGGCCAGGGGGTGAAGTTTTATTTAGTTTTCAACGTGTTCTGAGGTTAAAAGCTTATACATAAACACCTTTAAATAATAAAAAACATGGGAGCGAATGACGTTGGTTCTAATCAGCTTGAACACACTTTGGAAATCATAAAGACTCATGAAATCAGTTTTCTGTAACATTTTTGAATATTTAGCACCTAGTTGGTGGCCATTTTGAAAAATGTTCGCAGTGCCCTCATATCTATATATTTTAATAACATATTTCAACAAATTTTGCACAGATAATAATAAATACAAGGAACAACAACAAGAAGAAAAAATGTCATTTCTATGTTGAACAGCTATAGACATTATTGAGAATAAAAGAATATAAAAAACACCCTTAAATAATAAAGAAACATGTCTGTGATCCTCTGAGATCTGATCTAATCAACTTGAACACACTGGAAATCATAAAATCAGTTTTCTGCACCATTTTTGAATGTTTAGTGCCTATTTGGTGGCCATTTTGAAAAATGTTTGCAGTGCCCTTATAGCTTTATATTTTTCGTGACATATAAGCCTACATTTGTGGCAAATATGTTCACAAAATGCAAAATTGTTATGCATGTTTCAGCATAGCTGCCCCTCTGTCTAGTCTTCCCTCACACATTGCTGCTGTAGAGTTGCTGAGATTGGACCTGGCTAAAGCCTTTGGATGAGTAATAGTTTCCCTCTTCCTGGCACATAGTCTACTGGTTTTTACTGTGGAGGAACAACTTGAGTATTTATTGGTTAAAAAACTCTTGCACAGCTGCTCACTGGCCAGATTTTAAGGTGAAATTCTGCACTTTACTGGCACTGAGAGGAGCCCATGTGGAAAAACACTTCACCTATGGAGAAATGGCTCAACATGTGCTCATGGTATTCAGTTGAAACACACTTGAAGTGGGCAGTGACCTGCAGAGGTACAGAGCCTGTAAAGCTGCACTTCTTTCCATTAGTGATATTTGGAAAGTATGACAAAACAGTGAGACAGTGAGATTTCAACTTAGTGGTACATCTTCAGAGTGAGAGGAGTGAACTAGCAGCCAGCTTGGTAGAGCTGCACCCATTGCTGCTGTTCAAGGTGGGAATGTGATCTCAGGCCCGTTATTACTGGTGGCTTCTAACCTTGACAGTTTTACAGCATGACCTGTGCCCTACCAAACATCACTCCTTAGCAAAACACAAGCTCAACCTGAAACTTTGCGGCAACAATTTGTTGCTTTGCCTCATAGATTTCAGAAGGATGCAAGAGTCGACTTAGGGATGTGACATTATGTCATATTTTGTGTTGTTTTCAGTATTAGGGTAGAGTATAGTGATTAGTCGGTTATTTTTTATTTGTTCAAAATGCACCTTAAGGGGAGATTTGTCAGGTACTTGTACTCTTATCAACACAGGAGTGGGCAAATATGCTTACTTACTGCGAATATAAATACACATTTATTATTGTAAATCAATTAACAACAAAACAATGACAAATATTGTCCAGAAACCCTCACAGGGACTGCATTTAGCATAGAAATATGCTCAAATCATTACATGGCAAACTGCAGCCCAACAGTGTGTCAGTGTGCTGACTTGACTATGACTTGATCCAAACTGACTGTGATCATCATTAAGTGGGCATGTCTGTAAAGGGGAGACTCGTGGGTACCCAGAGAGCCCATGTTAATTCACATAGCTGGAGGTCAGAGGTCAAGGGACCCCTTTGAAAATAACCACGAGAGTTTTTCCTCGCCATTTAGCACAAATTTGGAGCATTATTTATCCTCCTTCCCGACATGCTAGTATGATACAGTTGGTGCCAACGGATTCCTCAGGTTTTCTAGTTTCATATTACAGTATATCAGTATCTTCACTCTAGCCTTAAAACTGAACCCATTACTATCTCTAAAATATGGTTAATGCGTTAGTTGAGTCACTGTTTTACTGTCCTGACAATGTGATTAAAATCAAATCAATCATCTGACAGCAGTAGAACATATACTATATGGCCCAAAGTATGTGGATACCCATATGTGATTGTCTAACACCTCATTCCTAAATGATGGGTGTTATTAATCATCTGCTATAAAGCCTTCACTCCTCTGGAAAGGCTTTCTAAAAGATGTTGGATCTAGGCTGAATTGTTGCCGTTCAGCCACCAGAGCTTTAGTGAGGCCGACAGTGACGTTAACGCATAAGGCACAGCTTTTACAGTCAGCATTTCTATTCATCCCAAAGGTGCTGGATGGGCTTGAGGTCGGAGGTCTGCACAGGCCAGTCAAGTTCCTCCATGGCAGAAAGATATCTCTTTATGGACCGAGCTGTTTTCACGAGGGCATCCATTAAACATCATTGTATTCTTTAGCATTAATCAGGGCTGTGTATTGGCAAGAATCTGACGATACAACACGTATTATGCTACAAGGGTAACGATTCAATATATTGTGATATATTGCAATACTGTATGTAAGGGGACATATTGTGATTCATTCTTTAAATTTAACTTTAGGAGAAATGTCATAATGAAAACACCATTTTTAGAACAGGCAAAAATAACACATTTATACTGCATGCTAAAACTGCACGGTTTTGCCCCAAACTGCAAGTGATTATGATAAAATTATTATGTCTATAAAGGGGAGACTGGTGGGTACCCGTAGAACCATTTACATTCCCATATCTTAAGGTCAGAGGTCAAGGGACCCCTGTGAAAATCGTCATGTCAGTTGTTCCTCGCCAAAATTTAGCGTGATTTTGAAGCCTCCTTCCCGACAGGTTAGTATGACATGGTTGGTATCAATGGATTTCATAGGTTTTGTAGTTTCTTATGTCAGTACCATCACTGTAGCTTTAAAACTGAGCCTGCTGCTACCTCCGAAATATCAATATTGGGCTGTTGGATCTTTAAGAGGATACAGTATCACACTACATGATATCGCGATATTCATGTGTATCGATATTTTCTTACACCTCTATTACTTATGTAGAATTAAGAAGTAGGGATGTAAATAATTAACTGTTTAACCGCTAACTGTCATTACGTATTTTAACCGATTAACGCTATCGGTCAAGAAATATTAATAATTAATTCAAAAGCTGAGCAAAACCCAGAGGAGCGACTCATCATTTTAAGAGAGTCTGAGTCGGAGTTACAGATACAGAAAGTTGGCTCTGGTTTCTTGAGCTTGCTTGAGCTGAGGAGTTGTATCTTCTTTGCATTTATTCACCAACAAATAAGCTGTACACACACTGTCTGCTACACCTACATTCACAGCTATAATGCCACTGATAAACCCACACTCACTGTTGCCACACACACACACACACAGTCTGTCGGACGCTCGCTAAAGCTACACCGTGCTGACAGGTGGTTTGTGTGTAGCTACGGGCAGTATAAAGCCTCCAGCAGCGATACAGATTCTATCATACCACAAACACACACATGGTTTGTGAGGCAAATGCTAAAGTTACGCCGAGCAGCAGAGTATTGTTATGCCGGATAGACACAGCAGACAGACGACCTGCTAAACTAAATGATGCATCGTTGGCAGCGGACTTTTACTGGCAAGGTGGCAGCATGTCCGTGACACTAATCTTGTCGGTTAACGGTTAATAATCTGTTAACAAGGGTTGGTTATTGGTTAAAAAAAAAAAAACTTCAAAATTAGCATCCCTGCTAAGAAGCCAAATCATGAAAAACACAAGAGTGTCCTTATACTTTTGGTCTGATGACAAGAAATGCTTTCAGTAAAGTATGAACATTTGAAAGGTCTGCAATGCTTTTGTTTGTTAGTGATGTACATCATGCGACATCCTCTCCCTGGTATGAATGTATGAATGGGTATTAATGTGTTTACTGTGTATGTGTGTGACTGAGTGAGAAGGAGAGAGAAAACAAGAATTTAATTCAGCCTTCTTTGTTTTCACAGGGGGTTTGGAAAGCAAGGATTCCAGTGCCAAGGTAAAAACCAAACTGACTGAGATCTGACTCGTTCAGACATAATGAGACCCTGAACATGTGTGTCTGTGTGTGTGAGATGTGTTCGATACTCTTATGGAGACGTCCATGTGTGCAGCAAAGAAACGGAGACAAGGATGTTTAACTGATTTGTCTGTGAGAGTATATATCTGGTTATTTCTGCTAAACTGCTGTCTTATGACGAATATGACGAGAACTAGTGTTGGTGTATTTTCAATAGTGTTTTCTAAACTATTTCCATCCCCATGTATTTGTTTACTATTTTGCAAGCATGCCGTTGTTTGTTTACCCACAACCAGGATAGTGTTATTGTGGTCATAATGTGTCTGAATCACGTGGCCTGAAGGAAATGAGTCTAGCATAACATTATTATTTTTAGAGTATAGCAAGCAGCCTAGAACTGGTTTCTGGGGTTCTTTTGAGCTTGTTACTGAAAATGCTAATTATCAGTGAAGCTTTTGCAACTGGACCGTTGGTAGAGAACGCTTTGGCAATACAAGACTCTGTGGCTAAAAACAAAAGAATGACAGGTGAGACTATTTTTGAGAAAAGTGAAGAAGAGGATTAGGGTAGCATACACAAATATGGACATGTGTTGTTCCTCACGTCAGCCTCCGAATCGCCAGCATCACTGAAGGCGGATTTCCTATCAAGCCGCCGTTTTGAGCTTCAGCATGCATTGACTCTCAGAATTCCTCATCTAATGTGGAAACGTTTGGGCTTGCCAGATTCTCTGGCTCTGATGGCGAGTGCCCAGGTAACAGTGCAGATGATGTTAAATTGATGCTTCACTTAGATATAGATTCGTTCATGTTGTTATAGTGCTAAAACAATCCAAAAGTCAGTCTTCGGTGTTGCCATCACTGATGTGAAAATACTGTTAAAGATGCTCTATACAATATCCAGAGCATTAATATACTGTAGAAGCCAGCAGCTACTTGCTATGTAATGACATAGATGAGTAATCTTTACCTGAGCAGAGGTGTGTGTGTTGTAATCTCAGCTTCTCCTTGCTTTGTTGACATTGCCGAGTTGGCCACGCGTACCTTTTAGTTAAGGCTGCACAATTAATTGAATATTAATCACTATATTGGCTTCCCACAGTTAAAAAGTTCAAAGTTCGTGCTCCGTTCACAGAAACCTCTGCTGCAATGAAATCAAGTGCTTCCTAAACTCCTAAACAGCCAACCAGATCACCGATGTCTGTCTGTGCTCAGCATTTCCTCTCGAAGCTTCAATTATCTAGGATTTTTAGTAATTGAATTACTAGACTTACTCGAAGAATTGTTTGTATTTTTTTTTCAGTTGAAGAGTTTTTCCTTATCCATTGAGAGGGCTGCATTGTAAAGGACAGAAGGTGTCGTATCCTGTACAGATCGTAAAGCCCCTTAAAATTGTGATTTGTAATTGTGGACTATACAAATAAAATTGACTTGACTTTGCTACTTCAGAGTCATGTGTGCGGGCCCTGTCCTCCCAAATGGTGGTGTTTTGAGGCTGATATCTCAACACCCCTCCCCAAATATCCAAATACCAAAATTTAAAACCTAATAGCCTCCCTGCCCAACGAACGGATATCTGAATAGTTGAATATTGGGGTCCAGCCCTAGAAAGCAGTATTCTGTTTATTTAAAAGTGAAAATGCAATAAGGATATTTTGTCCCTGCAACCAATGAGTAACTGATCCCAGCTGACAATAGGCGAGGCGGGGTTCTCCCTGGACAGGTTGCCAGTCCATCGCACGGCTGACACCTAGAGACAGACAACCATTCACGCTCACATTCACACCTATGGGTAATTTAGAGTCATCAGTTAACCTGCATGTCTTTGGACTGTGGGAGGAAGCTGGAGAACTTGGAGAAAACCCACACTAATACAGGGAGAACATGCAAACTCCACACAGAAGAGCCCCTAGCTGGATTTGAACCTGCGACCCTCTTGCTGTGAGGCGACAGTGCTAACTACTGCACCACCATTATTAATAATCGGGATTATCATTTTGGCCATAATTGTGCAGCTCTACTTTTAGTGTATGTTCATGCATGTGAGTGTGCCCCGCTGGCTAGCTCACGTCCGCCGCTTTGCACTTCGCTCATATGGCAGTTGCAGCTGATAACGCTGTCCCGACAACGTCGTATCCATCCTCCGGTTCCCCCTCAGCTAAACTCTTAGCTCTGTCAGCAGTTGGCACCGTTAGCTGCTGGTTGCTGGCTCAGTTGATGCCATATTGAGAGGCAATACATGTGCTCCCAATCTTGCATTTAGCACTTTTAAGAAAATACAACATATATAAAAGATTGTATTTGAAAAGTGCACCACAGACTTTTCTAGTTATGTGTACAGAATCAAAAAAAAAAAAAGTCAAGTCTCTCATTTACATTCTAGACACTTTGGATTAAAATACTCCTACATGCTTTAATAATTGATCACAGGCATTTGTTGTTGCATTTTTACTATTTTTCTTAAAGTTGTTAAGTACGAGTTATTTTCAGTTGTCATCTGTAGCAAATGTATTAACAGTGTCTTAACATTTCACACCAGTAAAAATGAAAACCATCCAGCGAATAGCTTGATTGGAAACTCTCTCGACAGATCTCTTCTTACCGAGTTGTTCAGCTGAACAGAAGACAGTCTCTCTCTGTTGGAGACTTAAACATAAACACTTTGCCACGCCAGGCGTTTGATCTCAATGAGTCAGAAGCTCTTCCCTTGAGAGTGTCGGTGAGAGTGAGGCATACAGAGGTCTTCACTGAATCATCATACTAATTGATTTAGATGCTTCATACTGTGTCTGAGGCCCCGTGTCTGGGAAGTGCTCACATATAGGAACATGCATATTGATGACTAACAACCCGACACCCACTCTGCTATGTGATTTGAGGTGAGATGCTAGTATTTTGCTCCTGCTCCGACTCAGTAATGAGTCAGTCCAAGGTGTCAGAGTGTTGACAGCTTAACGTGTTTTTGCATAACCTGACAATATCGTCAGTGTGTCCGCCAACCCCCTCCTCTGCTTTCACAGCAAGTTTTCATTTTCACCCTTCCTCATTGTTGCCGTCACAGCTTTTCATCCAGGAGACGATAAACTGAATGATTAGAAGGACTAGAAGAGGTCTGGAGAGGACTGACTGACCACTGCTCCTTCTTCCACCATAAATCCACGCATGCACTTGTTGAATAAATAATGCGTGCCTTATCAAGATGAAAGTCATATGTTAGACAGCAGCTATTCAAAGAGAGAAAGGTCCTCACTGTATAATATCTGTTTATCCATCAATTATTAAACTGAAGTTTCGAGAAAATGAGGGTCGAGTCCTCCAGCAGAGCCCCTCAGTCACTTCCTGAAAATGACAAAGTAATAAACTGGAGAGGTGGCATTTCTGTAACAAGAGTGACATTTAATTTCCAGTCCTGCAAATGTCTCTTTTCTAAGAATAGGGTGGGCTGCATAGTGTCATGTCACGTGTAGGATTGATCAGGTTTTTCTGCTGTGTTCATGCTTGTATGGTTATTTTTAAGAACATGTTGGGATTAGCTATTTAAAAACTGGGGCTGTCAATTGCTTAAAATATTTAATCATGATTAGTTGTGTGACTGTCCATGATTAATCTTGATTAATCCAATATCAATCACATTTTTAGAAGGACATTTGTCAATTATTTAACACTCAGACAACATGGGAGCTGACAGATACGCTGCTTTATGTGTATATTTATTGTTGGAAATTAATTAATCACATAAAACAATGACAAATATTGTCCATAAACCCTCACAGGTTCTGCATTTAGCATTAAAAAATATGCTCAAATCATAACATGGCAAACTGCAGCCCAACAGGCAGCAACAGCTGTCAGTGTGTCAGTGTGCTGACTTGACTATGACTTGATCCAGTCATAGTCAAGTGGGCATGTCTGTAAAGGGGAGACTGGTGGGGACCCATAGAACCCATTTTTATTCACATATGCGGAGGTCAGAGGTCAAAGTACCCCTTTGAAAATGGTAATGACAATTTTTTCCTTGCCAAATTTAGCGTTTGGAGCGTTTTTTAGCCTCCTGCGTAGCAAGCTACCAACGGATACATTAGATTTATTTGATGTCAGTATCTTCTGAGCCTATTACAACCTTCGGAAGATCGAAGGCGAGACGGTTGCATCGCTTCACGCTGCCTGTGTATTGGCCAGAAGGCTGCACACCACAAAGACTGCAGCTAACCGCCAGCTACCACGTAGGTTCAGCGCCTGCATGAGAAGAAATGAGTCATTCAAAAATGGAAACCGGAAGATATACAAGCCGCTGTTATGATGCATACATGAAATAAAGCTGCGTTGATCGCCTGTTTTCACACCACGTGTTTCATTTCAGAGGGCCATGTCGTCGCGAAAGTATCTGTATTAGAATGATCAGATGAGGGGAAGATGGCCAATGAGAAGAAATTGCAAAAAATTTGCATTTTTCAGTCTTTTCTGACATTTTATTGACCAAATAAATAATAAATAAATCCAGAAAGCGACTGGCGGATAATTCAGAAATAAACAGCCCTGCTACGCTGTGCTGTACTGTATGATGTGAGGATATCCTGGAAGATGTGAACATTAAAATCACCTGAGTTTATTGTGTTGAATGAACTCGTGTGTGTGCAGGTGGGAGCACGACACCTGTAATGAAATGTAAGAGCAAAGTTAATTTTGAGGAGAGCTAATGTTGTGGAAACAAACAGGCCTATCAGTACCCAGTCTGTCTTCACCTGGCTACGTTTCCTGTGGAGTCTCGTTTCACGGCTCTGGCTTGCTGCCGTGGAGCAGCGGCCTGGTATCTCAGACTACTTTAGCTGACATTGCAGTACAGCTGGGCAATTTGTAACCGCGTCTCTCAGCAGATTGAAACCTGTGAGTTCGGTTTGAGGGTCAGGGTTCCTCATTTGGTTCTGATTCGCCGAGGGTTAAGCTGACAGTGTAATGCTGTTCTGTGACCTCATGTTCAATCACTTTAACATATTCATTTCGAGCCACAGTCCTCTTTTGGCCCTCTGTAAGTGTTTGGGGGTCAAGTGGCTTCTTCAGAGGCTCCTGTGTAGACACTTATTGAACGCAGTGTTAGTGTAATATACTGTCCTTGCCCCAGATTGTCGAGCTAATCCAGGATTTCTGCCACAAAGTGACTTTTCCAACAGGATGTAGATGGTACCATGAGACCAATGTACCCTGCCGCCCCACAATATTGATCCTATTTCAGATTTTATTATTAACAAGCTTTTTAGTCCGTCTAACTCTTGTCTTTTTTTTACAGATATGATGCAGGTATTCATAACCTAGACCCCAAAAATTTATCTCACAAATTTATTTCTGGCTCTTTGACTACAAAAAAATCAATTTAAAAATTGTCTCATAAACTGCTGTTCTTTATCGTCTATAATTTTAGTGCGTGTGGGGTAAATTCCTCTTAGAGGACATATTACAACAAAGTCAAGAAAGGTACTTAGATGTGAGAAGAATAAATGGAGAACCAGGAGGCTTTGTTATTCCAGGAGAAAGGGTATTGTGAGTGTATAATCTTATTTTCTGCTCCATACACCGCTAACGCGCGGCAAAGATCATTTGTGGAGTATCGATGCTCGCTCAATGGCTTCTTAAGGAGGACCTCTGAGTTGGACTGGATGTTTATTGGCAAACTATAGACAACTGAATTTGGCCCGAGGCTTTCCAATGTTCCCTGAGGCACAAGAGAAAAAGCTAATGAGTATTGTTGTTGCCTCCCAAGAGAGAAGACTACTTGATGTCCAGATGAAGGGTGATAGATTATTTTCACCCCTTTTTTACCCTGCTAGCTAAATGCATTTGGATCATTTGTTATTTGGTTGTTTCTGTAAGGAGTAGCGCTGTGTGTTGGCAAGAATCTGGAGATATGATACGTATCATGATACAGCGGTATATATTATTTAATTTATTGCGATATATTGTGATACTGTAAGCAGGGTGATATATTGCAATTTTTTAAAATTTTGTTTTAGGAAAACTGTCATAGTATGAAGAACACACCAAAAATATACTGTTTTAGAATGAGCAGAAGTGACATATTTATACTGTATGCAAAAAAGTGCTTGTTTTTTGTCCCGCACTGCATGTGATTATCATATAATCAATATAAACCTGGCATACATTATAATGACACTAACCAACCAACAAACCAGCGTAAGCCAGCCCCGCTTCTCTGTTCCTTTGATGGTCAGTGGCCTTGTTTGACACACTTTGACGGTGTCAGACAAATAATAATGACCGCAACTGTTGTCATCCGCCAGATCCCGTCAGCGCACAGTGTCTTTGTTTACCTTGTGCTGCTCAGTGTTTGGACAGTATTCAGTATATCCTCATGCACATCCGCCACCGCCACCGTGTCATCCCAATAAGGCCCCTGTTGACAGACCATGGAAAGGTAAACTCGGCATGTACACGGTCCCTGTCTGTCTGTACCGGCTGGCACATATATTCTACTATTGCTGCTGTTTCTTCTTGTTTTGTGTCTCCATGACAGTTTGCTCAAACAGCACGTTTTTTTTCTGATTCATTTGAGCACTACTTCCTACGTTCAATGTCAATGGGGGTCAGAAAACATAACTTATCTAACCAGTTGACCTGGATTCATTATTCAGTATGTTGCACGAGTGAAAGTGTTGATCAGCGACTAAAAATTGTCCAACGTGATGAATGAAAATACAGACAGAACAGACCTAACCAGCAGCCAGCATATAACGCAGCTACAGTGTGACAAATTTCTGTGTCCTGCAGACAGTGATACATCGGTTCATGCTTATATTTCTCCAGGGAGTTACAGCGCCTGTAATAAACCCCATCTTTTCACCAGAGTTTATTACAATTTCAACCTGAGGTTGCCTGAAATAAACCATGCTGATGTGTGCCTAGGTGAGCAATGATTTTACAGTGAAATTACTTGAAAATATCGTATCTCTGCAGTGTAGAAGCTACTTTTATAAGACAACAAAAGCTATTATTAGTGCACAAAGTTATATAAATATATAGAAGTACTGCAGCGTATTAGTATCCTTAGTTTCTTCTATCAAATGGAGCGCAGTTATATTAATTTAGTGGTGTAATAGCAGTGTGTAGAAAACTAGCAAACCCTCATAGATGAAACTTTGAAGTACTAATCCAGCAGGGCTGTTATCTTTCACAAGTACCCCTTCAGAGTCTGGGCCTGCTAAAAGTAAATTGCAATTTCAAAATTATAAGTTCCACATGTTTTTGTGCAGTTTTCAGATAGCTGTTTATTTATTTATTTGCCCACACAGATATGGGGTGATGCAGACTGCGAACAAATAGGTCAGAGCCTGGGCATCGTTTTTTATTTGTGTCACAGTTTGAGCCATAAACCCAAATATCATTTGGCCCTCCAAGAAACGATTCAGACAGGAAATGGTCCGTGGCAGACACATGACAGCCCTGTTAATGGTGGTCCTGGGATTCTCATAACCCCCCTCAGCTTCAGTCATAGCTGAGGCCAGCCTGCTGCATCTGTTGCTGTATCTCTGCTACCTCAGTGGCCGTGCCGTCCTCTCTACTGTAAAGTGGCGGTATACTTAGAACAACGAAACAGATTAATAGCTAAAAGCTTTGACGCTAACAGCTGAATTTTGCTCATGCAGCAATTATACTGCCAGCTCTCTGGTTTTCTTCTCCTTTCATCTGTCTTTTTGCTTTCTTGTTGGCTCTCTTGCTATTTCTTGGGCTCACAGCCAGAAAACTGTCCTCTACGGCGCCCTCTGCCCTGGGCGGCTGCCCATGGGGTTGCTCCTCTACGGCCACTTTCTTCCTCTCTTTGAACATTCCCACATATCTGATCCCTTCATCTCATGCTGGTAAAGCAAAGGACATTTTCTTCCCATGTAGTTAACATTGCATGGGCATGGTCTTAGGGTTAAGATGGACATCAGGATACAAGAGTTAGAGGGCATTTGAATAGAGCAGAGCTGAGAAGAGGCATCATGGCATATGTGTGTGCATATATGTGTGTGTCCATGTGTTTATGAGCCAGAGAGGGAAGGGGGCAGAGTTCAACATAGGCTATATTTAGAGTTGCTCCCCGGTTCCCTGAAGAGACACACTGCTATGCATAGAGCAAGTTCTGTTTATAGGAGGACACTTGCCCTGTCTTTAGATGGCCACTGTGTGATTACATAAGGGCTTTGTGGGGAAACGCACGCCAGTCAAGTTCTGCAACGTAGTGACTTGACGAGGGATGTGTGTTCAAGCCTCATTGTGGACGCCTGTTCACTTTTCTCAGCGTCTTTTAGGGATGAAACGGTGACGAAATTTTCCCACCGGACATTTAACAAGAAAAGATCAGTATGTGTAGAGTGCTTACTTTGATACCATTGTCTATTTCTTTTCTGTGGCTGTGTAGCTGCCTCTCAGGTTCAGCTCTGCAGGGGTCCACCTGGCGCCGCTGTGACCGCGCCGTCCTCCTCGTGGTGATTACCTAATTAATGTTACGGATCTCATAGCATCGCGTTTAAATCTGAAATATTACCATATTACGTAATGTGATTGGTGCGTGCCCGACCACCATGTAACACCGGAAACACAGACTGCCTCGACAAGCCTAGCGTCTTTCATTTCTTCCTCAAAACAACCAAAATCGATCAGATGATAAGTTAGTTAAGTCATAATCTTTATTGTCCACTATGTCAAAAATTGTCTTTGGCTTCACCACAATCAGCACGAGTTACAGTCATGATTAATCGGAAATTAATCACACATTTTTTATTTGTTCAAAATTTACCTTAAAGGGAGATTTGTCAAGTACTTAATACTCTTATCAAATGTATGTATTCATTATTATTAGCAACACAAAACAATGAAAAATATTGTCCAGAAATATATATAGATAATATAAATATATAATATAATAATAATATAATAAATATGCTTAAAACTGCAGCCCAACAGGGAAAAACAGCTGTGAGAGCGCTGACTAGACTATGACTTGATCCAAACTGACTGTGATTATCATAAAGTGGGCATGTCTGTAAAGGGGAGACTGGTGGGTACCCACAGAACTCATTTACATTCACATATCTGGGGGTCAGAGGTCAAGGGACCCCTTTGACAGACAATTTAGCGTAAGTTTGGAGCGTTATTTAGCCTCCTTCACGACAAGCTAGTATGACATGGTTGGTACCGATGGACTCCTTAGATTTTCCTTTAGTTTCATGTGGTACCAGTATCTTCACTGTAGCTTTAAAGCCTGGTACAACCACCGAAAGATCAATTGATGTGTTAAAGAAATTAGTGGCATTAAAGCGATTTTGCCTTACTGCATTTTTAGCACATTAACTTTAAAAGCCTTATTTTAATCATATCACATAAGGTTTGTATTGAGGTGACAAGTCAAGGCAACTTCTGACAAAACCATAGTTAGCAGTTAGCACCACTAACCAAAGAGTGGCATATCTTTGTTTGAGGTTTTAAGTTAAATCAATCAAAAAAAAAACATTGATGTGCCAGTCAACAGCGGTCTACTATGTAAAAAAAAAAAAGTTTCTGAAAAAAGTTCAGCCCAGCTATAGATGTGTGTTTGGACCATAGCCATGTATAAATAGTAAATGTGGATCCTTGTAAGGCTGTTAAACACCAATATCAACCAACAGTATCACTGTACCAATATTGGTGTGGTTCTTTTCCTTATTACAGTCAAACAAGTGTGTCATGCACGCTGAAAGACGTGTACCCTGTAGACACTAGCCATTGCTACTGGGTTGGACACCTCTAAATCATAGACGGTGATCAGGACCATGACCTGTACACCACTCCCTGGTGCCTGAAGAGCTATGGTCTGTCTGACAGCGACCATAATAACTAACGCTGCTCCAGCGAATCCCCAGCAGTAAAACCTCTTGGTCCTGAAGCCTCCCCAGCTGAGCTGTAAAAGGACCACCATTTGGTGATTCATGTTCAACATGGAAAGTAGTTAAAACAACTCTGAGCTATTACTTTTTGCAGTCCACATCGCTTTCTGATCTATAAGCACAAGGAAACAGTCAACATTACAGGAAACATTAACAGTCAATTACTCACTGGATAGCTCTCAATGACCTTGTTACCTAGTAGGGGTGAGAGTTACCCGCTTTTACTGTTGTAGTCTTAGTAACGTGATGTCATATCCGTTCCGTATTCGTCAACCAAAACAAACCACATTTGGCCAAAACGAAAAAGTAGAAAATAGCGGAGGTTTCACATGGTTGTGACCTGCACTCACGTATTTAATCCAACATGATAAACACTAAACATACAGTAACGTATGGAAACACTTTGGGTTTCACACATTAGGAAAAGCAGAGCTGGACATCACGGCTAAAGCTGCATGCCAACTGTGTCATGGAGAGGAAATGATATTGTTTTGCGGTAATGTGCGGTCAAACCAGCCGTCACTCTCATCTCTGTGGTCAAATCAGCTGACAACTACAACTGTAGAGTGCCAGATACTGACATTTATGTTAAAATCATCTCAAACGTGCCCCGATGGAGCTGACCATGGATGGATAAAGAGATCGGACTTACCGGGAGAGCTAGCGACAGACTTGGCCAAGTTAGCAGAAGTATACACGTGTGACTATATCTGGTTTTCAAAATAAGGTGTTAACAAAGGATATATATATATATATATATATATATATATATATATATATATATATATATATATAATATACATATGTGGAAATAAAATTGATTGGATTATATTCACCAGAAGCATAAAAACATTACATGTTCCTTCTAAATTAAAAAGAAAATGCCACTAATTTGTAAGCGAAATTTCTTTTTTCTTTGATTTTTGGGTTACTGGAAAAAAAAATAATAATTCCTTCCTGACAATGACTGAGATATTTGACTTCAGGACATCTCTGACTACATACATGCTGAAAGTCAAACATTTTTACTGCATCAATTGAGATATTTTCTAAAGTAAATGTCCCTAGAAATGTGTGATTCGACTTTTACCCATTGTCTAGTGTTTAAAAAAGTTAACAAAATCACAATAAATCGTCATATCGAATCGCAGTACTTGTAAATTCGCAGTACATAAAAATCAGGTCAGGAGATAAGTGAATCATCCCAGCCATACTAACTCGGTGCTGCTCAGTCTTTACTGGCTGGTCCCTTATCCAGTCTTCAGGTGGAGGCAGCAGCATTAGCTTACAAGTAATATATATAAAGCTGAGATGGTCTAAAGAAGTGCTCTGAGTGCAAGAACAAATGTGTTTTTAGTGATAGTGATATGATTAAAATCCAACATAAGGTGTCTTATATGTTTCTTGGAAAGGTGTTAGACCACTTCAAGCCTTCAGAACAGCTTCAGTGTGCCCTCACTCTGTTACTGGTGGGCTGCACCACCATCCCTCCAAACTAACACAAGCTATAACATCTAGTATTGTCTACGACCAAACAAACATGTCATCTTCTTTGAAGGAGCTTCTGGTTTTTAACTATTTTTAGCCATTACCTATTACCTACTATCTCTGTAGTGTAGTTATGGTCTGAAATGAACTTTTTTTCTACCACTGTGGAAGGCAGGTATTTTTTTTGTCTGCCACTTTTGAAATCGGTGTGCTAAATGAAAGAATAACATTTTAGATCTAGTGTCATTCAATATTTGATATGTTTTCATAAAAATATTATATGCATGGGAAAGCCCTATTTTTCAGGGGAGGGTGGGTACTGTACTCAGTACTGTACTGTACTTTGCTATTGTTAGTGGTTATTTGCATAGAAATACACAATTAAAATGATTAGGATTATTATTATATAAATAATCTTGGCCAGTTGCTTAGAGCTAGTAAGTTAAACAGGCCATAATTCAATCTTCATTATCTATTTTATATTGCTGTGAACATCTCCCTCGAACAACTGGATTTATTCAAGTTTCTCACCAGAAAACTTAATTTTATAAGATTGCATTTGAACACATCATGATCCGTCAACCAATAGTCATTTTTACTGAGCAGAACTTGAACACTTCATAATGTAACACAATGGAACCTCCATTAACGTTAGTAGCTCTGTTATTTAGCCAAGCATAACTGTGTTGCCCACCTGCTTCTATCAGGTAACGTTACTGTCCTCGTTTTATTTACAACACAGATTTGTTGTTCACAGCTGGTGCTAATTTCAGACCATAGTAGTTATGATGAATTGAAACTAAATAAAATGCTGTTATCAGTTTGGCTTTTTTTGGGTGGAACTTTCCCTTTGGTTGTAGAAAGGATGTAGTCCTGCTGTATAATTTACAGAAAAAAGAGATTTATTATACTGTGTCAGTCATCTCCGTGCAGTATTTGGATGGCTGCTATAGTCTTGCTAGGTGCAGTAAGTTGCCAGTGCCACTGCTGCTTTCTATTAGCATAACTCTATACCAGTGGTTATAAGTGTGTATTGTTTTACTGTAGGTAAAACTGATGTCAGGCATGTTGCACAAAAGTGTATGAGAGATAAAATATGATTCCAGATGTATTCAAATAAAGCTAACAATTTGCAAAATGAATGTCACTCCTGGGATACTGATGAGAAGGTGACATGGTAATGCAGGCTGGCAGCTTACTTCTGACCAGAAACGGCATTGCCAAATCAAACTGTATGGCCGTCTTGAATTTCACTAAAAGCCTCTCGTTTCTCTTCCTGTTTCTCGACAATCAATTTGGACCAGCTGCATTAAGATTAGACTAATCCATCATGGTGTTCTGCATTATTTATCACCTGAATTGCCCTGGAAATGTTGTTGCCCTGTTGTGTTCAAAATGCACCTCCTAGCCCTAATGTGTTTGTCACTTTTGCACAGGAAAAAATGCTGCTGTTTTTGATATTTGTCAGCCTAGAGGGACTTTGTTGGAATATGTAAATCCCAGTGCTTACAAATGAGCATTCATCATAAATATTGCTTTTAAATTTATGTGATTGAGCGCTGATGTTCAGTCAGATATGTCAGTATTTTAAGTTGGAGTGGATGTTTGTCACTCCCTTGCTGCATTCCTTCCCTCCAGTTCTTCCAGTGGTCCCGAGCCTGTATTAGAAAACCTTCTGGGCTCTCATGGCGGCCTGGACGACACGTTGACGCAAATATGCTTGTCTCTTGGCACAGGACGGCTCCTGCATGGAGGGAAATACATCCTCTGACACCTGCGTGTCATGAGATAATAGAGCCCTATTCAGTTCCTGATTGCATGCTGTCGTGATGTAGCCCAAAGCTGTTTCACAGTTTGATAAGGGGATTTGAGCGCAGGAAGGGAACTGACTGAGCAGTCCCAGGTGGGATGACGTCCGTGTCCCTGCTGTCAGGCTGATGTCACATGGAGTTTGAATGGTCAGATATTTCAGTCTCGCTCTGTCAGCTGGAAGACACAGCTTCAGTAAAGCATCACATTGCTTTGTCTGCTCCTGGATGGGGCTCAAGTACTTCATTTGCATTCTGTTGTTGTTGTATGTTAATTTGCCTTGTACACAAAATGTAGTCCAGACTGTTTTGGGCCAACAATTTGTTCCTGTTATTATTTTTCTGGATGTGTGATTTCACCTGTTGTTGGGGCAAGTGGTGGATTCTGTAGGGCAACAGCTGAACCTCAGTGCAGGCTGTGATAGGCTGTTTTCTGGAAAACACAAAAAAATACATGGGGCATGCACACAATTCATACAGTAATCTGTACAAGTACTAGTCATAATCATCCCGATCATTATTATTCAGAATCCTATGAGAATTACTGTCCTGTTGTCTTTGTAAACTTGTGGGCCTGTAAAGCCCTTTCATATTACATACTGTGATTCAAGACGCTAGCTAGCTACATGAACTTGAATTAGCCGCAGTCGTTTTGTGGATTTCTCTCGCATGCACAATGAGTGCATGAACCGAGTGCACACAGGTAGGTAGCTAGGTAGGTACACAGACAGGTAGTCCATCCAGTCCTTTCATTGGATTGGACCGGTTTATTACAGTTCTGCGGCAGCCACAGACATCGTTTTAGGTGTGTTTTTGTTTTCTTTTTTGTCATTTATTTACTGTTGTGTTGGGACGTAAAGAGAATATCAACAAATATAACAAAAATGTTTCTAAAAGAAATTTCCTACCGTAACTTAAAATATAAGTTGACACAGACGGCTGTTTTGTGTTTTACGACACGTTGTTGGAATGATGTGATCAACATGAAGTATTATTTATTAGCCTCTGTTGGATGTGACATTTACCTAAGCTAGAATACAATAACAACCTGTTGCCTCTTTTACTACAGCATCAACATTTCTACAGCGTTTATTTGAAGCAGCAATAAAATCTGACGTCACTTATTTCGGCTGAATGTGAGTGTGAAAATCAGTCCTTAACCCTACCTTCCCATGCTTGCCCTTAAAACCAGAAAAAATGATTTGTGCATGAGTGTATGTTAGTGTGTATGAGTGTATGTATTGATGAATGTGGAAGACGTTCGCATGGACAGCGTAGCCATGTAGAGTCAGGTAAAAGAGAGGCCCTGCCAGCAGCTTTGTGTCGTGGTGTCTGCTCTGTGTTTGCTCGGAGAACTTGAGCTCCTGCAGGAGGAAGCGTTTGGCAGCTCGGACGTAATGGACTCAGGTTGAGAGCGTGCAGATACAGCATGGTGAGCCAAAGTGGTGTGTCTCAGTTCATAGTCATTCCCCCTTTGGCTTGTCGAGAATGGTTATAGTTGATATTTATTGTGGCTAGCTAGTTTTACAGGGCTTGACTCCAAATTTGTCATTAAGCAAATTATGGTCCCATTTAGAGTCAAATATACCTTAAAGCAGGGGATGCTTTAGGGTGTGGCAACCACGGTGTTGACCAGTCTGGGAGTTATGTGTGTTTTCGTCACACCTTAACCCTTTCACATTGTGTTTTCAGTTCAGAAAGGTTATTTCTAATCTTTTAGTCGCATAAAATTATCTTATTTAGCATTAGGTTGTACTATCTCCACCCTGTCGTGTCACTTCTGGTTGCAAAAAACCAACATGGCAACAGCTAAAAACCAAGATGGCGGGTCATGTGTTGAGAAAACTTGGAAAAACCCTTGTGAGATTTGCTGCCCGATGACCTATCCCAACTGTAAACTTTCAAGGTCGATGCCTAACCTTAACCACCAACGTTATTTGCAATTTGAGCTGTACCTTCTAGACATGACCAAGATGGCGACAACCAAAATGCCGACCTCGAAGCTTCAAAACCGTAGCAGACAAACCAATGGGTGATATCAAGGTGCCCTACGTCCATGTCTTATATACAGTTTATGGTAGGGATGCTAATTTTGAAAAAAAAATGTTATCGATTTAACCAATTATTCACCGTTAACGGACAAGATTTGTGCCTCGCATGCAGTGGTGCACCAGCTGCAGTATATGAGGACAACAGACAACTGAGTTCCCAGTTCACCCATCAGGCGCGTTACTGTAGCAGCCACAGTGCTGCGTGTAGTGTCGCGGACATGCAGCCACTTTGTCACTTTCACCGCACATTTAGTTTACTTAAACAGGTTGTTAGCCGTGTGTCTGCCCGCAGGAACGATAGCGAGTGTCGGACAAACACTGTGTGTGTTTGTGCTACGTTAGCAGCTCTAGCGTTGCCGGTGGCTTCGTGCCACACACACATGGTCTGTCAGTGTAGCGTAACTTTAGCTTGTTTCTGACAGACCGTGTGTGTGGCGGCGGTGAGTGTGGGTGGTGTTATAGCTGTGAATGTAGGTGTAGCAGTGTGTGTGCAGTTTATCATTGAATAAATGTTACGAGGCTACAGTTCCTCCACTCAAGCGAGCTATAGACCGGAGCCAACTTCCTGTATCCTGCAACTCCGGCCGAGACTCTCTGAAGGTGGACCAGCTGCTCCGTAGAGTTTTGTTTGGCTTTTTGATTAATTATTAATATTTCTTTTAACTGTTAAACCAATAGTGTTAATCGGTTAAAATGCTCTATGCTAGTTAATGGTTAAATTATTAACATCCTTAATTCAGGGAAGTGTGGGAACAGTCTGAAGGAGAGGCTTGCTGAGGTCACATGGAAACATCATAATGCTAACAACCACAAGTATAACTGAAACCAATGTTGGTGCACATTGTCCCTGCAGATACACAGTGTCCTTTCAGAATGCAATGAATGTTCTAGTTAGGTTAGTTTGACCTATTAAAATGCCCTGAGCAGCTGTCGTAATGGTCCTTAAAATCATCCATTTAGATGATTAAAGCCAAGTCTATGGTTTCATTGTTAAATCTGCTTTCAGATGGTTGATGATAATGTTTTGAGGGGCAGAATCGTATCATAGCAGGTGCTTAATGGGAGCTTAATGGTAGCTTTTACTTGAATAAAACACTCATTCAGACCATTTTTGTGTGAATGGGACCACCTGTTGTTCTGTCATTTGCTCATAGGAAGTGTTCCCGCTTACTGGGATTATCTTTTGGGTTGAATGTTTGCAGCAGGGAACAATCCTTCCCTTCACCTCTGAATCGATTCTGTAACATCGACAAGTCACAAATCCCACATCTGTCTGCATGCAAAGTCGGCCTCTGGGCTGCCGCTGGCTGCAGCGTCCCCTAAGCTGGATTGTCTGTCTTGCCATTTAATACAGACCTCATGTTGGCCTCTGCGGTTAAATAAAACCTTCAGGTTTAGCGTGCTGCTTTACATTGATGGCTGGTGACCTTCAGAGAGCCACGCGGGTCAACATCGCCGGACCACTCGCTCTCAGGATTAACAGGATCTGATGGGTAGAATTTACCTTTAATTGACAGCGTGCATCTGCATCAGCTTTAAAAGGCAGGACTGTCAAACGGACATGAAGGAGATCGAAGTGGGAACTACCCTCTTTCTTCTTTTCTAAAATAAGAACCAGCAATATGACAGGGAGTAGGGGTTTAAAATCAATAACATTTTTAGGTCAGACTGAATTAAAAACAATTGATTTTTGTAATATCACAGAAAGGGTCAAATACAGCAATTTCCTATGTTTTCCCTTAACCCCTCGAACTCTGCAATAAAAATGGTCCACCAGCGCCTACACTGGTATTTTTGATGTTGTGTATCTTAAAATGCTTCACATCCCTGAAATCTGAACAACCTAAGCTACAAGGTTATGTCAGTAAATAAATTATAATAATTGATAAAAATACATATATATATTATTGTCATAAAAATTATACAAAAATCTGATGGTCCAAAAGGTTTCTCAATGTAGAAACATTAACAATGCTGGTAAAACGGATGATTATTAACATCTCTATTTTTTTTTAAAACAAAAACAAAGCATTCAAATACTGATTCAGAGGTTGATTACCATGGCAACGGTCAAAGCTTCAAAGCTTTCGGGTCAGCCCTAAACGTGACGTGACGTCCACTGCAAAAATAATGAATGTTCTAGCTATTATGGTTTTTATTTTAGATTGATTTAAACAGGATCATGCAAATAAAAATAACAGTATCCCGTGGTCGCCAGCTGCAGGTCTGTATTTAAAGGGTTAAAGGGTGAAATGTTTGTATAGGAACAAACTGGCGTACATATCTGAGGGGTGAATGTGTTACCAGCCTCCCATATTTTTCCTCTTAACTAGGTGAAGTAAAATAGGGCTCTATGACTCTGAGCCTCTACTCTTCTCCCTTGTGCCTCTCTTGTTTTTGAAATCTGATCGTTGCATCTGCAGAGACGCCGAGTTGTTATGGATTTTTCACCCTCAACACAATTTGGAAAACTGTTGAAATGTTTCTGGTGTCTCAAGAAGCCGCTCACAATAATGAGCTAGTGCAATTGATCGGGGAGGCGGCAGATTAAATCAGACCCAGACAGATTTGTAACACCAACTTCTTTTGTCGCATCCTGGGGGAATTTGTGATTGAGAAACCTGATGAGATGAAACTGGGAAATGGATGATCTAGCTGTTTACCCAAGTATCTTCCCTTTCACATCAGTCATTTCTCTTGATTAAACCAGCTGCAGGCCTTTTGTTTTTGTTCACCAGCCCCCCCTCCAGTACACGATAATACCGGAGCAAAAGTGCCAGATCGCTGCCATCAGTCGTACTGAAGTCACTCATGGATTACAGAGAGCTGAATAATCCAGATGATCATACATTTTATTGGGCTCTATCATCTCTATCATCACCAGTAGTTACAGCAGCATGTGAGTTGCTAAGCCTTAGCCTGTGTGACCAAATGCTCAGTATGTTGTCCATTCTGCTGTATTAGTTTGCTCCAGTTTACACAAACAAAGCTGCAGATGCACACACAGATCCGTTTTAAGATTAAAAGTGAGTTATTAAAAGTGTCATTTAGGTCTGTGTGTCAACATCTGCTCCCTCCCAGAGTGTGGTTAGCGATGTCTCTCAACATAATCCATACGCAGAATAAGTGTATGCCCTGGTTTGTTATTGTTGTCGTATTTGATCACTATTTCGCACATATTCTATGTTTTCTTATTATTTTGCTGTTCTTCTGGGATGATTTCACCTATATGGATCAATAAACCTTAATCTTATCTTATACTTTATACTTGTAAACTGCAGGGTTAATTATGTACAGGTATGGGTCAATAAACTTGCGCTTTGTGCTGGCATTAGTCAATCATTTATAGGGAGAAATATGAAGTATCATGCCCAATCATTATACTCATGCTTTGGATGCAATGAAATGGAAACTGTGGTGCCATCCAGAAGTCCAGCAGACTGATAGCCTTCCCATCTGCACTTAAAAGACTTTCAATTTTACTTCCAACCAAAAAAAAAAAATGTAGTGAAATCAATGCCACACAGCGACTGACTGAAAGTCTATATATTTAGCTCAGAAACTAGATATTTGACCAAAGAGGGAGGATCCGTTTCTCTATTTGTGTCTCTCTCTCGTCTCTCTCTTACCTTCTCCATAGAGTTTGTCTTGCCCACTGAAAAAGTTGAGGTGGTTTGACAGCTAACATGCCAGACGTTCTCAGGCTGACACCTCGTAGCCTAGAATAACCCAGACCACAGTTACCCAAGTACACTGGGTTTTGATAAGTTACAGGGTGGACACAGACCGTGTTACAGGATTATCTGCATGAATTCATGACAGAATACGAGTGTGATTCAGCTGAGATATACTGTAGATATTTAATTACAGCTTTACTGGATAAAAAATCTGTAATGCCTGATATAACAGCTGTTGCTAGCAATGCCTCAGTCATGTTTTGTTTTGGTGCTGATGCAGATCAGGTGACGTTCTAGTGTTTCAGCTACAAGCACAGTGCCGCTGGATGGCGAGGACGGCAACTCTGTTTTCTCCTGTAGCTAATGACTGTAAAGCCTTTTATTTACAACTGGTAGACTTCCCCTGTCTGTATGTTTATCTCCCTGTCAGTCTGTTTATACGGATCATGTGTAAGTCTTTGTGACTCAGAGGTAACATGAGCGGCGAGGTCTTAACAAGGCTCCTGCTAATGCTTCCGGCTGAATGAACAATTGAATTTCTCTGGCTCTTAACCATCGTCATAACGGTTTGATGTGTTCTTACAGACACTTTGTGATGTTGTAGCGGTGGACAGTTTCCCTATCCACGTTTTTATACTGCAGATGTCACTGAATGTGTCAGTGATGCCTCGGTTTTATTTTATTAAACATTTTAAAAAGTCGTAAGACAAAAGACAAAGGCAACGAGTTTGTGCTTTCATGTCATTTTGGACAACATCCAGCAAAATATGAAAGGTTAGGGGATGTTTTTATTTAATTTTTTTTGTTTACAATTTTGAAATCAAAATTTTAATTAACAAATTGAATTTCCCCTCGCGGGACTAATAAAGGTTGATCTTCTTCTTCTTCTTCTTAAATGCCAGAATCACTATATTTGCTTCATTTGAGTCCATGCAGAGGTAGTCGTAGTCTGAGTAACGTGATCCGTTTTATATTCGTCACCAAAGCAAACGGTAGCTGGTCGGCCGTGGTGAGCAGAAACTGGCATCATATAGAGCAGGGTCTGAGTGGACACGTCCTGCACCCTCACATTTTGAATCCAACGTGATAAACACTACACACACAGTAAAGTATGGAAACACTTTGGGTTTCAAACATTGACAGGAAAAGCAGAGCTAGACATCACGGCTAAAGCTGCATGCTAACTCTGTCATGGACAGGAAATGTTATCGTGTTGCAGTAAGTTGCAGGCAAGCCAGCCGTCACTCACATCTTTGTGGTCAAATTGGCGGATGCTACAACTGTAGAGCACCCATATACTGACATTTATGTTCGTCTCCCTTATAAATTACAAAGAAAATACCACTAAATTATGAGGGAAATGTCTTTATTCTTTGATTTTTGGGTGGCTGAAAAAAAAAATCCGGACAGTGACTGATATATTTGACTTCAGGACATCTCTGACTATGTACATGCTGAAAATTGTCCAAAGTAAAAGTCCATAGAAGTGTATATTTATATAACTTTTCCCCATAGTCTAGTGTTAAGAAGAAGAAGAAGAAGATATTCCTTTATTAGTCCCACAGTGGGGAAATTCAGTTTTACACTCAGTACATACAGTACATATACATGCGTCAATGGAGAGATGTCAGAGTGAGGGGGCTGCTCCTGACAAGCGCCCAGAGCAGTTGGGGGTTCAGTGCCTTGCTCAGGGGCACCTCGGCAGTGCCCAAGAGGTAAACTGGCACCTCTCCAGCAACCAGTTGGTCTTGGTCCATGGGGGACTTGAACCGGCGTCCTCCGCGTCCTAACCCAAGTCCTTACGGACTGAGCTACTGCCGCCCCCCTAAGTGTTAAAGTGTTTAGTGTTAAGTGTTTAGTGTTTAGTAAAAGTGTAAAAGTGTAAAAGTGTTTAGTGTTAAAAAAGTTTACAAAAATTACAGTAAATCGTAATATCATTTCACAAATCTTGTAGAATCCCAATACTACAGTACCCAAGTATTGTGACAGTATTGAATGGGGAGATGGGTGTATCGTTCCAGCCCTACAAAATAGTTTGAAATATGATTTCTTCTGGCTGCAAAGTAGCGGCACACACAAGTAAGACTATTATCGAAGCAGTTCGTGACTCATATTGAGTTGCTGAAGGTTGTGCATTGTATAATCTTGGAGGAATAGTATCCTCATAAGCTTTTTTAAAATTGAAGCAAATGCAGCTTTTGTTTGCTGCTTACGTATTTATCATTGAGTGGAACATTAAGGGCACACTGCAGCTCAAAAGATGCTGCTCTCTTCACTATATCTAAATAGCTTCTGTTCAGTAGTGTTTAAATGAAGGCATGAAATATGTCAGTTTTCCAATTTCACATAGTCAGATGAATACAACATGGACAAGGACAGGTTATATGCTGTCAGGCGGATATATCACTGCCGGGCACAACATTGATTTAATGTGTGTTTTTATGCCTGTGTGCTGTGACAGCCATAGCCAGAGGATTATGTCTTCGGCTTGTGTGTCCTTCCGTCCTCCCACCCTGTTGTCCTTTTGTCCCATTCTCGTGAACCTGATATCTCAGGAATGCCTTTAGTGAATTTCTTCAAATCTGGCATAAACATCCTTTGGACTCAAGGATGAACTGATTAGATTTTGGTAGTCAATTGTCACTTTGACCCCACAAAAAGTCTTTTGCCATAACTCAATAATTTATATGCTAATTATGACAATTTCATACGTGTCTAACAGGATATAGTGATGACATTTTGGATGACATGGAAGTTAACTGCAACTTGACTTGTTGGCATGTGCATACAGCAGCAAGGTGGTAATGCTACTTCTGTCCATTCATCCATCCATTCATCCATCCATCCATCCATCCATCTGTCCATTTTCTTCCGCTTATCCGGAGCCGGGTCGTGGGGGCAGCAGGCTTAGCAAAGAATTCCAGATGTCCCTCTCTCCGGTCTTTGTGGGGGACCCCGAGGTGTTTCCAGGTCAAACGGGATATATAATCTCTCTTATAAGGGTCTTCTTATAACTTACCCGTGCCCAGGAAATGGGAGGCGTCCAGGAGCCATCCTAATCAAAGGCCCAAACCACCTTTCGACGCCAAGGAGTAGCGGCTCTACTCTGACGTCCCTCCGGATGTCTGAGCTCCTCACCTTTTCTTTAAGGCTGAGCCCAGCCACCCAGCAAAGGAAGCTCATTTGCTCATTTTGGGCGCTTGTATCTGCGAGTTCATTCTGTCAGTCACGACCCAAAGCTCGTGACCATAGGTGTGAGTAAATCAAGAGCTCCTCATTCTACAGTGGTCCGGTACAGCGCCCACGTAACTGCAGACGCTGCACTGAACCGCATGTCCATCATCAACAAGACCTCGAGATACATTTGGCCTCAGACTTGGAGGCGCTGACTCTCATCTCATTGTCCCATTCTTCTGTCATAAGTAGGAGTAGGAGGTTAATGGCCACAATAGATATGTAAAAATATGCTGCAAGGAAAACAATTTCCTCTGATTCTATCAACCGTAATAAACTTGCATCATAATGGAGGAATGAATTGATTTATCTCTGACTGACCTGAATTTACCCCTTGCAGACTGTTACCAAAGGAATAATGCACATTTGTAAAAAATACTGCTTTTCTGAGAGGCATGGATTCAACTTAATAAAAGGTGTACCATCCAGAGGTGCACGCCACTTTGGGTGCGGATCAGAATGCTTTTAAAACTGAGAGGGTTTGGTTAATCCGTGGGGAGGTGCAGCGCCGAACATTACCAAGGATTAGAGGGGGATATTACTGTCTGAATGCATTAGAGGTGTATTAGATAGCTCCATGATGGAGCACAGACTAATGCACCAGGCTCTGAATTACAGCATAATCTGCATTTAATTGCCCTGAGTTTTGTTGTGATAATGGCATTATCTAATGGAAGAGCTCTAGAAGGGTTTGTACGAAGAACAAAAGACGAGGGAAATGGAACAGGCGGAGTTTCGGTTACAGATGTGGGACTCTCACTTTAGGATGATTACACAGATTGGCAAACTAGTGAGATGTGTTTTAGACCCTAGTTACACAAAGATCAGTACAACAGAGATGTTTTCAACAGCCAAAATATTAAGAATGTTAAAAGAGTTTTTGTTGGATGGAATACAGTTGAATCACATTTTACAACATGTAATGAAACAGCTGTAAAATGAATAATTAGAAATACAATGGGTCATGTTAAGTTACATAACTTGAGAAACAAAATCTCCGGCACTCTTACATAAAGTTTTATTCACTGGACAAACAACCGTATGTGTTTTGGCCAAAAGCCTTCGTCAACATGAACAATCACAATGTAAAGCCAGTTTTAAATACTCAGGCGAGACACAGCCACCAATAAGGAAGAGACTGGAAGATTGATTACACGATAGGAAACATGTGTGGATGCAACGCCCAGATAACGCCTCTCACAACTAAGGACGCTTGGAAATAACCAGCAATACGATAAATGAACACCTAGAAAGCCCATGACCAAGAAACATAAGGATGGTGATAAATAAAAACCAAAAACATACAACGACTGTCAACAACACATAAAAACCAAACAGTAATTCATAAATATTTTCTATGGTCTAAAGTGCGAAAAGGACCCAACACACAAAAATCATCTATGCTTGTAAACTGTACAACATAATGGCATAAATACTCAGTGGGCTCACACACACACACACACACACACACACACACACACACACACACACACACCTATATACATACACATGCATATGCACATACATACATACATACATACCAAAATAAAATAGAAATGAAAATAATAACAAAGAATGTACATTAAAATCGCAATACAAAAATATCATAGAAAAATTTATAAAAATATACTAGGAACTATGTAATCAAAAAATGTTGCATAACTTACATTGGCAGGTCATACCTTGTAATAAAATCAGATTTCTAAGAAACATAGCAGAGACTACTTGTGGTACATGTACACATGTGTATCCCTGTCTTCAAAAAGGGCTGTTGCCCCAACAGCAGGGTCAAACCAGTAGTATTGATTTCAGTTTCTCTCTTGGCTGTCAGTGAAAAGCCACTCAACACATGGTGCCATTATTTCCCTAGACTGTTGTCTGTGTTAACCTTTTTGTCGTCAATACCTGGAAGAAGAAGATGAAATACCTTGTACCTGCCATCGTCCCGTTTAATACACAGTAATTTACTTTGTGTCTTGTCTGCAGATGGTGTTTCAACATCCAAACACACTCTTGTAGTGTGAAATTATAGGAATGAAACAATAAATCATCATTTTCTAGCTCTTTTAGTGTATAACTGTCAGAACTTGACAAATCTGGGTGGTCTGTAACACCGAGTCAACCTGTCTGTACGAGGACATTAAAAGTATATGATGGATTTTGCTGGATTTGTCCAACACAGCGTGGACTGTGGAAATAGCAGTTTGAATGTCACAGGCTGAAATATAGAAATTGTTTCCTGAAGCACTGAGATTGATCCTCTTTTCAATTTATCCAGTGAGAGATCAATGTAAATATTGTTGGCAGCATTGATGAGCTGCCAATGTGCTTCAGACTTTAAATGGAAGGAACAGGTTGTGCAAGTCAGAAAACATGCAAGGCTGAACAGACGTGGAAAATAAACTGCATACAATGAAGCCTCTACCTTGAGGTTTCACAGCGTCTGTCACAAGCCTCCATCAAAATATATTGTAGCACTGCTTTCATACTTTGTTGGTTGACAGTGAATTACTGAATCATGTCAATGGCTGACTTTTCCCTTGATTTTTAAAGTTCAAACTGAAGCACATGCAGGCATGATAGCATTCCTAAGATCTGACAGTCAGGAATACTTGTTTATTTCAAAACATGACAGAAATATCGATCCTTTGCTCTCCATCGCGGTAACCTTTCTGCACACCTCGCTTGTGTTAGATAACTGTAAACACGATCCATCAATTGACGAGTCGAGAGTCCAGTGTAATGAATATTTAGTCTGTTCACATTTCCGTCTCAATACACAGTTTTTAGGGTGTTAAAACCAATCTGTTGCAGCTGGTTTGGTACAGGTCCACCAAATCTGTCACTGAAAATCCTAAGCCACATTCAATGTGAGGGATTAGACTAAATCGAGTCGGATCTGTCAGACTGGTATAGTAAGGTCAAGTGAAATGTCCACTCTGGAGAATGAAGCTGTTAGTCTCAGTCTAGCTATCAGTAATGGCTTAAAGCACCTCAATCTGGGAAGGAAGTTTTCACAGTCCTGTTTTTCTTAGATAGTATGAGTATATGTATTAGAAAGTAGATAGTAGATAGATATATATTTTAGATACAGATAGATATAGATAGAGCACTTTATTAATCGTAGTGGGAAATTTCACTGTTACAGTCACTTAGCAATAAGACAAAAATATCATACAAAAACTGTGCATTACTTATCAATACAATAACTTGATAATAACAATAACTAACTACAAAACTCAATAAACTAAGTGTAGCAATATACAGAACTTAGCAATAAACAAAATTTAGCAAGAAACAAATATAGCAAATATAGCAATAAACAAAACTTTGCAATATACAAAACACATAACTTAGCAATAAACACGATTTTCAAGAAACAAAACTTTCCAATATACAAAATGTAGCTATATACACAATTAGCAATAAACAAAGTTTAGCTACATACATAACTTAGCTATTAAAAAAACGTAGCAATAAACAAAACTTAGCAATATACAAAATGTAGCTATATATAACTTAGCAAGAAACAAAATTTAGCAATAAACACAGTAGCTTCATACATAACTTAACAAACTAAACAAACTGTGGCAATATACAGAAAATAGCAATCAAGAAGTTGTAGCAATAAACAAAACTTGGCAATTAAACTGTGGCAATATACAGAACGTAGTAATTAAGAAACTGTAGCAATGTACAAATCTTATCAATAAACAAAACTTAGCAATATAAAAATTTGTAATAAACATTTAAAAATATAAATATTAATATTATAAATATATGTATAGGGCTGTGAGGTGGCCATAGGGAAAGTAATGCAGAAATAAATGTTAAATTATATTAATGCAGTTATGGCTCAGATGTGATATGAGTCCCGGTGAGAATGTTTAGTAGCACAACTTGTCAATAGTGCAGAATAATACAGTAAATTATTAACACATAAGTTAATGATCTATACATTTATGACCTGAATCGTGAAGCCAGAGTCAGGATTAATTGTTATGTGACATCTTTGCCTTTGATCCGATATGGCAGAGAAGACTTGTGAAGGTGATTACCATAAATCACTGATACACTGATAATGAAACCACACATGAGATGTTGACATACTTCTCCTTTCAGCTCTTCGGCCGTTTTGTCGTTCCCAGTTGCTTTTTTTACACATCATAAACAGAAAGGTTCGATATAAATTCAGTTCAGTTTAGCTGAGTATAAATAGTTAACCCTGGCACAGTTTGTAGAAAAAAGCATTTTACAATCCTTTTCTAAAAAGTTCCATTTGTTCCTTTAATAGGTCGTCTAAATGCCTAGTTAATCCTGCCACAGATTGCAAAGTGCTTTATAATCCATTTGCACAAAGACAAGATGAGATTTTAAGTGACTTTAAGCCGATGTAATACTGTAAACATAAAAAAACAAGCATTTTTCTCAACAGAACTGTGCTGTGTGTTTTGAGAAAAAACTGTCCTGGCTGTTAAATCAGTATCAACAGCAGCTCATCTAATGCTACTCTGGCTTCAGTAAAAGGGTAGAAAGGGTTTTAAAGGTAAATGGGAAAAATAATTCTCTCCATGTTGTGTTCTGATATTTCAGTGAACTGGAAGTCTTCAACAAATCCAACAAATTTAACTTAAAACCTCTTTTGTTTTTTGTTGTATTCAGTGTAATACCTGGAATTGCATGAAAGCACAATTATTATAAAACTAAAAAATACAAATAAATAACAAATTTGTTTCATAACTGGCTGAGGGGACAGTTGGCTATCAGCTGCTATCCATTAAATACTTCCAGCATGTCAGGAGCATAGAAGAAGATACTGATGATGAGGATGATGCTGGCTGCTGTACAGGTACAGGACCAATCATGATACAGTGGAAAAGGAGAGGCTGGGAGTCAGGACATCATTTCAACCATCAAGGTCTATTATTGGAGTTGATCCGATACGATACCAGCATCTGAAATGCATCCGATACTGCCAAAAATTTGGGATTGGTGCCAGTCTATACGTCCTATCCGATGCCATCATTTATTAACCCAGAAAAAAAAATAGACTGGTTTAACCGGAAATCACATGCTGCTCTAAAACAGTAGCCTTCACTGTGCTGTCGCCCTGGATGTCTCATGGCTGAGAGCAGTTAAGATGAACTGATTGCAGGTAGTTCGTCACATGATGATAGCAAACAACAGCAGCGCTGTGCTCGTGGAGCGTGTAACCGTAGTCAGAGTGCGGTAAATGTTAGCCATTGGGCAATATTTCACAGCGGAAAATCCAATCCAAGACTTCTGTTTCCACAACATATCGCCGTTTCACTTGTTGGATTTTCCACTGTGAAATACTGCCAAATGGCTAACATTTTCGGTACTCGGTTTAGGCCGATACCACAAGTTCAGGTGTTGGAATCAAGAAGGAAATAATGGTATCTTAACACCTCTATGTATTATGCTAAAACCTGTACACCAATCACCATCCTCAACGCGCCTATCCAGACTGACTGTGCTTTAGGCAGAGTGTCTTTTAGGGGAAATTTGTTTGAACTCTGGAGAATATGAGCCCAGTATCCATTAAAATGCACCAGATGCCTGAAAAGTTTGTCCCCACAAAATGTTCTCCAAATGAAACGGTGCTGAGGTTTGTTTGGACTGAGAACAGATTTCATTGCATCAACAGGAAACAACTCCACCAAAACACAAGAATGAATCTGTTTAACCGACGTTTGTTGATGTCTGAAAGCCACCTGTTCGCGTCTTTAGAGGTCTAGAATGATGTTGCTCAGATGCTGTATCTCATCGTACGAGATGCAGATTTCACAGGGCTTACTGTAGCGTAAGTTACCGTCTGGAATTGACATTGTGTGTCAGATACTACAGTATGTGGGATCCCTTGTCTTCACGTGTTTCACTCTTCATTGTTCTGCTCTCTGATCTGACCTGTCTTGTATGTCTGCATTTTTTTGTGATTTATCAGCCATGTCATACTTTGTACATGAGCGACTGCAGCAACCCTGCATGGAGTGATTATTCAGCAATGTAACTGTACCTGTACTGTGTTTCTACTTAGTTCACTGTGTCAAGTTGCCTGTTTGTCATGTGAGGTACTGTTCTCTCTCTTTAGCCTACATTGCTTAACTGATTTGTGATATCAATGATAAACTCTTATTTGATATAAAAAAAAGTTTAACAATGCACCCTTAAGGCATTAAAATGTAAAAATGAATGATTAAAAATAAGGTAAAAACATAAATTATTATGTCTGATGCCAAATATATTTATCTTATTTTATCACTTTTACTATTTTATTACTATATGCTTTTGGCATTGATGGGTTGTTTGTGGATGACCTGAATACCAGAACATTTGATGGCGTTTATGGGTTTTCAAAAAGCGAACAGACTCCTGACGCAAGAGGAGAGCACTTGTTGTCCACACTGTGAGTCAGCGTTGATGGTTGGCCTTTAGGAATGAGTCACAGTGGATATACGGCGTGAGGTGTTGGAGCTGTTTATTTGGCCATTAAAGGTGTCCCTGTCATGCTTGTGTGTGTCGTCTATACTCCTGCACAAAGTGGACAGCCGTGTGTCTTTTAGCTAACAGCTTCTTCCTCTCTGTTGTTTACTGCCTATATGACGATAATCCCCACTATTGAGGATTAAATCTGATGGACTACATTGTTTTGACCCAAATAAAGGTCATGCTGAAGAGGAGGGATACGTCAGGAGGACACATCTGGAATTTGATAGTTGTTGCGCAGTGTGAATATTTTTCCTTGAATGCCATATAACTCTCCATTTGAAAACGGTTTTGTCTCACTTTCAGTTTCTCTTACTTTTGTTGTTTTTTTTAATGTGTCACTCTTAAGCGCACACTGCAGGCATCACTGCCAGATAAACATGAATGTGTTACCAAGACGACAGTGTATCACATGCATACATTTCTTGGTGTGAATATTGGGTTGTGGTGCAGTGGAGACTTTTATTTTGTTTTACTTGATCGGGTAGTAGTGGATTGTAATAGCCTAATATTATAGACTAGGGGATCTCAAACCTTTTGGGGTCAAGAACCAAGCCCCCAAGATATGCGCCGGTCATTGATCCCAACATGGTCATAGTGGCCAACGGTGGTACTGCAACTTTTGTGTACTATTGGGCTCCTTTTCACGCATAAACTTACATTGAGAAAGAGAAGTCTGTAACTTAGCAGATAATTTTTTTATAGGTGAATCAGCTTCCCTGTATGAACATGCTAATAGTCTTTAAATCTTTAGGTCCTAAAAGTTGTAAAACGCACTAATAGCTGAATCCAGAGTTATTTCCTTCCTCTGTTTATGTCTATGGAGACCCAGACTATGACAACAGCGCAAGCTGTGACGTTGGGACCCCTCTACTGTGCATATTGGACATGCACAGTAGGTTCCAGCAAGACTTGGATGTTTCCAGACCTGGAAGTCTACCCATTGACTTCATGCGCCACTGGGTACCTTTCATAGGAATGAACAGGGCCCCACCTCCAACGTTGTATCCAGTATCTTGCCCTGCCAGGGACCCCTTAAAGGGGAGAAATTTTTCCAATGACCCCCCTCTTAATGGGAACACCGATTAAGCATAATGCTTACTACCATTTATACTCTTAGATGCCGCTGGAACTATTTATGATCAACAGAAACTCATTTCAATTTAAATCATGTTAACACTACTTTGTTTTGCCGTGATATTCCTAGTGTTTTGTTATCAGGTGTCGCTTTAGTTTGGCCAGCTTCATGGCTTCGAACGCTAGCACATGAAGACACATTATGCGTTCTAGTCTCCTGTCGCTGTCACTTGATATAACTGTTGTCATATTTTATAAATTTAGCTAGTTTGGGCTTTGTGTCGCTTGACAGTGTGGACTGACTGAAATATCTCTCCATGCTCGCCAGCTAGCTAACTGGTTAATAAGCTACGCTAAGCAGCAGCAGGAATGGTTTGTTGCAGCCTGAGTGAAGTGATTCATTAGTCTCTATAGGCCCAAAGCTGACATGGACACATTATGCTTGTTTTATTGGCGTACATGGTCCCCATCCATAGATTATATACATTTTACTGATACAGCACAATTTTATAATTCACAGTTAATTATTTCGCAGACCCCTTCACTTTGAGAGACACTGTTATAGACCATTTCACATGTTTACCATGTTTACAAGTTGGGCCCATATAATAATAATAATAAATGCCCCCCTCATATTGTATTAGAGAGTAAAGAAACTACTTTTCGTCAAACTTGACAGGTTTATTACTGTGTAATTGAGACCCGCCCCCTGGTTGACCTTTGACCTTAGGAAGTCACGCCTTTGTTTGATGTGAATGATCTCATGACTTTTGATCAGCTGACTTCTAGGCCTCCTAACCTTGAAGTCAGCTGATCAAAAGTCATGAGATCATTCACATCAAACAAAGGCGTGACTTCCTAAGGTCAAAGGTCAACCAGGGGGCGGGGCTCAATTACACGGTAATAAACCTGTCGAGTTTGACGAAAAGTAGTTTCTACTCTCTCTTATTCATGACCTTGTAAGTGTAAAGTTTCTGAAAGCTCCGAGTTCACGACTTGTGTTGTGTTTGTTGACGTTGTGAGAAACGATGGAGCCTGTGGAAGTTCATTTATCGGTGCATAATAAGTTAATATTATGCAGTAAATTGTAATTTTAGTCATATATTGTTTTTCTTAGTAAGTTTATCATACGTCTGTAGAAAATGTTGATATTCTCAACAACCTCATCTTTCTCCTCTGTTATTGTGTCTCTGCGTTTCCTGCGTCATGTTACCTACATGCTAGACATTGTTCGCCTCTGTGGCTTCTAGACTGGGACAGTACTGTTAATGTTGTTGTTACATAGCAGCGGTGTTCTGCACAACTTAACCACTTGAACGCAACACATGTTCACAAGTTCCATTTGAAGGCACCAACAGTTGCAAACATTCCAGATGTGTCCCTGTTTATGTCCTGTTGCAGTGCATGTGAGTGGCATAAACTGAAAGGAGGTAAACATGGACCCAAGCTGTTGCCTAGCAATGCTGTCCCATTGACACAGTCTACAGTCCAGTACATTCTGAGACTGAGAATGTCACCTGGGATGGCACTTGTAATCAAGCTCATTAAATCCTCCTTTGTTTTACACACCAGACCATCTGACTAAGCTTTTACCTTAAAACACCCCGACTACGACGTTACACGCCTACGATCCTTACATGTCTCATTTGCTGCTGACGGCAGGCTGTGATTTTTAATGAAATTAGCACTGAAGCAAGAACACTACATTGGATCAACATTCGCTGCAGTGTGTTGCCCCCAGCTGAAATACTTTTGTTGTTTGTGTTTTATTAAGTGGATTTTAGCAGGTCTTAATGACGTTTACTTTGAAAACATATTAATTGTAGGGAAGTCTTCACACAGTTTAGTTTGTTTGATTTAGTAATCCTCAAGATTCTTCTTCTGTTTGTTCAGTCAAACAGCTGCTGCTTGTCTTTAGCAAGACTTAATGGATTAGTTTGAAGGGCGCACCGATACCGGATTGGTTATTGGGCCGATACTGACTCATATAACTGGATTGGGTATTTGTAACAATGACACAGATCTGTTCATTTCACTTATATGTTTGCATACAATACACATTATATACTGGTTTACACTTGAACTGTAATTTTCAAGATTTACCACACATGTTACGTACATTTAAGTAAAATTTGATTTATGTATTTATTTGTTACGTTGCTTTTCCTTACTTTTTACAAAGTTAGTTTAAGTCAAGCCTGATCTGGTCACTTCCACACTGTGAGGCGTTTAGCTGGCTAATTAAACACTGGCATCAACGGTACTCAGCATTGGACGATACCCAAAGCCCAGGTTGAAAAGGCAGATTGGTGCATCCCTAGTTGGTTCATCAATCCACCACTTTGGTCCAGACTAAAATATCTCGACATTTATCATATTGCAAATTCGGTACATATTTGTAGTTCCCAGATAATAAATCCAACTTTTTGTCAAGCACCACCATGAGGTACAAATTTGTGGTTGTGCAGACCACAGAACTGTTGTCCGATTGACACTTGATACCCACTAATGTTCTTGTACTTTAATTCTCTGTGGGTGAGGATCAATGCCTCTCTAAGCTTGTTTTTCTACCTCCTCTCTGGCTGTGATTTGGGATCAGCATCATTTCAAGCCAACTAAAACATTCCAGGTTGTGTTCCTTGGAAATCACCCACACTGTATTTTTCCCTTTAGCTCCTGACGTTCATGCTATCACAAAGTAGCTGCACCGGTCAAATGATATCTTAAAGCTTTCCTGCTCTAATGTAGGCCTGAAGTTCGATTCAGGAAAACTGATGTCACAGTCATAAAATGTTTTGCAAGTCTCTTTTAGATTTTGTCTTTTATTTTTGTTTCATTGTATTCATTATTTTTTGCATCAGTCACCAGACAAATAATACGGCATCACTCATTTTTTATATAGCTTCCTCACCCATTTTTTCGGCCTTCCCTCTGCTGCTTTTTTGGAAAACGTGATTCAGTCCTGTCCTAATAATAACCCACGTCATTTCATTTTCTGGGGCCACTGGTCTGTGAAAAATCACCACATCCCACAGCTTGTTCCTTTGGCTCTAATGTGCTCATCTTTAAGGCAGGCAGACGACTCGGGAGGATTTAGGCTCCTGATGAGCGAAGAGAATTTAAAAAGCTCCACCATGACTGAGTCCATAAAGCTTCTTGGTGGCTCCGTTGGCCTCTCTGATCTTTATTATTTTTATTTTGTGTATCTAACTTTCATATAATTTGTACCACAGCTAAGCCATGTGTGACTAAACAACAAAACAAGAACTTTTTTCATACCGTAGTGATGCGTCCTGCTCAGTCTGATCAGTCCAAGGACTCAGGGGAAGGCTTTGTAATGCATTAGCTCTGCTATGAAGACTTGCATGTAATTGCTTTTTCACTGTAGATCATTTGGCACAGGGAGCAGTGTGTGCAGACAGTTTATGGGGAACATTGAGGCATTTCTGTCCTCAGTATTTTCACTCTTTACTTCACTTCTTTGAGACTCGAACAAGATGTCCAACTGGCCAAACTTGTGGCTGCCAAAGTTTAATCAGCCCTCCCCTCAGGTCATGTCTACACCATACTGTGTATTTTGGTGTGGAAATTTTTTTCTCTTTTGTTTTTACAATTTTGAAATCAACTTTTAATGCCAGAATCTATATCTTTGCTTAATTTGAGTCTATGTGGTAATTTCTTTCTCCCCTTACACTCTCTCTGACTCCCCTGTGGGGAATGTCACTCGTTTTTATTTAAGCCACAAGCTTAAGGCCAAAGGATTGACCCCTTGACTGCAGTTAAGAGCTTTTGGTTTTTATTGAAATAGATCTGATTCACAGCCATGTCTCTTTGTAATGTTGATAGAGCTTGTCATTTATGTAGCAGATAGCAGGCCAACATCACTGTGGCTGTAATGTCAGTGGGCCCACACGTCTTCATCACTGCTTTGGTTGTATGTGGTGATGTTTAATTGTTGAATTATTTGGTTTATAATCGTCATAGTAGCATTATTAGATGTTTGAATTGTGTATCTGACAACTGTCTATATTAATCTATAAGTATCAGAATGATAATGTGTAATATCACAACATTGAATGGATACCGGATAAAATCCAAAACACAATTTATATTATGTTGATATGATTAAAGATCAATAAATGGCATCACATGCAAAACTGTAGTCTTTGGTTATTTGAGAATGTGATAAATATAAAATACTCTTTCACAAAAGTTTGCATCACAGACGCTCAGGAAGGCAGTTTCTTTGAATGTTTATTTGACATCAGACACTGTCGCCTTTCTTCCTGCTCTTTGAGGTTGGGAGTGGCCGGGGGAAATACTGTTGGTAGCAACGTCAACTCTGCAGCAGGAAGCAGTGTGGTGTACAGGATGTCTGAAATTTGAGAAACATTGGCATTAAGTATTATTGTATCTTTACAACAGTACCCTGGCACCTGTGTGTTGCACTAAATATGACTATTTTATCACATTGATGTGTCACAATAGCATGGAGATATCTTGATGGTAGGTCTATATTGTGTGTATATATATATATATATATATATATATATATATATATATTTTTTTTTTTTTATTAGGAGGGGTTGGCTGGCTGTTGAAAGAATGGAGCACTTTCTGTGCCTTTGGGGGAGTTTGTTAATAAGGATGATAGAAAGGTTTTGTTTTGTTTAATAGATTCTGAAAGTAGAGAAGTAGCGGTGGGAAAAGAAATTGATTCACATGCACAATGAAATCGATTTTTTAATGCCAGAATCAATATATTTGCTTCATTTGAGTCTAAACGGAGGTAGAGGAAGTTACTGCTTTCACTGTTTTAGTCTGAGTAACATGATGTTGTATCTGTTCTGTATCCCTCAACCAAAACAAACCGAAGCTGGATGAAACGATAAGGGGTCCGCGTCGATATGACCTGCACCCTCACATTTTAAATCCAACATGGTAACCACTACACATCCAGTAAAGTATGGAAACACTTTCACACGTTACCAGGAAAAGCATAGCTGGACATCATGGCTAAAGCTGCATGCTAACAGCGAATGTTATCGTATTGCAGTAACATGCGGTCAAGCCGGCCGTCACTCTCATTTCTGTGATTAAATCATCTGACGCTGCAACTGTAGAGCACCCACAGACTGACATTCATGATATTATTGAATCGGGAGATAGATGTATCAGCCCTAGTGACAAGGCAGAAATGAGTATTCTTAGTATATGTATATTTATCACAAGTAATATCATTGTGATATTCAACAATGTTATCCCATATCACCTATTTTCCTCATATCATGCAGCCCTACCTAATGCTTTTGGTCAGGATTTAATACCATTGTGAGCAATTAATTGGGGGATTAATGCATATTTGTATAGTGCAGCTTGTTTTTGCCCAAAGTTGATTTAAAAATAAGTGATTGTGATCTTTAGCTGAGAGACTCCTGAGATTGGCAGCCAGTGTTAACATGGTGTCAAGTCAGTGTTACATGCTTTCCTTGGACGCTGAATGACCTGGGGCTTGTTCACATGTTGTGTTAATGGGCAGGGTGGAACAGCAGACATTGTAAGGAGTGACATGTCAGAAACGTAACTGCTGGCTGGAGGGGCTGAAGCATCCAGGCGATGTGACCTTTTGTCAGGCTGAAGCTAACAAAATGCAGAGGTTAGCATCGCTGATTATGGGCTGATTCTTATCTGAGGAGCTAATTACTTTAAGGTAAATAGGCTGTCAGAAACAGAATGTGCCGGAAGTGTTGTTGGCACGAAGATTACTTCTAAACACACAGCAGACCTACGGTATTATCCCGATCCTTCAGGATGAACATTTGTGACTGCAGCGCCGGCGTAACCAACGGATCACTGAGATAAGGTTTCCCTTCTGGATTCTGTTTACATTTTTAAAAGAAAAACAACATGGGCCACTATATACATTTTATGCCTTTATTTGAGAGCAACAGTAGAGAGAGACAGGAAATGTAGGGAAACAGAGTAGGAGATGACATGCAAACGGTCTGGCTGGCTGGGAATCGAGCTGGCGACTCGCTGCTCAGGGAATTTGCACCCGGGTCGGCCCACACTACGTCTGGCACTCCAACAAGAGCTCACGCTCAACAATTATCTGAAGCCACAGTGTTCATTCATGTATTTTTTAACTCAGCAGTTTCAAAAAGTGTGTTTGAACACCGACGTTACAACACAACTGAACTTTCCATTCAGGTGTCCAGTTTAAAGCATTGGTTTGCATCAGAGTGCCTTCTCCACTGTAAATCCATATTTATGGAATTAAAAAATCCTATAGATGAATGAACAAAGTAGTAAGTAAAAGGCATGAGGAACTTGGCAGCAACTATGAGAAAATTATGCGAGGTTCCTGACTTGGCGCAGCAGCATGCCAACATCGTCACGAGACCAGTAAGACAATGAAAATGATTGAGAAGATAAAGAATAAGAACACAACAAATCCAAAACCAGTGAAGATGGAGAGTCCTCAGACCACATACCAATAAATCTTAGACAGCCCCTCTTGATGTGTAATTCATCCAATGTGTCAAATAAACCTGTGCTTATTTTGAGCAGTGTCCACCACCATTGGACATGTGCTTATAAAGTTAGTATCCTCTTTGTATCATACCTCATTTGTGCTTTAGACGGGCGCCACTCGCTGCTAACACGTCTTGCCTCCCTCTCCTCTTCCCATCCATCCATTTGCTCGCAGACGCTCTGTCAGCTTCACTTAGCTGCCCTGTCAGCGATTACTCTTTATGCAAACGTGAAACACACTTCATCTCTGTTACTCCTGCAGCTAATGACATCTGTCAATCAAAAACCTTTAACCCACTGTCTCTCTTTTTTGTCAGGGCTGCATGATTATGGCCAAAATGATTATCACAATTATCGATTATAGACAAAATGTTTGTATTGCACTTTTTAAATAACACACAGCAGTGCTTTCCCTTCCATGTTGTACTACTTTTCCTGCTAATGTACAAATTGGGGATGCACGATGTTGATATTGCAATCTTCTGCGTTACGTATTGTGATATGAAAAAATACTGTAATATTCACCCAAAGAGAGGGAGCAGCAAGCATTAAGTCCACAGTCATAGGTAAGGGGTGCTCACAAAAAGCAGTTTTCTACAGGCGGATCATGCATTTTAAACGTCACTATCACAGTTGAGTACGTTCATTTAATAATAATCTTGATCACAATTTATATTTGATTAATTTTACAGCCCTACTGCCTGTGCACACAACCACACTCATACATTAACAGGCTCCGTGGAGACGCTGCTGCATCTGTTCCATCTATGTACTGTGGATTGAACCATTTTTTCCGCCTCGAGGGACACCGATGAGTGGCACACAATACAGGAAGGAGCAGTGCAATCGGAGGGCGATAGCTTTGTCCTGCCAGAGCTTTGGCCTTTCCCCAGGCGCCTTGGCCCTAGAAAATACCTTCTGCATTGTGAGGTTTTTATGGTGCCTCTCCCTTCAGAAATGAACTTTGCTCAGGGAGGTGGTGGGGTGATAATGATGTGCTGTCTGTGTGTGCAGTGGTGAGGCCAAGGAAAGGTCAATGTACTAATAGGACGGGTTTGTTCAGGGATGCACTTCCTTATTGTATTGTGAAGAGAAGATATGCTTTAGGAAAGAAACATCTGAGAAATATCAATAGTTAAACAGAATAGTCATCCTTCTACACAGTAAACTGACCTTTTCTAGTGCTGCATCATCCAGACTGAGAGTTATTCTTACTCTCTCTGTTTCTCCGTCGGATCCCAACATCAATGAATAATACCATGTGGACAATTACAGTTTTTGAGCCAAGTCCATTGGCATGAACTGGTTTGAGGTGCAGCAAAAAGAGATCTTGATATTTTGAGCCGCAGATGAGGCACCAGGAAAAGAGAAAATTGCATGACAAATAGGGAGGAGAGGAAATAGGCCTTTGCCAGATGACCTGATTTCTGTGGCATGGCGAGGTGACAGCCAGCATGAGGTCATCTGTCACTTTCTCTCAGTACTAATTTTAGCATTATCACCCTCATCTTTCTCCTGCTTCTCTCTACCCCTCCTCCCTCACCATCACACCACTGAACAGCACCAGCCACCGTATGCTTCCCTTTGCATCAGTCGTGACTTGCTGGTGGTTACAAGGGTGACACGTTTGACAGCGCTGACTGTTTGTGTGGCTGTGTGTGAGACAGCAAGCGGGAGAAAAAGTGTGCCCTTGGATAGGGTGTGCACGAGGCGTGAACTCATGACTGGCAGGAGTGGCCACTGTGGCCCAGACTGTTTACATGCTTCACGGCTCACGTCATCGTATGTAAAAAAAAATAATCTATTGTAGTGCTGCAGACGTGAAGCGGCTCATGCCACTTCACAGCCTCTCTGAATGACTTCTGCTTTTCCGTGCAACTCTGTGAATGTGTGTGGATAATGAAATACTACTTTGTGTGTGTGCAGCTGTCAGTGGGTGAATGATTTGTTCCTGAGATAAACTCCTTTCATCTCTGTTTGATGTTGTGTTCTGCCATGTGCATACAACATAACGTGGATTACCTATTTTATACAGCAGATATTCAAGAACACAGAGCTGGCATCTACAAGCATGCAGGTTTCCTACACAGTCTGCAGCTTGCAAATGCTATAACAACAATTTGTGTAATTATTAATCATCAGGTTATGTCATTCATCACGCAAGAAATGCTAAATGTTTTTCAGTCCCAGCTCCTCAAATGTGAGGATTTTCTGCTTTCCCTGTTATCATTATTAAGGCCGTCAGGTGATTAAAATATTTAATCAATATTAATCACACTTTTAAAGGGAGATTTGTCAAGTTTTTAATACTCTTATCAACATGTTAGTGAGTAAATATGCTGCTTTATGCAAATGTATGTGTATATTTATTATTGGAAATCAACACACAAAACAATGACAAATAATGTCCAATAATGTCCTGCATCAGTAGAAAAAATTGACCAGGTCGATGCTGATTTTTTTTTTTGGGGGGGGCAATATGTTTGGGTGATTTTTTTTTTTTTCCATCCATCTCATAAAATCTATCAGCTTAATAATAACAAATAATACACAAAATTTCTCATCTTCAGTAAGTTCATTTACAGAAAAACACCTATGGTCTGTCTCTCCAGTCTACATTTTGTGTCTGCGCTGTAGTGCACTTATATATTTTAAATAAAAATAATCCATCCATCATCATCATGTCAACGCTTATCCGTTAGGGGTCGGGGGGGGGCTGGAGCCGATTCGAGTAGGGATAGGGGGGAGGGAGGGTACAACAGGGAAAGGTCGAAAAACAATAGAGGGAAAAAAAAAAAAAAAAAACAAATAAAAATAAAATAAAAAAAAAAGGGAAATTTAAAATTAAAAATAAACAAAAACAGTATGTTTTTGGGGGGGGGGGGGAAGGAGGAGTACGGGGAGAGAAACCAAGGAAAAGGGGGGAAAAAAAAAAAAATCCAAAAAGAAGAGAAGCAAGATGGAATCGAAAACCGAATCTTTTGAAGGAAAAACAAACAAAACACACAAATAAAAATAATGTATAATCTAAATATTAAATACATGAAACAGGTAATCAAAAACAACTTAGCTTTGTTAAATAAACTTTTGGATGAAAAAAATAAAGTTTTAATGCATTTAACACCATTAATGCACCTGCTTAATAATCGGCTTAATATGCTCAGACATCGGCCGATGCCAAATATGGGGGGAAAGAAAAAGTCAAATAATCGGCCCGATTGATTAATTGGCCGACCGATTAATCGGTCGACCTCTAGTTATGACTGTAAAATTTCTGGTGTTGTGACATCCCTACACATGGTCATCTTATGATGAGGGAGACATTTCATGTTAACATAATCTTATTTGCGTATGGCCAAAAGCAAAATGATGCAAGTATTATTGGTCTGGTTCCAAGCCGCCTGTTTGTGTCACACATCATCGACTGACCATCTCTGATTCTATCGTGTATTGTACCACGTGATTGATCTGCCTTTAATACCAACCACTTATTCAGGCGCTGTGGCGTTTGGCAGCTGGCTGTTATGGAGATGAAGTACAACACGTCCATTTCCTGACATGTAATCAGTCACCGCTTCCTGTACACCAATTTTCTACTTCCTGCTCTCCTGTTATTGGTTGTTATTTTTTGCGACAGGAGGTTATAGCCCGATATGGATGGCCCCAACGGCTTTGGTTAACGTCCAAACAAGCTGACATGGAGGGAAGACACACACAGGGTTCAAATTGCCCAGCTCATCCATCATCTGCTCTGAACTGACATGTCTCAAATATGCCCATGTTGGCAGACCCTAATGCAATCTGTTGGGTACTAAAAGTTTCTAAGCCGACAGTTCTTTTGCTTCCCATCTGCCCTCGTCTGCTTCCTTTCAGATCTACATAGAATGGGGATGAAATGTAGTCATATGTAAGTGGATAGTGCCGTGTCTGCTAATATACTCAATCAATTTTGCTATTAAAACGTGATTAAATATTCATGTGGCTTTAAATATCGAGCTGTTACTTATAATACAATTCCATATCGTACTGTCTTTAGGTGTGGAAAAGCAATACCTTGCACATGCAAAGAAAAGTCCAACGGCAAACATTAGCCCGGGTCTGTTTGCATTCATTCATGTGAGCTTGTTATTTGCATCGGTAGACCTGCTTTCCTTTTCCTTTACCTTTTGTTTGCAACGTTAACAAAGGATGTGGTTGGTTTCGGCAGTGCGCTTGTGAGGCGGCCTCTTCATAGCCTCCCTCTGCCTCTGTGGGCTAATGCAATCTCTCAAAACCACAGAGTAACTGTTTGAGCTCTTGCTGCCTTGGCGTTTGTTGCACGCTGGTGTGACGGCGACGAGAGAAGTCGACCCGTCGTGCTGGAGATGCTGGCGATAAACCTGCCGTCATGGCGAGAGAAGAAAAAGAACTGTAAGCAAAAGGAGGAAATAAGGAAGTAAGAGAGAGAAAGGCTCAGTTACGTAAGTGGCAGTAATATCTTGGAGCATTTCCAGGTCCGTGGTGTACACCCCCCCCCTACACATTCACACACAACCACCCACACAGGCCCACTCAGTGGAAGGCTGTGGAGAGTAATGTCCTGTCTGACTGCAGGCTGTAAGAACCACAATAAGCAGTTTCTCTGGCCAGCTGACCGCGGCCGAGGGAGCCGAAGGAGCCGAAGGAACCGAAGGAACCGAAGGAACCGAAGGAACCGAGGAAACACTGTCTGAACGAGCGGCCCATAAGCTGAGACAGCCCACTGTAATTAAGCCGTGATGGCATGTTTTAAATTTCTCTTCACCTCCTCTTTTCCAGGCTCTTTCATTTCGTGACCCAATTTAACCACAGGGGACATTAAAATTTTATCATTTTTCTCATTAGTCATTGTAGCTATTAGTTTCTTGTATTTCTTTTCTCCCCCCACTGTAATATATTCTTCTTTATATATCTCTCTTTTTACTTTCTTTCTCCTCCCACATACTCCGCAACTCTCCTCCCAGCCGACTTTTTCTTTTACAGGTCAAGGAGTTGTTCTCGTCCTCTCTGTTATTTTTACTTAACTTGCACTCATACCGCCTTTTATTCCTCCTTCACCTCGTCTGTTTCGGGTCACGGGTCCGTTTCTCTGCTTCTTTAATCCTTCCATCAATTTCTCTCTGTCTTCTTTTATCCTTGTGCAAGTGCAAAGTGGCTCATAATAAACAAGGAGAGGTGTTTCTTATATGACACTTTGTCAGTCTGGCAGGACTTTACATAACCTGCTCTGTGCTGGTCTGCTCGCTGAAGTGCTGAATGAAATGACTCGGTTGATTTACAACCCAGGAAGCTTGTCTAGTGTCACCACCTGTTGACATTTCTCTGCCTTTGTGACTTTCAAGAATGTACTTTTTATCACATTACTGACATTTACACAGTGGATGATTGCGAAAATATGGCTCATGGTAGATCATGCCTTGATCAGTATTATATCAAGAAAATATCCAGCATGTTAATGGTCGTATTTTTAGTGCTTCTCACACTGACCAGTATTATTTAGTTTTGTTTTTGCTACAATTTTTGTTGTAAATTATGTAAGTCATAATATTTGACTATATAACAACGAAGTCCCTCCACTGAGTCTGTTATTTTCTATATCAGGACACCTTAGAGAGATCAAAACTTCTCCAGTCAAACGATACCTGGACTCGATCCTTATTGTGCCCAGATCTAGAAAAAGATGACTGTGTGGTTTCATGATACCCAGCCCTGTTGAAGATATGCAAAAATATGAAAACTTGACGGTATTCGTTCTTGTGCAATACTACAGGTACCATCAGGACTCACAGAGACGATGGAAATTGTGTTTGGGACGCAGTACTCACTATTGACGCAGCCAAAAGACATATCCTATTTTTTCCTTGATAATGACACTGTGAACAACAAGTCCACGTTCAAATCAGCAGGACGAGAGCTAGGTAACGTTAGCTGTTAGCTCCGTGCAGGACTGTGCTGCTTACCGTCGGCTAACAGTTAACGTTAACTCGCTCTCATCCTGCTGATTTCAATGTGGGACATGCTATTGATATATTTTTTTTTAACTTTAACATTTAACATTATAATGTGTTCAGGCCATATTCAGTAAAAATCTGCATTGGGCAAAGGTAAATTCAAATGTTCTGAGATGTTCAAATTGGGACTGTCACTCGATTAAAATATTTAATCTCCTGATTGTCCATGATTCATCGGGATTGAATGCAAATTAAATTCAAATTAAATGCACATTTTCATCTTTTCAAAATATACCTGAAAGGGAGGATTTGTCAAGTATTTAATGCTCTTATCAACAGGTGAGTGGGCAAATATGCTACTTTATGCAAATGTATGTTTACATTTATTATTGGAAATTAATTAACAATACAAAACACTGAAAGCAATATAAAAATAGGTATTACAGAGGGAATTATGACCTGTTTAACTTCCTAAAAATAAAACAGTATGCAAACGGTAATAAAATAGTGGATGTTGAAGTACATAGGATTTATGCTGTAAAGATACGTGTAAACACCTCTGCCTCTCTAGCTGGTGAAGACAAGACTCCTGGAATTTATTGCACCTGGTTAATAAATGGTCCAGCACATATTTTACGCTTCAGTTTTTGTACAGATCAAACAAAGAAGATGTTTTGTGGTAATTAATGAGAGTTAGAAGTGTCAGTAGGATGATTTCTTACTTTTGCACAGAGCCAGGCTAGCTGTTTCCACCTGTTACCAGTCTTTATGCTAAGCTAATCTAACCATCTGCTGGCGGAAGCTTCATATTTACTGCACAGACATAAGATATGATATGATATGAATCTTCTCATCTAACTGAGCTTGACAGCAAATATGTATGTTTCCCAATATGAGGAACAACTCCTTGAAGTGGAAGTCATGTTGCTATGGTTACCTGTAGTTTAGTATACTTACCTCACTGATTCACTGTTAATCAGACCTGTTAATCAGACCATGAATGCAGCACTTAATGAATCTGGCAAAACAACTGCTAATTGTGTGTTTAGTTTTTCTAAAGTCTAGACATTTGGCCTCAAGTCTCAGTCGTTTTTTTTTTTTTTTTTTTCTTTTTAAGGTGAAGCTATTTTAAGGATCCTTGCTTCAGGCTTTTTCGTTTGACTTGATTAAATATCTCATCAATATATCCTGTCGGTGCTATAGTGTGACTGTTAATCACAAGGTGTCAAGTGCTTTTGGAAAATGTGAGTTAAGTTACACACGTTTATGTTAATGAACTTTTTTAATCAGGTTCATCTGTGGTGCCTTCAGGGCTCAGAGTCTGTGGAGAAAGACACAAGCAGACACTTGAATTACACATGAACACAAGATGAACTGGAAGGGAAGACGTAGAGCGCAGACATCTGCCGAGGCTGTTTCCATATGTAAAAAATGATGCGCGTGTCCACCCTGTGATTCGGATCTTCCCATACAGTAGATTGCATCAAATAAGATGTAGTGTCCCAGACAACACCCATCGGTTTCTTAAGAGCTGTTGTGATGCTCAAAGTGGGTGGCTCCGGCCGTCGCCATCATGGCATGGCTAATCCAAAAATGGGCAAACAGTTAAAACATTGGTGGAGCAGCAGAGCAGACAGCTAGCAGCTAGCCACCTGTGATGGCACCCACCTGTCAATCAAAGTGGACACGCCCTCAATGATGCTAAACTAATTAAGCCTTAATATACTTAATATGGGCGAGTTGTATAAATATTCAACCCCTGCACAGTTGTTATGAAAGGTGAAATTAACTGTTTTTTGTACCAGGCTGTAAACGTTAATTTCTGCTGTAAATTTGGGGATTTTAACGGGGGGGGGGGTCTATGGGGATTGATTCGCTTTTGGAGCAAGCCTCATGTGGCCATTTGAGGAGCTGCAGTTTTTTGGCACTTCTGCACCTGAGGTTGCCTCTTGGTTCTTCCTTGGCCCTTGCTACACCCTTCCACCAAGTTGTATGAATATCTGGATAGTAGTTTTTCTTTCCATAATTCTGCCGGCAACCAGCAAACCGAACTGAAAACATGGCGGAGGTAAGCTGTAATAAGGCCAAAGGAGTGCAAACTGAAAGTTGTGGGAAAATAAGGCTTCCATGCCTAACTATACACTGTTATTCATTTACACCACCCGCAGTGTAACAGTGAAATTAGTTTGCATAAATGAATAGGGTGTGCTGGTTAGAGCTTGTATGAGTTATTGTGTGGCGATATTATTGGTGAGAAGGAAGCCTATGATTAGACCAGTCATCATTTCACACTCTGTACCTGCTGGGATAATATGCTGTGGATTAATTTTTAATAACATGAATCTGTTCCTCATTTTGTCACGGATCCTGTTTAACCTCGCTTGGACTTGAACCTCAGCCAGCTTGTTTGCCACTTTTCCAAAGTAACCCCAAAGCTTTGACTCTTTTTAACTGTTAATCTGTAGCTCAGTGCACATCCACTGCAGTGTTTACACACTGATAAAGGTTGTGACATGAATCAGGCTGTCTGCCACCACACCCAGTAATCTCCTATGATTATTTATAGCCTCTGCAATGCTAGACCCCCTGGGAGGATGGAGAGGTTTAAACCATTGTGTAACAGTGTGTGCTTTCTTTGTGGCGGGGGGTGTGAAGCATGTGCATGCGTCAGTCTGTCTATCTGCTTCTGTTCTGGCTTGGTTTCATAATATTAGAACTGCACATTAAGACAAATCAAACACTAAGAAAGTTGAGAAATCCCCAGAGTAAAAGTCGTACTCGTCTCTAAGGCCGACACTAGATTTTGTACAGTACATCGGTCCGGACTGCTGCGTGGAGTTGTTAAATGTTGGTCTGTGCTGTTGTCTGACTCACTATCCTCATGGGTGGGAATGCCTCGTCTCTCAGGGTAGTGGGGGTTAGACACCCTGGGCAAACTCTAACTGCATGCATACAGGCAGAACCGAGACACACCCCTCTACACTCCTGAGGAATCCTCATATACACTGCACTCTCTGCTGAGAAAACCTCAATAGAGTGAGTCAAGGAGATGAAGAGAGTAGAAATCTGGCTGTAATATTACAGATTCATGTGAGGCATTTTCTCGATGTAGCAGAGCTCCTTTTTATATATACTTCCTACTTTTAAATTTGCCATCATTAAGTCCAGAAACCCATAGGCTATGGTTTCACGCCTGTGTGTTATTCTGCGTCCTGGCCTCAGCTGACAGAAATGAAGTGTTTTGCAGGCATTCTGGGGGCGTTGGAAGTAATGAAATCCCAGAATACTGCCAATAAAAAAACTATTTTTCTCTGAAACGGTGTCACAGTGTTTTCTATTTATTAGCCCGTTCTGTCGTCGAGTGTGATTTATACCCCTGGAGCAATACCAGGAACTGCAGGGACATTATCAGAGATCGATGCTTTCGGCTCCATCTGCCGCTATAACTCAGCTGGAAAAGATCTACTGTGTACGAAGCATCGGCAGCGCTGACTGTGAAGAAGAAGCCGACACCTGAGTGCTTCACATCTCAGGGTTCCCCTGCGTCACTCAAATCTGTGCCATTAAATCAATAGTGGGGTTAGTTTCCATTAGGATGCAGCAACAGGCAATGAGTGATGTACATGTTATTGTACTCATGCTGTTCGGAGGCCCAGACACATAGTTAAAGGGCCTCTTTGCTCGTACTGCACTTCTTGGTAGTCTTGCTGTGTTTTGCTCATTAAGGTAATTCTTTTTACACTATAGTTGTGGCGGTTTATGTGAAAGAAACTGCCAGGTAAAATGTTTTCTTTTAATCATGTTTTCCGACTTCTGAATTTCTTTCCTTTCCTGGCACACAGGCCAGGCTGTTCTCACACATGGTTCATAGGTATACCTACGAAACCTAATGAACTGTAATTCATTATCTTATAAAATGTCACAAAGTGGATGGGTGGGTCAAAAACACCGGACTTTTGCCCAGGAGACAGGTACTCGTACCCCGTATGTGTTATTTTGACCCAAACCACAGCCTTTTTCTAAACCTAAGTCGATTTATTGCCTAAAGAGAGTGAAGTCGATTTTTTCCTAAACCTGCATAGATTTATTGTCCAAACAGAACCATGTTGATCTTTTCATAAACTTAACTAAGTAGATTAGTTGCCTAAACATCCAGGTTGATCTTTTCCTAAACCTCAGTAGCTTCATTGCCTAAACAGAACCAAGTTGATCTTTTCCGAAACCTAACGTAACAGTTCAGTTACGCCACATCTGGTATTATTTTAACCCAAACCATCATTGTTTCCTCAACCTAATTAAGTAGATTTGTTGCCTAAACCCAATCAAATTGTTTCCTGTGAAGAAGTTTATTTTGAAAAGACTGGGGTGGCATTGTGTGTTGCTGGACATGAGTAGGAAAATACACAAAAAAATGTGGATTAACTTTTCATACCATATCAACGAAGCGCTGAATGAGGATATGTTGCACAAGCATATACTGTGTTTTTGAATTATTGTTGTAGACATTGCTGTACACTGCTGTTTGCTGGTTAGACCTCTAGTGTTGTGACGTGCGCTGTTCCATTGTAATTTTCAGAGCAGAGAAAGGCTGTAGCTCTGCCATTACACTTGCATTTTCTTTGGTGAATCGCGCTGATTTCGCTCCTCTGCACAATGGATCTATTAGCACATCCAGCTCTTCTCGTGTGGCTGTTTTAAAAAGAGTGGTCTCTCTAATTAGAACCGCTTCTTGTCAAATGTAATTTGGGAGCTGTGTGCGTTGATGAGGTGCTTCTAGACCGTCTGCCTCATGAGTTCTGATTGTCTGACTTTACAACTGCAGGTTGTGGGTCCAATTTCAGCCTCAAGACACTGTCTCGAAGATGACACTGGATGATCAGCCTTTTGTTGGGTTTTACAGATGCACACCACTGCAGAAAGCATCACATGTATTTCTTTCCGTCTATATACCCTCATTAGCTCACTCTCATTTTCCTCTCTCCTTCGTCCTCCCCCGTATTAAACCTTGTCATTTATCCAGAAGTAGACTGGTATTTGCCTGCTCTTACAGCACCATTGCTTTGAGCCCCTGATTATCTTAGTGATACTTGAAAACTGGCTGCCACTGAAACTGTTCCTAAGCCGACACAAGCTGACTAATTAGATGAGCAGATAAACGAGAAAGCCCTAGCTGACGTCCTGCTGTTTATATCTCTCCCGCTCCAGCACTTTATCAATAGTAACTCCACGCCAAAAGTGAACATGGTACCTCAGAGGAGTGTGATAATAAATTACAACAGACTGCTATAGCACAAGAAAAAACCCATTCCAGCATTATTACCCTGCACTCCCAGTAACTCTTGTGTGGTTTTGGAAAAGGAAATGTACACAGGGATGTGGTATAAATGATGTATAATATACAGTGTGCCGTGTATAATTTTAAGTGTTCCTACAGGTTTTTAATGGCGCGACCACACCACACTTATTTAGTAGGAGTAAGAAAAATTGATTCACCTATGTGTCACGATTTTGTTATGATTTTTTTTTTTTTTTACAATTTGACATACATTTTTTAATGCCAGAATCAATATTTTTGCTTCATTTGAGTTTATGTGAAGGTAGAAGGACTTTACTGTTTTAGCCTGAGTAATGTGACGTTATATCTTTTCCGTATCCCTCAACCAAAACAAACGGCAGCCGGCCGCAATGTGGAAGTACGAAACAGTGGAGGGTCCACGTGGATATGACTTGAACCATCACATATTAAATCCAGCGTGGTAAACACTACAAATACAGTAAAGTATGGAAACACTTTGGGTTCCACACATCGCAGGAAAAGCAGAGCTGGACATCACAGCTAAAGCTGCACGCTAACTCTGTCATGGAAAGGAAACGTTATTGTATTGCAGTAATGTGCAGTCAAGCCAGCCGTCACTCTCATCACCTGTAGAGCACCCATATACAGACATTTATGTAAAATACATTCAAAGGGCCCTGATGGAGCCGACCATGGATGTATAAAGAAAATGGAGCTGACAGGAGAGCTAGTGATGTTTGAATACATCCAGTTATCAAAATAAGGTGTTAACAAAGGGAACCATATTTACAAAATACATACAATATATGGAAATAAGACTGATTGGATTATATTCACCAAAGACTATGCCACTAATTTGAGAGAGAAATGTCTTTATTCTTTGATTTTTGGATTGCTGGAAAAAATTTAGTAAATACTGCCTGACAATGACTTATACATGTGACTTTACTTTTCCAAAGTAAAAGTCCTTTTTCGCAATAAGACAGAATATCGGATCACAATACATACTGAATCAGCACTCAAGTATCGTGATAGTATGGAGTCGGGAGATAGCTGAGTTGTCCCAGCCCTAATATTTTGTTCCTTTAACATAATAAACAAAATGCACATAACCCAATTAGCTAAAATCCCCCACCCGAAAATGACCCGGGTCAAAATTGAACACCATTAAAAATGGTCTCCTTGTCTGCCACTACAGCAATTAAAATGTTAGCTGCAGGGTGCGTTCTCACCAGTCAATGTTGTATTGATGTCTCAGTTTTGGCCTTTATGGCAAAAAATCCGTAAATGGTTTAGAAATAAATTTTTCAGCGCAACCTTAACGCCATCGTTCTCTGGCACACTGACGTGTCTTCAGGATACAGAGATGTCCCTCTGTGTCACTGTGTTAGGGTGTCACCCATTATGGAAGCCTTTAAATGTCAGTGCACGGCAGTGAATTATTGAAGGGGGTGAAAATTGATCCCTTGTTATCATCCAGGCAAGGGAGATCTTCACATTTAATGGATGAAATAAAAACGCAGCGACACTTGGTCTTTGCATACATGTTTTGTGTTGCTGGGAGGGCTGTTGTTGTTGCGAGAAAATGTCAAGTTGACTCTTTCAGGATTTGACAAAAGCTTCTTCTAGGACCCAGTTTGAGAGGTGTTTGAAGGCCAGTCAGCCACGACAGAGCAAAGCAAACGGTTATATAATAAATTGTGCTCTCTCTGACATCATGTAGAGTCGTGCACAGAGCACAAATTGATTTCCAAACGGTAAGGTAAATCAGAAATGTGCTTGTAGAAGTCGGTATGCAGAAGACTGTCTGTCCGGATTATAAAGCTGTTAAGTTATTGCTTTGTTGTTTTGCTTTTTACACTCTCAAGGGTATTTTTTTCTCCAAAAACTACAATAGATGTGACTTTTGGTCAATAAACACATTGTTTTACTGCATATGGGGATGTCCCCTCTTGCCTCCCTGGGGTGAGCTTTCCTTGTCCTGCAGAGCGCTAACTAGCCATGCGCTGGATTAGCCCTGCTTTTTTGAAATCCTATTAAGACTTTACCCTATCAGTTACTTCAAATCTCAGCTTGCGTGCATGTTTGATGATAATAGACTGGATATAATGAGTACTTTATCTGTCAGCAAATATTTTTGAGGACCAACCTGTTCACTCAGATGTTATTTAGAACTAAATCTTAGTGTAGTTACAGTTTTCAGTTTATCAAAACATATGCACACCCATCTGTATTTGCTTGTTTGTCATTTTAATTGCGACAAATGCTGCACATTTTACCAGTGATTTCCCAAGGGAACCACAACAAGTCTCGGAAGAAAGCTTCAACTTATATGGTAAAACATACCAGGATTGAATGATATAATCAAAAATGCAAGCATGTATAATGAATCTGCGAGTGGGTTATAAATGTGTGACACGTTCTGTCTCACAGATAAGCTTCATAGGAAGTAAACACCATGTTTGGACCTTGTGATGAGATTGTTTTGTTAAACTTTATCTGCAGTGTTTGACTGCATTTGTAAGATTTTCCAGCTGTGTTACGGTAGCTGCATAACAAATTAGACAAAGTTAGTTTGCTGGATTTTGCAACATGACATCATCCACAGCTCACAATGGGTGGCAGTCAGGAATGAGTAGTGCAGTACACTCAACTGTAGATCTCCTGTCAGGTCAATAGTATATTTGCATTTTAAGTGTTTTTCAGTGTTTTCAGTCTATCCAAATATCAAATGATCAATAGCTTTGGACAAAACAAAAATACCTTTGTGCTTGGCTTATGTAAGACCTTTATGTGTACGCTGTGGAAAAGCTGCCCAAATAAAAGCCAGCTGCGTCTCCCCTTCTGCTAGCCTGGAGCTTGAAACAGGAAGCTGGGCCCATCCCTCTGAGCCTGCTGGGAGGAGGGCCACAGGGTCGGTATGAGATCCTCCTCTGGAGAAACACTGCAGCAGCGTGTGTTTAACAAAACAGTCCTTCATATGTCAGAAATACAAGTCAAATGAACTTTTTCAAGTTAGAAAATGAAGGATTTGCTTTTCCAAGCTGGTGCTGGGTGGTTGGTCTGGTTGTGTAAATCAATTAATGTGTGATTAATGTGTGCTTGTGCATGTGTATCAAGATGATCAAGGTGAGATCAAACTTGTATAGAGAAGGTCACCAGTTTCCTTCACATGTAAGTTATCTTCTCCTGAATGAATGAATGAAGAAAGGTCAGGAGTTATTATCTGGATCCATAAGGCACTTCATTTCTTTACTTTTTTTTAACCAGAAAAGGACACAGTGGGGAAAAATAGACTACATTTTGAGAGTAACATACTATATTTATAGCTGTCAGCAGGCGGCTGTTTCACTCCAATGGAAGAGGTGTTGGAAATACTTGATGTTGTATGATTTTGCAAATAGTCCGACTTTTCTTGCACACTGTTCACAGCTATTCCTACAAAAAGTAATGCACTGCAATTTTGTATATATCCCCCATGAAATCACTTTGCATCTAATCCAGGTAATCCCGGACCTGAAAGTATAAAGACTGAAAAATGCTGCATAGGGAGGAAGTCAGGTGGATGGGTAGGCCAAAAAACACTGAAGTTTCAACCAGGAGACAACTGATTGTACCTTGGTAAAGCCAGAAGTCAACGTTCATTTATTAGCTATGTCACTTCTGTACTTGTTTCGCCACTTCCAGTGTTATTTTAACCCAAAACACAGTCTTCCGAAACCAATCTCAGTAGTTTTGTTGCCTAAATCTAACCAAGTTATTTCCTGTGCAGAAGTTTATTTTGAGAAGACTGTAAGCAAGTAAGGAGCGGAAACTGACATGTTTCTGGACATTCATCAGAAAATGCACAACAAATCAGGAATACGTTTTTGTATGATATAAAACAAACGTATGAGGATATGTTGAAATAATATTATATTATAAGGTATGATGTTAATGCTGTCGACCAACTGGTGGTACACTGACATCAGCATGTTTTATATACAGTTTATACCAGGGGTGGGCAAGTATTTTTCCTGGGGGGCCACCTGAGAAACCCAGATTGTTGCTGGGGAGCAAACAAATACTGTCAGACATAACCTGTATTTTATCACTATAGGAAACATACTGGGCACTTCTTTTTCAGCATTTATTATACTGAAAATCTCCAAACAGCAGATTATTAAGAAAATAACATTATATATACGAGTCTTTGAACCGTACAGGACTGACTGTTTTGGATAGTAATGTTTCCATTAACAAAACTTAACATTTAACTTAACACTAACACTTACATTTCCTTCTTTTATTGCATGCAGCTTTGTAAAAAGTCCTTGCTGCTTTATTATCTTAGCTAGCAGCCCCTCGGCTGTCCTCTCCTTCTCATCTCCAGACAGGTTTCTGTATTTTTCTGTATGTTTTGTCTCAAAGTGACGGTTCATGTTGTATTCTTTGAATACAACCACATATTTGTTGCAAACTAAGCACACAGCTTTACGCCCAACCTCCATGAAAAGATTCTTAGCAGTCCACGACTTATTATAGACGTGCCGCCTCAGCAGGTGACACTACTTCAAATGTCACTCATGTCAATTTACATCAGTGTCAAGTGTGACAGGAAGAAGCACACTAACAATACAAAAGCATTTCAAAACAAAAGTTTTTTACCTCCCAGGGCGGGCAGAACCATCACGAGGGCCAGTTCCGGCCTGCGGGCCGTATAAGGCCCAGGTCTAGTTTATTTGGACGACCCATTCACATGTGTTGCTCCCATTTATCAGATTGTTGCAAAGTAAGTGTCCTGGAGTGGTGTCTTTTTATACTTTCTGTCATGGCCACCATCAGCTTGGGTTAGCATATTAGCATGTATGTTGTTGGTTTGTACAAATGTGGTCCAGGACAACCAAAGTGTTGCTGCTGATGGACATATGGACAGTACTGTCTTTTAGAAAAGAAAGCCCAAATCAGTACTGTCTCTCGCACCAGAGCTCCAGGCTCTTCTCAGCACTTTAACAAGAAGTTATAAACTGAAACACAAAGATATTAACTTTCTGACTGATTGGCAAATACAGAGTGACTTTGTTCCAGTTTTACAGTCACATTCTGTTCAGGGTTTACCAATTGGATGCCTTTGCTGGCAAAGCTGCCCTGCGTCACTATTATTATCTGTCTTTGTCAAAGCCAGGTAGCACCACCTCCCTGCATCATCAGCGTTATGATGGCCTGGCAATGCTATGCTGTTATGCAGCCGTCCCTGAAATGTTGGATATGCTGTAAAAGGATGTTGCTTTTTTAAGCCTCAGTGAATTGTCAATTAATTTCATTGGCATTCCAGCCAACATTTCAGTCTTTGTTGGAGTCCAGGACTGTTTTCGGTCTCTTCTGTTTCTGTCCCTGCATGACTGAGTTGCGGCATCACACAGTGTCCTCAGGGATGTTCACTGTACACAATGTCCACAGCCACAGAAGCTGAAGTGGTTGGGGAGACGCAGTGTGAGAGCTGGCACAAAGCCAGGTCAGGTTAATCCACTGACTTTGACTGAAAGTGTTGAGTTGTAGGAGGAGAACAGCCACGTCCATCCACAGTCCTCCACACCGGCTAACTAGAGATCTGACTCTGGTTCACCGAGCTGTCCTCATTGGAGAACAAGTGTTCACACCCAGTGGACTTTTGTCCTTTTCAAGAATCTGTTCACACCACAGAACTGATATGTGCTGACTGCTAAGCAGGAGTTTTCCACTTTGTTCCCCGCAGTAGTTGGTACGGTTTATAATCTGACTTTGACCTCTGCATGTTAGATGGAAACGTATGCATGGCTTGACTATGACATTTATTGACCTTTAAGACCTTACACAGTGAGGAAAATAATAAGTGTCCATTGTAGTGTTGACTGTGCATACTGTCAGTCTCACAGTCTCTCGTGTGCTCGGTGAGTCAAGTATTTAAAGTGATTTCTCATTCTTGTGTCCACCAATGCTCTGACTTGTTAGACCTGTCTTTCTCTGTGTTTAGATGTAAATGTAATGCTTGAAACAGCATTGCACACAAACAGAGCCAGAACTGAAAAAAGATCAGTGATGGTAGTCCACCAGGACCAGCCTCTGGGGTTGTTTTGAGGACACATGAGCTATTTGCCTTTAATGCCAGAGAAGACGAACTATAGAGGCTGCTACCCTGAACATTCATGTTATTCCTGCAGTAAGAGGTTCCCATGGGTGTGCAGCCTAATTCTAGTCCTGTGTTGTGAGCGCTAGTTTTAGTCCTCCAGCTCATTTGTTCGCTCTTCATTTTAGAGGCCACTGACCCAAGTTTTTGCCATACCTTAAAGCTTTAAAGTTGTATCCCTACTATAGAGGAAATGAAAACAACGACCTCTGTTATGTATGTATTTCTGTGTACCTACACACTTGCAATATGTGTATATTTGGTTGGTTTGTTTTGTCCAAGAAGTTCTTCAGTATCTGTTAATTTGCTTCTTGGAGAAGCCATTAGTGGCTACAGAGGAACATACAGTACATGATAGTATACAGCCCAAAGCACCCGACTCTTCAAATCAAGCCAGCCATGTGTGAAAAAGGCTTTCTTTACTTCAAAGGAGTCAGTCAGGCATCTATCAAGGACCGGTTAGCAGAGATAAGCAGCGTCTTGTGGAGAATCTTAAGTTTGTTTTCACTCAGACTGATACACACAGACACTCATGCCCACCTAAAGGAGTCACTACCGTTTTACCATTCAGCATTCAGAACATCCCGCTGCATCCAAACCCATCTGTGTTCTCGGTAAGGATCACTAAGTTCAATCAGCAGGAAGCATAATGAATAAAACATTTGCTGAGTATTTGCCAGCCATAATTGGATTCTTTCTGTCCTAATTGAGCAATGTCATTGATCACATTAATGATCAATAATCAATTTCAGGTTCATGCTTGTATTTTGTGTTACTACTAGAACATGTTTACGTGGTTTAATCTTCAAAAAACACTTTACTTTTTTCATGTCGGCTGTGTCACAGAACCTCTTTTCGCTCTCTGTCTGTTTGAGCTCCCGTCCCCGCCCTCCCAAAAACCCCAGTCTGCTCTGATTGGTTAGCTGACCCTCTGTTGTGATTGGTCAGCTGAACCAAACTGTTCGGACTCTGCTCCAGCTCCACTCTGACAATCTTTGTTTGAGGGCGTGCCAAAGTAGCCACTAGGCAAGTTTTATGCAAATGTGTTACTTGGTGACATCACCATGTTACGGAAGAAGAGGCGGGACTTCAAGCGAGGTGTTGCAGGCAGTTCTTGAGCAGCGTTTCTGTTTTCTTGGCCTGGACTTTGGGCTTTGTAACTTTGCAGACCTTTTACATGCACAAAACAGTACATATACATATATACTATATACATAACATTCTAAAGGAAAGGGAAAAAGCACAAAAGCATAATAGACACACTTTAAACTATTGACATGGCAACTTTAATTTGACATTTAATGTAATAGTTCTGTCTTACGCAGGCACTTACAGTAATTTCTTACTCTTTCATGTGGCATCATGAAGGGCTTCGGCCTGCAAATACTCATTATGAAGTAGAAAAATAGACACAGACACACTAAGTCTTATTGCACAGTTCCATCACGGCATCCAGATCAGTCTTCCAAGGCGACATTTTATTGCAGCGGTATTGGAATTGCTTATTCTGGACACTGAACACACTGATACAGATAGAAAGCATATGAACAAATATTACACAAATAGCACCAGCTTTGGGCTTTGTTAGTTAAAGGACCAATATGTAGTATATTTATGGCAATAAATCATAGAATGACAGTGATATGTCATCAGAGATAAAGGACACATGCGGAGTTGAAATATTGGCTTCTCTGACAACAATGCCACAGCCTGTGTTCTCCTTTGAAACCATCCAGTCCGGAACATCTGTTTTTGTTTTGGCCGGTGTGATCCCGTCCATTGCTTATTTCGACACCTTGTTGACACATATGACACCAATTATCACACAAACGCAGCCCTCTGCAGCCATAGAAGCAAGAAACAACCTGGGTCAACAGAGATGAAGTTAACGTTAGATTCTACCCGACCTGAAAAGCCTCGTCTCCTCTCTCTGTGCTCTGTGTGCTGTTATCAAGGCAGCGAGTATTTCAGACGCACAGCCGGTGAAATGATGGTCACTGCAGGCTAGAGGCTAAGTGTCTAGTAAGTAACCCTAAAATTGCAAAAATGTGCGCTAACTGCTATCAGGCAAGGCAGAGGAACGGACGGGTCACGGCTCCGATGTTTTTAATTTGGACTGCTGTTACCCATTTTAAAAGCTAGCTGTTGTATTTCTTTTCATTAACGAAATGAACAGATAAATCATGACCGTTCCTAGATTTATTTTAGTGTATGTCTATCTCTGTGTCATTATTTCATTATTCTTATATTTCGTGGTTGTGAGTAGAGGACAGACCATAATTGTTGTTCAATAAATGTTTAAGTTAAGAAATTTTGTGTATCATTTGTTATTATAAGCTGTTATATCAGATGGAGGAAAAGAGAAAACCAGCCAAAGAAAAATAGCATCATGTATCGGCCACTGGCTGTCCTGATTCTGTTAGAGTGTCGGCATTGGCCATAAAACACCCATATCGGTCAGCCTCTAGTTGTGTGTATTTTACAGTTGTGAAGCCCTATGTAACCACTATTCTTTTTTTCATTCTCATGAATGTGCTAACAAGTGCTAGCTGTTGACCTTTTTTTTCGGATGGTTTCCCACCACCATTACTCCAGTAGCCATTGCCATGTTAGACCACAGTCTGAATAGAGAATAAAATGATTAATGTGCACAGACGGAGCCTCATTCCCCCTCAGAGCTGCCCCCTATGGCTGCTGTACCTCGGACTCTCTGCCAGACTGGTTCTGTCTGTCGCACAGAAGTCTGCCATTATGGCTGATTCTAATTGGTATACCTACAAGGGTTCCCCTTGAGTGCCCATTGTGTAATTTGCACAGACAGCAATCCACATCCTTCCATTACGTGCCATGCCTCTTGACCGCTCTCCCCCACAAGTGGCCATTATGTGTGCAGTCAGTGTGCACAAGACTCCTTCTCACTATCCGCCAATTACCGGTGAAGAAACTGCGTATGCATTTTCTTTAGAGACATCACTTGTACAATCAGCAATCCATATTTCTTGAGCTGAGCAATGATTTATTTAAATCCCCGTACTCGTCACTATAATCAGGAGCATTTGACAACAGATGGAATATAATTGCTATTTTGAATACAGAAACCTGACCGGCGTAGTTGCTCTCGAACAGCTGGACTGGATCAGGGTTCGAAATCTTATCCTGCAATGGGTCGATGCCCGGTGGAGACATTTATTTAGGAGCTTTGTGCGAGGATTAAATATGATGAGCTTTATTGTCATTGGATCTTGTATAGAAATGTTCCTAAAGAGCATGGGGAATTAACGTGTGGGGGAGGAGGCCAAGTCATATAAACAAGCATTACTGTAGTCAGACCTCAGTATTTATGACAACGTGGATATAGCCGTGCATGCACAGAAAAAAAAAAAAAAACAACTTTTGAACATTTCCCACACATTCTTTAACTCAGTCTGTGCAAGGTCGCATCCCACAAGTTGCGTCAGTGTTTTAAGATACATATACAGTGTTAAAGAGATGCGGTTGAAAGGGAGCCGAGTTGCTTTTGTGCATGTTGCATATTAACATTTTCCTCTTAGACCTTGGCTACGTAAATGCCTGTCTGGAAATTACGTAGTGCAGTTTATAGGAAAGGAAAGGAGATCAGCCTCAGTCGCCCTCGCAGCAAACACATTCAACTCTGCGCCAGAATTCTCTTACAACACTTTGATGGGAAGATTTAATATTTAATAAGTGTTTATGGGCAAAGAATATCTGCAATGGTGTCCAAAGACCAAGCCGAACCCGAATGACTCCCAGTTGGGGTGTTTGAGCTCAGTTTCATTGCACAGTGAATATGAGCAGCGTGATTGCAGAATGCAGCTAAAGCCCCATTTCACTGAATAGCTGATACTGTAGGTATGAACCAGAATATGATTGGACGTTCACTCAAAGAGAGAAATTCTCCCGGGGCAAAACACGTCGGGACTAAATGACTTGTTAAGATGGACTCTTTCAATTATATTCCTACCGAATATGGTGACTATTTCTGTGAATTCACTTTCTTCCTGTACATCTCCTCTGCCCCCTTTTTCAGCATCTGCTTTTTATAATGAGGCAGACGAAACAAAGATCACATCATTGGATAATAACGCTAACCGTGAACCATCTGACTTATGACTCATGTTATTAAAGACACAGTCATCACTCAATTAAATGGCCTGATTCTGTCTATATTTTAATGTGTGTCTACAAGGTCGGCCTTCAGGCACTGTGAGTGCAGCAGTTTTGGGCTTTTTGTTTATTTTCTTTGTCGGAGTTCATGGTCAGAAATGAATGATTTCCGGTACTATAAAACGTTTGTATACATGTAAAACAGGCTGATTTTTTAGCTCCTGTCAATTGAGAAGTCCTCCGATTTTGGCGATGGCATCCTCAGATGGCGAGGAAAAACCCATGATCATTTTCAAAGGGGTCCCTTGACCTCTGACCTCAAGATATGTGAATGAAAATGGGTTCTCTGGGTACCCACCAGTCTCCCCTTTACAGACATGCCCACTGTATGATAATCACAGTCAGTTTGGATCAAGTCATAGTCAAGTCAGCACTCTGACACACTGACAGCTGTTGTTGCCTGTTGGGCTGCAGTTTGCCATGTTATGATTTGAGCATATTTTTTATGCTAAATGCAGAACCTGTGAGGGTTTCTGGACAATATCTGTCATTGTTTTGTGTTAACTGATTTCCAATAATAAATATGCATAAAACAGCACTTTTTTTTCACAGCACACTTTGTCCACTCCCATGTTAAGAGTATTATAGACTTGATAAATCTCCCGTTAAGGTGCATTTTGAACAGATGAAAAATGCACTGTTAATTTGCAATTGATTGCAAAGAACAGATTATATTTAAACAAAGAAATACTGATTGGACCTCTACCTCATGGAGCATAAAATAAACTTTTTTATGTTTTCATGCTCAGTGAGAGTTCTTACTGTTGACTGTCTTTCTCAGACCAATGAGAGCGACTCCATTCAGTTTCCTGCCCAAGGCTTCAATTCTTGCTGTAAGATAGATTCCTTAATTTCTTTTGATAACCTCATAATGGCTTGTTTCCCTGGAAACTACTCTTGCTTTGTACCAGCATGCCCATGTCTTTCTTAACATTTAAAGTGCAGTGCAAAAGCACTGTGGTGGACCTGTACGTATGCCGGTAACTGTTTTCTTCATTAGTAGCCAACAACTCTGTTCCTCGTCCTTTGTACACTATGTACCGTGCAGGTGTTTGCCTGTTGGTACAGTATACTGTATATAGACCAGGTCCAGTCTCAGAGAAAACAAAACTAATGGTGCACTAGGGCGGGCCTCATCAACTATCAAAGTTTATGACGAAGACGTTGCCCTTACACGGCCGAGTGTAAAGTGTAAATATCAGTGTGGAAACTTGTGCTTAGTCTCGTGATAGTCGAGTTTACAGTACAAGTTGTGATGTTTTACTTCAACACATGATGCATGACTGGCAAACAGTGCACCAGGTTAAATGTTAAATATGTCCTGATAACTTCCTCTTCCCTGTAATGCCTTGTGGTTCCCAACATCTGCAGCCTGTTGACTAGAACAAACAAGTGGAGTTTATGGCTGATTATTCATCATTTACACCCTGCAGTGGCTTTATCATCAACCCAGTTCATGTAACAAATTACTATTGATAAATAACAACCTGAATATAAATATTTCATAAATCTGACGTGATCATGTGATGTCTCCTGACCCTACAAATTTGGCGATTGCTTCATTAAGCAATAGACTCTTTACTCTTCAGAGACTGGAGGTCGCCCACTGCTTGCTTCTGAAGAGCTCATTCCTTTTATTACAATTACAGTCACAGTTTGTTTCCCAGCAGTAGTTTTCAATCCTACTGGTGTCACAGTGTCAAAGTAAGTCCTGTATGACAGGACTGTAAACAATGAGAAAAGGGGAAGAACCTGTCTATGTGTACTTTAGCTGCATAACGTGATGTGTAAGTCGCTGCTGTACAACCAGCCGCTATCTAATTACAGATCATGGAGCCAAGCCAACGTTATAATCAGACCTCAGACGTCGGCGTGTTTAAGCTCCTGTAAAGTGGCATTTAAATGAGTAAATGTTTATAAAGGTTTTGGTATATCTGATAATAGAATAAAGCAAAGCAGAAGATTTCAGGATAAAAATGTTGATAACGGCTAATGCTGTGTGCTGTAATTTAATACCAAAACCAACTTTTTGTCAGACATGTTAGCTTTGTCGGGCGAAATGTTGTAGGTATCAAACTATACACCATGGACTCTGAGTGTGACACCATTATTTTGAAGTATCTGACAGTCCTCTCATGTCGGCACCTAACCCAGTGAAACTCAATTATGGTGGTGTTCATGCCTAAAGGGAGGTAGGAGTGTGTGATGGAGACTTGAGGAATGGCATGTGCTGACCACAGAACAGTGACAGGTGGCTGTTAAGATACTGCATACAATATGTGATGTTCCCAAATGAAGAATTTATTGTATTGCGTGTCCCACCTACACTGAATTTCATTATATCGTAGTTATTAGCTTGATATTTCAAGTAACTTTGGAAAACCCTGCTGCTCCACCTAATGGACTTCTATGCATGGTAATGGAGACTTGCAGACTCTTAAAGTAGATGGTTTATTGATTTATACAGAGATCACTGTTGTTTAATATTAAATGGATATCATTAAAGGAGACTTTGAGAGTTTAATCAATGTCCAGTAGCCTTTTTTTACTTGAAAGATGGGCATGTTAGAGCCAAGCCTAAGCAGGAATAAATCAAAAAGCTAAAAGATGTCCCTTTGTTATGAATTGGCCATGGTTCGTCCTGTCACAGTGATGTACAATTTTGTCAGCTTTATCATCCAGTCCTTTAAGTTAAGATGACAGTGAATAGAGTGATCATGTGGAAAAAGCTTTATGGGTGGTGTTTATGGCGAGGCAGCCATGTGAGCGTCGTTGACCTTTAACATCACTTTATCATCATCATCACTGCAAATGCTACTGAAGACATGGCTGCTGCAGGAGACGGCTTCAGTAGCGCTGATGGTTTTAATGTTCCTCTAAAAGACAGAATAGCGACCAGGTTTGTTAGCAGTTTATATAATGAAAGATCGATACTTGCCGTCTTTGTTTCAGTACAGTATTGCCATGTAAAGTACTGGGATACTATGCTGTCCCGATTTCCCCCTCCACCCCTCCTAAAAGCTGATATTTGTCTCATCATATCATCGGTCATGTTGAGGACTTTTCAGACTTCTCATAGTTGCAGATAAAAAAACGTTCTGTACATTAGCACATTTTGAAAAATACTTTTAATAGCACAGCACTGTTTTTGTGAAATTTATCTCCATTTGTAGATAGTAATATAATTCCCCATCTCCCGCAGTGATGACATGATTTATGCTGGTCCACACTTACAGTAATAAAATGAATGCTGGCAGAAAAACACTGAAACATTGGAATTCATTTTTTAAATGAAAAGGTATTAGTTGCAGCCAATTTGGATTGACCTCTGTTAATTACTACTCCCTTATTAAGCCCATTATACCCATTTAAACACAGTGCTCTGGTTCAATCATCTACCGGCAATTCTGTTTTTAGTAGAAAGTAGTTGTTTACAGTATGGAGGCATACTCCTCACTATATCTTGCAGTTTGTAATGAACTGGGTTTTGGCCAGACAACTGGGCCGCCAACTGTCCTCTGAGAGTGAGATGGGCATGTAAAACAAGAAGCGAATAAAAACTTTATCCAAGCCATTTCCATACACCATTTTGTCCTGGTGAGATCTTCACTTTTCCTGTTTGATGGTCATTTTCCTTTTCAGTGGCTGTAGAGCTAGCGTTTGGTGACAATGGTGAAAATGGTCCAGACAGGCATTCAAATGGAGAAAAGAACCACAGGGGATAGTAAAGCTTCCCAGTCTGGGAAGAGTGGCTTTTATCAGGGGAACCAGTGGGCTGCAGGGCCTCTTGATAGTTTGATCTAAAAGCTTTCTCCGCTACAATACCTTTGTTTTAGCGAGGTATCTTGGAAATAAATCCTATCTACATACCCAGGAACTGTTGAATTAAATCATCCTGTCTTTCTCATCTCCTGCCTATATTCAGGAAATTGCTCCTATGAACTCATGACCTGGAAAAGATTTAGAAGTAATTGATTTTCTGGAGAGGGAGTAGTAGGTGTGGGCCTGAGCTATCTTTTAGGGAGAAAAGTGATTTCTCTTTCTGTTGTGCTGGAAGGCAATAAGTATTGATTTAGAAACCCTCATTACACTCACTAGCTGTATAATTAATCCTATCCAGAGAGTAAGAGAATTATTAGGTCAGTAGGAGGCGGACAGATTTCTCCATTTACCTGAACAAACCTTGTGGAAACACTGTTTTGGCTGTTTTAGTCCAACAGCTCCTAATAGCAGCAGCTTTTAAAGAGGACCTAGTTTGCTTTTTCCCTTTCCTTTAATGTGTTATGTTGTGTTTTTTACGTCAAAGGTCTGCAAAGTTACAAAGCATGAAGTCCACGTACTCTCCCCACAGAAACACTGCTCCTGAACTGCCTGAAACGCCTTGATTGAAGTCCCGCCTTATCTTCCGTAACATGGTGATGTCACCAAGTAACACATTTGCATAACACCTGTCTAGTAGCTTGTCTGACACACCCTCAAACAAAGCTAGATAGAGCAGAGCTGGAGCACAGTCTGAAGAGTTTGTTTCGGTTGACCACTCAAAACACAGTTGGCCAGCTGACCAATCAGAGCAAAGTGGGCTTTTTGAGAGGGCGGGGCAGGAGTGTTTCAGACAGAGGGTGAAAAGAGGTGCAGCAGCACAGCCGGTATGAGAAAAATAAACTGTTTTTTTGAACATTAAAGCATGTAGACATGTTATAGTGGAAACCCAAATACAAGTATGCACCTGAAAATGAGCAGAATAGTTCCTCTTTAATAGAAACTGACCGCTCTGACCCCTGATGTACTCAGTCTGCTTTATTTCTGTGCTTCACAGCCATTGTGATTCAGTAGCTTTCCTGTTGATCTGCTAAGATAAATAAGCTTGATTAATAGACTAATCAACACTTACCACTGTTGAAATGTAGAGTACGTTTTTCCCTGACAGTAATGGAATTATTTTGAATCTAGCCTGGTGCCTTAGCCTCCTAATGGAGATGTTCCAGTCAGATGGCGTCAGAGGTGATGTATGCGTTGCCCCAGAACTGGACCACTGGGACAACTGGTCACAGGCAGCCAAGCTCTAATGAGAACAGCACAAGACGACGAGCTTCGACCTCCTTCATATTCAGCCTCCTTTTCTATCTCACTCCACCTCTGTAACTCACATTTCTCCCTTTTCTCTCTCATACTCCTAAAAAGAGCTGATATGGTTGATATAACAAACCGGTCCCTCTTGTAACACTGTTTTGAATATCTGGTCAGCATTTCACGGGGAAATGTTGTGAGGGAAGTGCTAGTAGTAGAAGAACTTGTAGTTTAAATGAGAATTGATTGCTGCTAATGAGCATTGACGGCTAAATGGACAGAGACACTACTGCTCCATAGGGAAGCTCAACTCTTCATCATTAGAAACAAGACAAAAGGTTTGGTATAAGCAGTGCTGGCATGTGTTGATGTGAATCGGGGCTACTCACACCACTATAAGCTATTTACTGTAAGAGGAATTATGGAGGTTACTGAGTCAGAGAGATTTATGAGCTGTCTGGTTTGTGGTTTGGCGGTGGCATGAGTTATGGGTCATAATTTCATGTTGACTGCACTGACCAATAGTTCCTAAGAGGAATGATGGGCTAGAAGAGGTTGAGTTGCGGTGGTATGATATGCCTGTGTGTGGGGGTTGTATTGATTTGCCATCATAAAAGGACATGGGGATACCAACATGTTGGTTACCCTAATGGTATATTTATGAGTATTGTGTATGTACAGATTATGACTATGACTAAGACTATGGCAAAGGCGGGTTTTACCCTGGACAGGTTGCCACTACATCGCAGGGCCCGTAGAGACAACCAGTCACACCTAAGGGCAATTCAGAGTCATCAATTAACCTGCAAGTCTTTAGACTGTGGGAGGGAGCCGGAGAACCTGGAGAAAACCCATGCTAGCATGGGGAGAACATGTCTGTGACACCCACCTAACAAACAACCTTTTACTGCAGAGCTGCCATATGCAGTGTACTGTATGTTCTGATAGATATAATTATTCAGTTAATTTCCAGTATTTTGAACAAAAATGCACTGCAGTAAATGCATTGCATTTTCATATGTTTTGTCATAGTTTTTCTAGCAGGACTTGTCGATGCTGATTACCTGCTGAACGCTGATAGATTTCTTTGCAGCCTTCTGACCAAAACCTGCTGTGACAGGGCGCGTACGCAGAATGCTAACAACACGTGTAAGGAAGAACATTTTGCATAATTTAAACCTGATGACCAGTGATTCAGTATGTTCTATAATATACAATATAAAATATGCATGAACCTCCCTGTATATGCAGACATGTAAGCTGTATGTGTGTTATATATATGCGGCCCAAACTCAATTAATCTTTGGTGATAATCGACATTTTGAGACACAAATGATTCCCTTTTGCACTTGTGCACAATAAGGTGTCATATGAGCATGATTTATGAGCCATATTTCAGTATCTAATAAAGTTTTCAATGGTGTGTTGCATTCATGAAGATCTGTCTTTATATATATATATATATATATATATATATATATATATATATATATATATATATATATATATATATGATATTAGGTGAAGCAGTTCAGGGGCAGATTGTGGATGGGTGTAGAGGGTTTGAGTCACTGCAAAACATCAGAAGTCAAAAATAATCTTAACGGTGGCACTGTCATTACTCATTTGGTGTTTACACGTCTACATCATGATTTAGACTTCTAGGCTGAGAATGAGTCTGACATATGAGCGGGTATTTCACTGATAGCAATGCAGAATATATGAATGGGCCAGTAGTCTGAGTGGTCCAGATGATAATGCTGACAAAAACAATCTCAGATGGTGTTTGATTTCTGACACTTTTATGTTTTAGGGTTGTCTGTACATCCGTTAGGGCTGTGTATTGCCAAGAATCTGGCAATACTATACAGGTTACAAGTCAATATATTGTGATGTATTGCGATGCAGTAAGCAAGTCAATAATGTGATTTTTAAAAAATATTATTTTAGGAATACATTGGCATAAAAAACACACCTCCAAAGGCATAAAATGTGAGTAAAAAAGTTTACTTTTCTTATGCAATTAGAACAGTTGGATCTGTATTCTCATTATTGCATTATTATTTTGTCCTGCGTCTGCTCAGCCACGGTGGCCATCATAGATCGTCTTAAGCGCTTTGCTATTAGCGTTTGGGTGGAGCTGTTGAAGAGGGATGCAGTGGGAAAAGGAGACGTGATCTGTAGGTGGATGCATGCGTGAGAGTGAGAGACAAAGACGCTGCACATCCCTTTGCTCCGCTGCTGAAACAGTCGTGAAACTGTAAAAACTGGATATCAAGCAAGGTCTCTGAGAATGCATCACATCAGTGATGCAACACAAACCACTAATGGAGTCTACTCAGGGTCACTCAGAGCTAAGTGAGGAATATTGAAAACCACCAATTCAGAAGCTTTCATCTCATGCCGCAAGTGTCGGCCTTGAAAACATTAAGGCCTGGGAAGAAAGAGAGAGGCGCTTGTGTCTATCAAAAGGGAAGAGGAGCAGACATAACACTCACGTAGGCAAATCTGTTGTGAGCAAATGAGGTGGACATGCAAAGACAGAGCAGTGAGAATAAACAGTTTTTTGTTATTCACTGTATATACCAGCCAGCTCACACAATTATCCCACCTCGTCCCGTCTCGCCTTGGTATCAGATGTTTTTTTTTGAGAGCCAGTAACAGACACCTTCCTTCTGCTTGCTTGGCTGCAGACTACAGTGCACCCAGTGACCTGGCATGAAAATGACACCGAGTGCTCTCTGACAGTGTGGAGGTGCAGATGTATTCAAGTGTGTAGGCCTCGATGTGTACTGTGTGGATGCTAGGGTTGGAAAAAATATCAATTCACCCATATATCACAATTTTAAATTTGATTTTTTTTTTTTTTTTTTGGTAGGAGGTAGAAGGATGTTACCACTTATATTGTGGTAGTCTGAGTGATTGACGTCATATCCGTTCAGTATCTGTCAATCAAAACACGAACTACGAACCGCAGTGAGCCGAAATGAGAAAGTACAAAACGGCGGAGGTTTGGCATGGACACGACCTGCACTCTGACATGTTAAATCCAACTTTATTAAACACGACACATACAGTAAAGTATGGAAACACTTTGGGTCTCACACATTGCAGGAAAAACAGAGCTAGACATCACGGCTAAAGCTGCATGAAAACTGTCATGGACAGGAAACAGTATCGTATTGTGGTAACGTGCGGTCAAGTCGGCAGGAAGTTGGCTCTGGACTTCCAGCTGGGGAGTTGTAGTTTGTAGCCTCGTAGCTTTTATTCACTGATGAATAAACTGTTCACACACTGTCTGCTACAGCTACGTTCACATATATAATGCTACCAACAAACCCACACTCACCGCCGCCACACACACGGAAACTCACTGCAGTTATGCTACAGTGGATACAAATCCACCGGCAACTGCTAACGTAGCACAAACACGCACGCCTCTTTGTCGGTCAGTCGCTATCGTTAATCAGGGCGGATACACAGCTGACAACCTGCGGTGGCTGCTAACGCTCCTGGACGGTGAACTGTTGAAAATTTTTCAAAATTAATTTGATGTATTTGACTTCAGGACATCTCTGACTACATACTTGCTGAAAATCAAAATGATTTTTTGCTGTATTAATTTGGATATTTTCCAAAGTAAAGGTCCCTAGAGCTATATGATTTTCTTATGGTCTAGTGTTAAAAAAAGTGAACAAAAATTACAATAAATCGCAATATTGAATTGCAATACTTAAAAATTGTAATACATATCTTGTATTGAATCAGGAGATAGGTGACTCATCCCAGCCTTAGTAACGTGTTCAGCAATTGGCTCAGTTCAAGGATGTGTGTGTGTGTGTGTGTGTGTGTGTGTGTGTGTGTGTGTGTGTGTGTGTGTGTGTGTGTGTGTGTGTGTGTGTGTGTGTGTGTGTGTGTGTGTGTGTGTGTGTGTGTGTGTGTGTGTGTGTGTGTGTGTGTGTGTGTGTGTGTGTGTGTGTGTGTGTGTGTGTGGTGTCTGCCTTAGCTGCTGTCATGTCAGTGAGGAGGTGGCATTGTGCTGTGCAATAAGAGCAGTCAGCCTGCGGCAGGACTGGCCATCTGGACACATGGGAAAGAGCCTAGCCCAGACATCAGTGCTTTTTCAATCCCTCTCACTGTTATCAGATCTTTCTCTTTTTGCTTTCTGACTACATATCAGTCTACAATGATACACTGTACTTTCACCATCTCACTTTTTTCTCTCCTCTTAGTTGTCTGTCTGCCTCCATCTGTCTGTATATTTCTTCCTCTCTGTCTGAATCGCCCTCCCCATCTCTCTCTCCCTCTCTTAATGGCCTCCTCTCGTCTCTTCTCTCCCTGCAGTTTGCTGTTTTGTGGTCCACAAGAGATGCCATGAATTAGTCACATTCTGCTGCCCAGGGGCAGATAAGGGGCCCGACACAGACGTAAGTAACCAAAGCCCAGCTGTTGCCTCTCACATGTTTGTTGGCGAGGAGGTGCCTTTCCTGTCATTATGCTGAAGCACATACGCAGTGTCACCAATATACAGTAGTGTCAACCAGGCCTGCCTATTCTCTGAACACTCTTGCTCTCTCTGACACAGGGCTGTGTATTGGCAATAATCCGGAGATACGTATCATGATACAGAGGTTATGATTCAATATATTGTGATGTATTGCGATGTGGGATATGCAGTTGCTGTAACATCCAACATCATAGCACTACTGAGAGGACACATACACCGAGAGGGAGCATCTACTTGCCAATGAAATAAAGTTAATCTTGGCATGTAAAGTACTAATTAAAATCGATTCAGTGTTTTTGAGAATCGATCAGTATCACAAAAAATATGATGTTCATTTCTTACATATTGTCTTACACCTCTACTCTGACAGCTGTAGAGCTGCCGGTGGAAAACTGAAACTTCCTCTGACGAGCATCGCTTTTCACGTTTCAGTCTGAATGACATGTAGACGGTTGACATGGTAAAATCAGCCCACTTTATTGTGATGTCGATGACAATATCGATCACAGCAACTTGCTTAAAAGAAAAAGAGAAAGTATAGTTTACACTGATCATACAAGCGTAGCATCTTTGTTTCAATAGATCTCAAAGGAGCTTTAATCTTTTTCTCAAAGACGGCCATGAAAATGTTAAATTCAGTCGACTCACGATTGAATCACGGCAGCAGCAGGTGGTTAATTCAATTCATTCAATGTTAATGTTCCTGTCGAGTCACTGTGATTTAAATGTTCCTCTTAGTGAGTCACTGTTCCCAACCCCTTAAAAAGAGCTAAAGTTTAGATTATTCTCTCCCTGAAGTAATGCAGTCAAAATAAATATTCTTTCCTCCAAACTAAACATATTTGGAAAACAGGTTTTGACATAATAAAATCCTTCAGAGGGGTTATGGAGTTCATAGGATAACTCAAAATAATTATTCAAATTCACTCAGCAGGTCTGAGTTCATGGAAAAGCCAGTTGGCAGATTACTGTGCCATTAACAGTGACCTGCTCCGGCCCAGAGACAGATGGGAAACGTAGGAGTGGTGGCCAAAGTCAACACACCGGCATCTGTCTTGGACAGACCCAAAGAGACACGCAGTACTAACAGCTGGTTGCTTGCATCTGTTTGAATTAATGTTAACATTAAAATGAAACATAATTTTAATATACTAAGAAAACCTTTATTAATAATCCAGATTTACTCAGCACACTGTGGAAATGCTAATTTTGAATTAGTTTTGCTTATTGATATTATGCAGTTCAACTGGGTTTGAACGTTAGCAGCCCAGTAAATGGGTGTTATCAGTAATCAGCCTCACAGTTGTGGGTCAGAAGGGGCCTGCTAAACCTACTAGTAGGTTTTATCATTGATTCATAGCCAAAATGCTAATCACGATTATTTTGATCAATATTGAGATCCTGATCACCTATCCATTTGTAGGCTACATTTTAAGTTGTTAGATGCATCACTCTGTTGTTGTGAATGGGTGTGCGTTGTCAACATCACTGAAGATGCACACTGAGGACAGTTTAAGATTAAATGTCACGCCAGGATCCACTTTACGGGCATAGCGAGCATTCAGTTTTTAGCCCCGGGAAGCAGCGAGATCTGGGTGAGGGGTGCTGTAAAGCTCACTATCGCAGCTGCGAGCCACCTTCACCCCGGGCCTGTCAAAGACGACTTAGAGCCTGCTATGTCAGAAGATTACTCTTCTTCTCTGGTTTTTCACAGGTTGCCACTGAAGGCTGCATGCGCCACAGTATGACAGCTCACCAAAAGTGAAACCAAAACATCTCAGTCCCCGCCTGTTGGCTGGCTGTTATTTTAGGAAGCGCTTGATTTTATATGAAAGTGAGTTTTCTATGAGCGGAGCCCCGCATTTTAAACATTAATATTGCAGCTAATCATTCAATTCAATGGTGTGAAGCCAAAATCCTGATTGTGATTAATGTTGGATTAATTGTGCAGCCCTACGATTTACCTGGTCAATCACTGGAAGAAGGAATAAAAGAAGCCACACCAACACCAACCTCTAGTAACCAGAGTAATTATCACAGTATAAAGAGAACATTTAATCAGCTGATAACATTCAAAACGGGAGATAGTTTCTGTTCTATGCTGTAAAAAAAAGTCTTTTATTGGACTGAAATCATTTACAATGCTTGATCAATATCAGCTCTTGTACGACACACTCAGTGAGGTCTCCCGTTCGCCTCTTCATCGGCTGCTAGTACCGGCTACGTGCCATCAGCTGGCGCTTACCTGCTCGCTAAGTGTGAAACTCCATTTACATGCCTGCTTGGCTGCTAGGCATGCGTAGCCTCTCAGCGTTACAAGCAGCGCAGCCTGGCCTCTGTAACTGGAGATATGTCAGTGTGTCATTTAAGATCATCAACCCAGAGTCTTTAAATAGAGCACGCCACGGATGACACAGAAGCCGTAACGGCAGAAAATAGTCTGAGGTGGCGGATTCTCGATTCCAGCAGGCGCTGGGGCGCAGAGTAGTGAGGCGACATCAGGTTCATCGTAAACGGGAAAGTTGACTTTAGTGACCTTTGACACCTGTGAGTTGCAGTAACCCAATTAATGCATTGCAAAGAAGGCACAATTACATCTTTGTAAATGAATCTACTAAAAGCGCCTCATTCATTCCTGTTTGAAATTTTTTTTCCAGGTGGCATTATTTTCTCTGTTAATTATGTCAACTTTCAAATATCAGTGAGCAGAACTCTCTTAATGCACCACTAGTATACTTGCTATGGTCAAACATCTTTTTTAGTGTTACTTTAATGCTATTTGTCATTGTCACACTGAGATACAAGTATAATGTGTTAAATACATACTAATACTCATCTAATATACTAACATATACCTCAGAAAAGAGGAATTGATGTGTAAAAATCCAATCTAACGAGAGCAGACTTCACTTAGTGTTATACATTATTCTCAGCCTTTTGTTCACTATGTGTGAAATTAAAACTATTCATGTAACCACACGGCCGCCACAAACCAAATCTCTTTTAATATTACACGAGTACATTATCTCTTGTCACAGTAGAATATTTCATGCTCCCTTTTTTAATATACATTTTTGTGCACTTAGCAATACTGTTGCCAGGGGCAACCACACATATTACATGGCTTGCTGCCTCCCGGGCGTGCAGTCCAGGAAGGCAATAACTCCCATGGCCAGCAAATATCCTGAAGATCTGCAGTATCTAGGCTACCTGCATTTTATGACTCACGTCTGTGTTTTATAACTCCCCTACCGGAAGAAACAAAAGTGTGCACAAAGATGCCAACAAGAGCCCCCAGATCTTTTCAGTAGCAAGCTCGCCATGAGCAGCTGGCCTTGGTTTGACGGGACGAGTTTAGACGGTGAATATATTGTCCTCACAGCCACAGCCTCAGGGTGTTGTTTCAAGGTTAGGGTAGGCTTTAGATATGCACATGCTCACACATGCGAATTGCTCCATAGAGTCGGTCCAGTAGTTTGCCACAGAGCGCATTCAGTGGTGCAGTTTGAGATTCAGTTAGAGGAGGGTGCTATCTTTGAGGAGAGAACTAACACTTGATTTGTTTCCCAGTTTCACTTGCAGGCATTGGAGTGGATGTCTGTGTGGTCACAGGCTTGCTGCTCAAACCGCTAGGTTACTAAGCTCATGACAAATTAGAGCTGCACAATTAATCAAATATTAATCGTGATCACGATTTGGGCCTCCCACAAATAAATAATAATAATACATAAATAATCGACTGTGATGCTGACGTTTAAAATGCTCCGCTGACAGAAAACTGCTGCATAAATCAAGCGCTTCTTAAACTAACAGCTGGAGATGAACCATCAATCAGCAGCCGACTGAAGCCGCTGGTTTTAAGCTGTCTCATATTCATATATCATATTTTTTGCCAGTCAGACATACATGTGCAGCTGCCACAGGAAGGATTTACATTGTCACATTGGAAGAAGACATAGATCTCTCAATCTGAAACAAATCCAAGTCCAAAATAAGCCGTGGAGGAGCAACCTTAAAAACACTGAGAACCTCTAACTTAATCAAAAACTTATTTTTTTGTAATTTATTCTCATGATGCTGCTCAGAGTAATCAGTGACCAGCAAGTCTGCCGACAGCATGGAGCAGGCTATGGGGCATTCAAGCTCTACTAAAATGAGTATTGGGCGATGGTAGACTATAATGCTGTCATGATCTTGTAAAATGTAGTTTTTGGTGAGAAACGAATACCTACAGTTGTTTGAAGGAGATGTTTTCACAGCAATATAAAATAGATAACAGAGAGAATTATGACCTGTTTAACTTCCTAGCTCTAAGCAGTAATAATATATAATTAGAACTACTAATTACTACTAATAAGACAATAACTAAGTAAAAAAATAACATTTAGATTTTTTGATAATTGGAATTTAGCACATTGAATTGAAAACAGTGCTTTGTTTATTTAAATGTGAATTTTCAATAAAAGTATTTTGTCCCTAAAATCTATTAATAATCCTAATTTCAAAACTGATAGTTGTGATTAGCATTTTGGCCATAATTGTGCAGCCCTATGATAAATATTACTTAATTGTTGAAACCGTCATGCAAACTGGTAAAAAAGGTACATGTGAAATGAGTGTATGCAGAACGCAGTTACCTGCTGTATCTTATTAATTTTCAAGACAAACCAAATGACACAGTGTAGTGGAGTATAAAATTAAATAACAAAATGCTCGAATGTTTGTTATGGAAAGTCTTTTGCTGCAATTACTAAATCATCTATGAAAACGAAATTGCATGTGAAATTATGTTAGTGTAATCATGCAGCCACTGTAATCACGATCTGCCCCTAAAGGGATCATTTGTCGGGATCGGTAACAGTATCACTTGTAAGCACATTCCATGCATGTGTCAATTAGTCTGATTAAAGCGCTTAATTTAACAAATTGTTTTTGCTTGACTGCCGGGTGTAACGTTACCAGCAGGTCAAGTAAGCTCAGTGCTTTACAGGACAAGACCATCAATAATACAGGAGCTTCCCGTTTCACTACGGGGGCTCAGTAGATGAAACTAAGAGGTTTGATGTGCTTGCTCTTGCGTGGGCGTGTGGCTGCTGCATCATTGATGTCCACTTAACCAGTGCAGCACATGTGACCCGGGGCAATCTGCAGGTCTTTATGCACTGATTTCCCCTCTGATCACACAAACACACACACATGCACCCTCAGGGCTGTTCAGTGCTCAGATATCTGTGACAGAGTAACAGAGTTAGGCGGGAGCACAGTGCCCTTTCTGTCTCCTCTGGTTGGAAACTGACCTCAGGGTGACATGGCAGCCTGGCAGAGCTCAAGCAGATTAATACCCTTATTATATTACTCTTATATACCCTTATATAATACCCTTATTCTTCATAATATCAACCAGTAAAATGCCATCAACAACAAAATCACTCAGTTAAAGGGATGTGGTCACAAGGTATAAGGTACCAGCTGATACCAGTATCGGAAATGCCTCAGATACAGGCTAAAATGCTGGATCGGGTATTGAGTATGCGAGTCTATGCACCGATCCAATATCATGCTATTTTGTCATTTATCAGCTCATTTACGCTACACAGGAATAACACAAGTTACCCACAACCCGGTCTGAACATCTGGCCCGATTGGTACTGCACATGTGCAGCTCTCAACAAAGATGAGAAAGAAGCGAGATGGCTCACCTGTTAGCATCTTCCATCATCAGCGTTAGGCTTGTTGAGGTAGTCGGTGTTAGCGGTGTTACATGATGGTCGGGTACACACTGATTACATCATGTACCCACCGGCCCCCACCGTAGTTTTGCATTTTTTACCGAAATAAAACCCATTAAGCTCATTTTGGGGTGTTAGCGTCACGTTATCAATAGGTAGTCCAACGATGGACGCTACAAAGTGAAAGAGAATGCATCTGCAGCATATAGAGTCTCAGCTCAGAGTAGCAGGAGTCATAACAGGATAAGAGAGTTGACAGACTAAGAGGTGAAGGATTTGGTGTCAAAGCCAAAAGCAAATGTGGCTTTTTCGCAATATGTTGGATTTAACGAGCTAATGAGGTTTAGTGAGGTGTGCAGGGCGCAGCAGTGCCAGGTGGACCCCTGCGACCCCCCAGCAAAACCTGGACTGGAGAGGCCGACACACAGCCATCCGACAGTAAAGATCAAATTAAGCGTACTGTAGATATTAACTGTCTTTTCTTGTAAAATGTGCGGTGTAATCGTCCCGTGTTGTCACAAGTTTATTAATCGGTGGGAAAATTTCGTTGCGTCCGAAATCTATGATGGAAGTAGCTAACGAGTGAGACATCTCGCTTCTTTCTTATCTCTGTTGAAGAGTTGCCCATGCACAATACAAACCGGGCAAGTGCTAACGGAGCATGTAATGTTAGCCAGAGCAAGCGAAATGTCAGCAATTTGGCAATATTTTACACTGTAAAATCTGTCAAACTGGACAATGAAATAAAGTTCTATGGCATTTATTCTCTGTATGTATTTGTTCAGGTTTTACTGTGCAAAGGGATTAACCTGAGCCAGGCCATATGAAAGCAAGCACATCACATCCATACAGGATTAGTAGTATTCAGCTGTTAAATTAGGGCTAATGTGCAGCAAGCCATTCATTGTTGTGAAATAAGGGCGATGCTGCACCGCCTTGAGGGTGTTTATTTCACAACAGTGACCCGCTTGCTGTACATTACTTTGCTTATTACACGGCTCACAAAACACAAAACTTGTACCACCAGATTCAATATCAGAACTGCATCCATAGCAATGGTCTGTTATACATAACAATGATCTGCTATAAAGAAATAAACCATAAAATGCTGTGATTGACCAATCAGAATCGAGTATTGAACAAAGCTGTGTAATAAATTTAGTTTTTAACACACTGGTATCAGGATCGTATCATGAATCGAACTGTTATCGGAAAGGAAAGAATGGTATCAGAACATCTCTGGGTCTAAACAGTCCCTCATTAATCTGAGAGAAATCTAATTTGTAATATTAATGAGTATTGGCCGTAGGCAGCAGTGATCTAATATTTAAAAGGGCAAATCACACAGGAGGAGATGGTTTTGGCAGCAGGTCTGGGAAAAATAGGTGTTCTGGGGACAAGGCTTTGGACACACACCGTCTCATTACAAGGACTCTTCTTGGGAATTGAAAACAAGATTAAACTGGAGTGGAGCTAAATTGCATCATCTGCGCCACAGGCATCTTGGGTTGTCACAGGCAATGGAGCCATTCATCTGTGTTTTTAGTCCATTTCCTTCGAGCCCTTTCTATGAAACAGGCCTGTTCTGGCCCAGAAGTCAATGAACACCTTGTCATGGTGGCACCGTTCAGCCAACCACTAGTGGCCTCTAAAAGAAATCACTTCAGGCTTTCTCAGGTTCTCTCTGTTTTCCCATATCTAGAAATATATATTTTGAAGTTGTTTTATTTGTTTATATTTATATAACTAGAGTTGTCAGAGTTACCACGATAATAACACATTAACTCCAAATTGTTTTAGTGCCACTGATTTTTAATTCATTAATCCAATTTGATCTTTCAGAGGTTGCAGCAAAAGATGAGTGATGATACTGGCATCGTATGAAACTAGAAAATCTACATAACCATACTCACCATAGTCATCATAGTCATCATAGTCATCATAGTCATCACAGTCATCATAGTCATCATAGTCATCACAGTCACCACAGTCATCATAGTCATCATAGTCATCACAGTCATCATAGTCATCATAGTCATCATAGTCATCACAGTCATCATAGTCACCACAGTCATCATAGTCATCATAGTCATCATAGTCACCATAGTCATCACAGTCATCATAGTCACCACAGTCATCATAGTCATCATAGTCATCATAGTCATCATAGTCATCACAGTCATCATAGTCACCATAGTCATCACAGTCATCACAGTCACCATAGTCATCATAGTCATCACAGTCATCATAGTCATCATAGTCATCACAGTCATCACAGTCATCATAGTCACCATAGTCACCATAGTCATCATAGTCATCATAGTCATCACAGTCATCACAGTCATCATAGTCACCATAGTCATCATAGTCATCATAGTCATCACAGTCATCACAGTCACCATAGTCATCATAGTCATCATAGTCACCATAGTCATCATAGTCATCATAGTCATGGCCATTTCCAGAGGTGTGGAAATGGGTTCTATAGGTACCCACAAGTCTCCTCTTTACAGACACTTTATGATAAGAAATTTAAGAGATTTAAGCATATTTTTTATGCTAAATGCAGTACGTGTGAGGGTTTCTGGACAATATTTGTCATTGTTTTGTGTTAATGGATTTCTAATAATAAATATATGCATACATTCACATAAAGTATTTGCCCACTCCCATGTTGATAAGAGTATTAAATACTTTATAAATCTCCTTTTACGGTACACTTTGATCAGATAAAAAGAAAAAAATTAATTTGCAACCAATCGCGATTAAATATTTTGATTGATTGACAGTCCTGGTAGAAATAAATTGTTTATTTATTTATTTTTTTTGACCCCTGAAAATAAAGCAGTGCCTGTGCGAACCACTTTTTGCAGCTATGCTGCAGACTTTTAAAACTTGTTGCGGAAATGTTGATATGATTTATCACTCAGAATTGTCATTTTACTAGATATATAAATGTAGAGAATTATTATTTATTTTCAGGTGACAGAGATTCACCAAAGTATTTTGTGATTGTCTACCCCTCTTATAGAGTAGTAGTATTCAGCGCATGCTTGCCTGAATGTAAATCTAGCTGCTTATGTTTGTGACGTAATGGCCGTTGTGTCCGTGTCCCCATCAGTCATCCTCCCACCCACTGAGTCGAATCCCTGCACATGTTGCACACGCCTCTGTGGAAGCCTTTGGCACAAGCGCTGCCTCCAAGGAAACGTGGCCAAAGGAAACTTGACGCTCCATAAATCTGCTTAGTGCACTGATTTTATTTTGTTGTGTGAGTGGTGACATGTCGTGTGGAGCCCCGTCAGGGTGCAGTGTTTCAGCAAAATGAGATTATTGTAGGCACAAACACACAAGACATGTACATAAAATCACACTGTGAGCGGTGCCAGATAGGCTTATCTCAGTGCCTGGTAGCCAGAGCTGCAGCCTGCAGAATGGGAACATGAGAGGAGACACATAACAGCTACTCGCATCCTTCTACAGGGAATAAACGAATGTACTCTACTCAGATGTGTGTCTAATGAAGTTTGACCTCTTTCACCAAGTTGTTTTCATTGTTGTAGTTGAGTGTGTAAAGCCTGTCATCAGCGTGGTAGAGGAGAAATCAAGAAAGAAGGTGAAAACATGTGACCCATTACTAACGGTGCAATCTACAGTAGTGATAGACTGGAAACCAAACAAGAGGGAACAAGAAGGGGAGAGTTTAGGATGGAGAAGAAGTGGGGGAAAGGGAAATGAAAAGGAGATATCATTTCCAGATAATAAAGTTTTTTGAAACCAGAAGTGACAGGAGAGGGTGGAGTTAACTACAACCAAACATCAAATAAATCTAACTTTAACTTTCCTGAACTGAACACCCACTGTGAAAGAATTTAAGAGGAAAACACCGACGAGTCCCCGACTGGACAACGCCATGGTTGCAACCTGTCAGTCCAACGGTAGTCACGCCCTAAGGCATCCCCTGCTTTATGGTCTATTTGACTCTAAATGGGACCATAATTTACTAAATGAACATCATGCTGTACTGAAGAAGACTTGGAACTAGCGATTGAGACCATAAACTCATGTTTACAGTATTTACTGAGGTAATAAATCAGCTGAGAAGTAGATCCATTGTCTCATAGACTTCTAAACAATCAGACTCTTTATGCAACCAGAGGAGTCGCCCCCTGCTGGCTGTTAGAAAGAATGCAAGTTTAAAGCACTTCAGCGTCGGCTTCACTTCTCAGACCTGGAGGTTTCTGCCTGGTCTGATCCAGTATTTGATGCAGAGCTGCACCCTGTTTGAAAAATACTCCTGATAATTACTGTAGCTGAAATCTAGATTTATTGGATGATGGTTTGTTTTGGCTCAGGGTTTCTTTTTTTATTTACAAAAAGTACGTTGATAAATGTAAGTATGATAAATGCTCAATGATTTTAGCAAAAAAGACATGACAGATTGTCTACAATGATATACAGTAGATATCACTAATATATGAGAATCATTTCCCCAGAATGGGCCTTTTTCTTCTATGCTGAGACAAAAGCGCTGTTTGTAATCAAGTTGCTGATGTACTGTATGACGACCTATCGTATCGCACATAGACAACCAACTATGACGATGCGTCATAGTTGGTTGTCTATGTGCGATACGATTGGTGCTTATGAACTTTCTCATATCAGACCCTGAAGGAATTAAGTCTCCTGAGGAGACTCAGGCTAATGTAAACACATGTAGGCTTAGAGAGGCATTCTCAAAACCTACTTTATATCCCCACTAGATGATAATCTGTAGATGATATTGTACAATACAGATTGCTTGGAGTTCCCATGCTCTGTGTCAGACATACATAAAAAAATAACTACACATGAACAGTTATTAATCCATCTAGAGTCAAACAGGTTTCTTGAACTGTCTCTCCTCAGAGATTCAGAGTAAAAGTTGTTATTGCTCTTTTGACCCCCCCCCTGCCTTTTCTTCCAAACACACAAAAGTCTTGGCAGAGACGTGGCAATGAAACTGAAGCCCAGTTCTGGTTGCTGTTGTTATAGAGCAGGTTAAATGTGTGACTGCTGTTTGTGTGTTGCTGAAAAAAAACTTCCTTACCTACCAGAACAATAACAGTGACCGATTTCTAAGTACATCACCTGCCCAACAAAATGTCTTGATCTTCATGTGATAATGAGGACACTATACATGCCACCAGCTTAATTCAGGCAGGTTTAGTCAATGAGAGTCAACTTCAAATGCTGTGATTTGTATGATAGAAGTTACATTATTATTAGCGTTGTGTGTTAGCCTGTCACAATAACTACTATAATGACTTATCCTGCAAGATTTGGACAAGACATGAACTTATTGTCCACAGCTCCGGGGAGAGGTGAGTGTTGTTGTTGTTACATATATCTAACTTATGGCTAATATGTTGTGCTTTTTGTTAACAAAGGTCCTAAACCATTGAGAAACAGATCCGCAGTATAGTGCTTGAACTTGCATTATTATGATATTACATGATCTTTATATCAGGGGCATAAAATAGTCTTAACATGACAATAATATTGTGTATAGCGATTATTTCTGGGACAGTATATTGTCCAACAAAGTAAGTTAACTTCAGTTGACTTCATTTAGTACGTTTTCATGCCCACACGGTTTGTGTGTTCATAAATCATAAAACATACTTCATTCAAACGCCACAGAAACTAAATAAAACTCACCAAAACCTTCTTGGTCAGCTCCAGCAATCATCAAACCTGCTGTCTCTCTCGCTGCCTTCATAGCGGCTATTGGTCAGACCATCTTTGAAATACCACTACTACTAGTAATAATAATAATAATTCATTCAGTAAGACTCTGACAAAGGGTCCGAGCTGGGATGTGGCTGATTGAATTTGTTCGCTCATTGCTACCTTTAATTTTCAGGAAAGATAGAACATTTCAAGAAAATATGAGATAATATCAAGTTTGTTCAGAAACATATTATTGTTTCCAGTGATTCTCAGTAATGACCTATAGTCGATAGAGATGCAGTCCCCTGGGCTGTTGGCTGATGGTATTTATATGCTCTGGGATCCTAATGAACACCAACAGATCTTGAGTCTCTCTTGCTAATGGTCTGTGACATGCCTGTCTAAAATGTGGTTAGATCAAGGCTTTGCTGGGGGGAGCCGCTGCAGAAGGGTGTTAGTGCTTATATACTCTTGTTTTGTGTGTGTGTGTGTGTGTGTGTGTGTGTGTGTGTGTGTGTGTGTGTGTGTGTGTGTGTGTGTGTGTTGTGTGGCAGAGGATGGGCGAGTACACTGGAAACTGCTGAATCACTTCCTGGTGAAATGTTTGCCATTGGAGAGGAATTAAATTGCCCTTTTTTTGCAGCTTAAAATCAACAAAATTTTTGTTCTCTTCTATGTTTTCACCTGCTTGACCTTTCAACACTGACTCAGTTCCTGGGAAAAAAATATTTGAAAGACTGTTGCTTGAACGCAGACTCTTATTTCCTGCACACCACACCTACACTGTTTTTCACACATAAGTACAGATACACACACAAAAACAGACGGCACTGATTAAAAGAACCTTCAATGTGCACTCTTTATCTCTGATTACCTGCCTGGTGAATTCAGGAGGCTCTTATCGCCCATCTGTCACTAAAAACTGTTTTTATTCAGGCTGGATAAAAATACCTAGCAAAACAGAGGAAGAAGAGGAGCCTTAGAAAGATTAGATTTGGCTGAAGAAAATATAATGTGTTAATTTAAAGGAACAGTGTAGGGATGCTAATTTAGAAACAACCTTCTGAACCAATAACCGACCCTTGTTAACTGATTTTTAATTTGTGCCTCGCATGCAGCGGTGCGTCAGCTGCAGTATATGAGCGCAACAGACAACTGAGTCAACAGTTCACCGTCAGGAGAGTTTCTGTAGCAGCCACGATGCTGCGTTCACTGTCTCCAGTTCACCGTCTGGGAGCGTTAGCAGCCACGGTGTTGCGTTCACTGTCTCCAGTTCACCGTCTGGTAGCGTTAGCAGCCACGGTGTTGCGTTCACTGTCTCCAGTTCTGGGAGCGTTAGCAGCCACGGTGTTGCGTTCACTGTCTCCAGTTCACCGTCTGGTAGCGTTAGCAGCCACGGTGTTGCGTTCACTGTCTCCAGTTCTGGGAGCTTTAGCAGCCACGGTGTTGCGTGTAGTATAGTTGACATGCAGCCACTTTACCAGCAAAAGTTTTCACTGTACATTTAGTTTAGTTTAGTATGTTGTCAGCTGTGGGTCTGTCTGGATTAACAATAACAATTGTCTGACAAACAGTGTGTGTGTTTGTGCTACGATAGCAGCTGCTAGCGTTGACTTTGTGCCCGCTGTAGCATAACCTCAGCAAGTTTCCAACAGACCGTGTGTGTGTGGTGGCGGTGAGTTTGAGTTTATTGGTGGTGTTATAGCTGTGAACGTAGCTGTAACAGACAGTGTGTGTACAGTTTATTTATCGGTGAATAAATGCTACGAAGCTACAAGCTACAACTCCTCAGCTGGAAGTCCAGAGCCAACTTCCTGTATCTGCACGGCTCTCTTTTAAGGTGGACCAGCTTTTCTCCCTAAAGTGATGAGCTGCTGTTTTGCATTTTTCTCAGCTTTTTAATTCATTATTAATAAGTCTTTTAACCGCTAACCCAGTACCATTAAAATGCTTAATGATGCATATAAACGGTTAATTGTTAACATCCCTAGAACAGTGTGTAGCATTTAGGGGGATCTATTTGCAGAAATTGTAATGTTAATAAGTATGTTTTCTTTTGCATATAATCACCTGAAAAGAAAAACCATTGTGTTTTTGTTACCGTAGAATGAGCCTTTTATATCTACGTAGGAAGCTGGCCCTCTTCATGGAACCGGCTGCCATGTTTCTATAGTAGCCCTGAGCGGACAAACCCTGGCTCTAGATAGAGCCATTTGCATTTTGTGCTGGCCACTATAAAATTCTAACTTAAATATATATATTTGCTTTAATGTGCCTATGCAGAAGTAGAAGGAAGTTACCACTTTTATTGTTGTAGTCAGAGTAACGTGACATCATATCCGTTCAGTATCCATCAGCCAAAACAAAATGCAGCTGGCCACAGTGAGCCCAAACAAGAAAGCAGAAAACAACAAGTGTTTGCATGGATATGGCCACATTTTAAATTCAACATGGGTACCACTAAATTGTGCGGAAAATGTCTTTGTTTGATTTTTAGGTTGCTGGAAAAAAATAAATAATTCGTGAACTGACTGATATATTTGACTTCAGGGCATCTCCGACTACATTTTTACTATATCAATTTAGATGTTTTCAAAAGTAAAGGTGCATAGAAGTGTATGATTTAACTTTTTCCCATGGTCCTGCTTTAAAAATGTTAAAAAATGCTATAAATTGTAATATGGAATTGCAGTTTTTGTAGTCGCAATACGTAAAAATTGCTAACGAATCGGCACACAAGTATCGTGGTATTATAGAATCAGGAGATAGGTGTAGTATCCCACCATAGAAATAATCATCCACCTTTAATTTACACTCTTCTGATTTTATGCAGCTGTAACCTTTATGTGGAGGCACTGGCTTTGTCTAATGTACCAGGAAACCTATAAAATGAGGCAATCAAAGAGACAATGTCTGATTCCCTCGTCTTTGTCATAACATTCAAGCTTTAGTACATCGCAGACGCTAGGTCTATTATGGGGCATAATACACAACCCAAGACGTGCACTGAAGCTTCTGGTTTATAAAAACCCTATGGTGTATTCTGCATGCTTTAATATTGTAAAGCTCTGAAGATATAGACTGAATAAAAATGTATTTATACCATGACCTTTGGACTGCCTAAAACTCCTGTGCTCAATAAATGGATGGACTGTGTGAAGTTACCGTCATCTGGGTCTGTGCCTGAGAGCCCTTTTGAAAGCCTCTCTTGCGGCTCTGTGGCTCATTTGCCAGTTTCAGACTTCTCAAAGTCAGAGGGAGTCTTTCTAGAGCTGCCATTTCACGCTGGCATTCAGAAGATATCAGCTGAAGACGAGAAATACAAGAACTGTTTTTCAGCTAAAATGCATTGCATCCACAGCTTGCACCTCAGTGGATCCGTTTACAGTTCAGTGCTGTAGCTGTTTACTGCACACCAGGCAGTTGGGAGGATACTGGACACACAAAGCTCTGTTTGACAGTTTTATTGTAATTTGAACAACCAGGCACAGCACAGTGCAGCATTGTTCTCCCACAGATGTTTTCTTGACTGGAAGAAATGGTTCATAGCAGTTTTATTGCTCTGTAATTCTACCTGTGATGTACAACAGAAAGCACCAGCATCCCACCCACCAGGGGTTGTCTTGCTGCATGTCAAGAAATCTCTAACTTGACATAAATATTCTTGGCAGGTTGAGGGAAATTGGACATACAAATTTAAGTATAAGGGTGGGACCTATTCAGCTGATTTTGCAATTGATTTTGTTTTAATGCCAGCATTGATATATTTCCTTCATTTGAGTCAATGCAGAAGTAGAAGGAAGTTACCTATTTTATAGGTGTATTCTGGGTAACGTGACATCATATCCGTTCCATATACTGCAAACAATACAAACTGCAGCGATGCCGAAATAAGAAAGTAGACGACGGCAGGAGGTCTGCATGGATACGACCTGCACCCTCACATAGTAAATCCAAAGTGGTAAACACCACACATACAGTAAAGTATGGAAACACTGGAAGGAAAGAAAAGCAGAGCTGGACATCATGACTAAAGCTGCATGCTACATGGACAAGAAACATTATCGGGTTATCATGAAGCTGACCATGGAGCCATGGAGGTTAGCGGAAGTATACACGTGTGACTATGTCCGGTTTTTAAAAATAAGGTATTAACAAATGGAACTGTATATACAAAACACATATATGGAAATAAGATTGATTTGGTGATATTGACCAGGAGTATAAAACATTACATGTTCCTTATAAATAAAAAAGAAAATACCACTAATTTGTGAGGGAATGTTTATTCTTTTATTTTTCTGGCTCTGGAAAAAAATGAATAAATAATTCGTGACAATGACTGATATTTGACTTCAGGACATCTCTGACTACATACATGCTGAAAATCAAAATCAAACTGTGTACTTCAGGCACCCAGAATGCACTGGGCTTCTCAGGCTAAATGGTCATGTCCCTGTTTGTTCAGTATGATGGGAACCAGAATTCCTCACGCCCACCCACACATAGTCACAAAAACATAATGAACATGCACATACAAATTTTGCATACACGCACCAACATTCAGAAACTTGCAGTGCTCTGAAGCCACACACACACACACACACACACACACACACACACACACACACACACACACACACACACACACACACACACACACACATTCCATCAGTCCCTCTGGGTTTGTTTACAGCAAGTATTGTGCCGGTCTTGCTCCAGCCACGCTAAGTATTACTAATGACCAGCGCATGGGAGAGTTGGATCTGCTCTTGACCCCGACTCGACTCAGTGTCTCAGTTCCTGCAGGACGAGAGTCTGTCCTCGCCAATGCCTGCCAGCACCCTACAAAACCTATTTATCTCCACAGCTCTTCCATATCAGTACCAGTCTTAAAGCACCCACTGGTGTCCATGTTTTGAGATTTGTATTTCAGATAACTTCAGTATGCTATGAAATAGCAATAGGAACCATTTCATGGTTTTCCACACTGTTCTGAGGGGATCCATGATTCTGGACATTACCTTACCTTTGTTTTATTGCCAAAATTTGACTGTCACTGTGTTGTAATCAACATGGGTGGAGTCTCTCATACTTTGGTTCATGTGATATCTTACAGAAAAGTTATACCACCTTTTTTGTTTGTTTTCTTACGAATGTCCAGCAACGCTTGACAATTTTTGCTTGTTACATGCACACAGTCTTCATTATAAACTTTGGTTTAGGCAACAAATCTACCTTGTTTGACCTAGGAAACCATTGACTTGGTTAGGATTAGGCAACAAAACTACTTAGGTTTAGGAAAAGATCGGGGTTTGGCTTAAAACAACTCTGAACGTTGTGTAACTTAAGTATGTAATTTCTGTGACAAATAAATCTACATTGACCTCTTGATTTGGGACATGCACGCCGACCTCCAGGTGAAAGTACAGTGTTTTTTGACTCACTCATCTACCCCCCTGGTGTTTCCTGGTTCACAATCACGTTAAATACGCACAAATTGATTTTGTAGGATATACACAAATTACAGTGCAGGTATACTTATGAAGAGTGTATGAGACCAGCCTGCTTGGGTGGTGGCTTAAAGGAAAAGTCCTGTGTTTTGGAAGATCCTGTCAAACAGGAACATGTGCTACAACTGTCCTGCATGTCAGTGCACACAGAAACAGTTGAAACAGAATCCCGAGAGGATCTGAAGTCTAAACTTGACCTCAAGGTCTGAAGCTGAACTCCAGAAATAGAACGATACAATTACAGATTGGTCAGCCTGCGCGTCTCCTTCTGTATCTCAGGAGACTCAGACGGAGTCCTCTCTGCTGTGTTTGATATTCACAGGTACATAACTACAGTTTACCTGCATTGCAACAAGCAAGAGAAAGCAAGCTATTAGCTGAGCGCTTACCAAGCAAACAACTGTTGATTAGAAACTGGGAAGTGATTATCTCGCAGGTCGGCAGTTCACTTGATCAGTGCTGGATAGTTTATGGCATCGATTTAGTCTGCTTTGTACCGGAAATGTGTGTGGCAATTCAGTCCCTTATTTTAATTTAAAGCAGTGAGAAAAGGTCAGTTGTCAACCTAACATTGACCTCATACCGCTGAGATAATTGCATGATTCATGGTCCAACTGATTACTGTATAAATTGGTTGTAATAAAACAAAATGTACTGAGTGAAGTTTATTATTGTCTGGCTATGGATTCAGGACTTGTTGACAGCATGATTTGAAGGAATACCGACTCACTAGCTGACCATCATTATGCCCGACGTAGATAACTGATTCAGGTGCTTAATGTTATTTGCCTGAGTCAAGACCACTCAAGTTCAAGTTGACTAATTCTTCTGGCATTGTGACAAGAAACAGCAGTTTCTCGGTTAAAAAGTAATTGACCAATGAGTGCCGCAGGAGGACGAGTGATTATCCAATCTGTGCCACAGGTGGGACTACTGCCATTGTCAAGCTATGACAGTATGTATTATCAATAAAGCCCAACATCGCAGTGTGTTTTTACTTCACGCTGCTCCATTCTTAAAACTTAATGCTTCGAAGCTTTGACCATTTTTGTGGTAATTGACTTCCAAATCACTGTTCGAATGTTTTTTTTAAATAATAAAAATAATGTGTAAATCCCAAAATATCTCATGAAATAAGGAATATTCACACTACATTATTTATTATCCATTATTCATATTCAGCATGATTTATTTTTAGTCATTTCTCACATGAATATTGCTTTTTGTTGTGTGTCGAGGTGAATGAGGACAGTAGTGCAGCAGCGGCGCTGCGCCTGTGGAGACCAACAGAAGAACATGTCAGCCTGCTGCACTGCGAAGCAAAGCAAATATACAGCATATATACATATATACTATACACTGAAGCTCTGAAGCTCAAATAATGGTGTTAGATTCTGGCAGATACGTTGGTCTCTTGTGATTGGTTAGGAAAATCGTCAAGCAATCATGTCATTGCACGTTTAAAAAAAGCAACCAAAGAGAAATAAAAGGCTTTCTAGCATTTCTGACCACGAGCCATCGTTGTTGACACAGAGAGGATCTCTTGAAACAGATTTTCAACACATTTTTTACTTGTCAGATCACGATGTAGATCCCTGGCTTTCCCTGCAGTAGCACTTGATGTGGACTTATATTAAATATAGATATTTCTATCTTCTCCTCATGAAGCTCTTTGCACACAAACCCTGTGTCACACCAGGCGCCACAGTATGTTTTCTGCATTCCTGGGTTCACTGATGTTCTGCAGTGCTAAAGAACAAGGCTAAAAAGAAGCCAAAGTAGAGTATCTATATCTGCAGTTTATAATTAAATCCCCAAATGCCCAAATACACACACACCGGTGCAGACTCTGAGGTGACTGCATGGACACAAGCAAAGTTTTATTGAGTTTTCTGCAATCCAAACCACAGAGCAAAGACCTCAGAGTTGAACAGCCGAGCCACTGCCCCTGTCTGCTGGCTCATTACAGTGAAAAAAGACTCTGCCAAAACTTTGGCTATTAAATAACTTTTTGGGAACACATCTAGTGAGGTTCTTTTAATTATTAACCACCTGACAGATGGCCTGCATCTGATAAGCCAATTTATTCTGGCTTTTGGTGTTTGCAACATGACCGAGTGAACCAGCATTTCCTACCTGTTACTGTGCTGGAGGAGAGGTTGTAAACAGTGCGCTCGTCTTCCAGCCGATGTGACAGCCGTGACAGACCCCTTGTCCTCTCCTGACCTTGTGGATGTCACTCACAGTGTGACATGTGAGCGTGGCTATGCTAATGAACCAGCATCTGCAAATGAACACATCTCTGCAGAGTCTGTTTGTGTGTGTTACCTGTGTGTTACCTGGGAGCTCAATTTTCTCCAGCTGTGCAAAGGCAAGCAGGAGCGTTTGTTCAAAGAGCTTTAACAACTGACCTCAGTCTGTCTCATGCTGTGCTTTTATCTGAATGGTCCATTTATACAATATGAACCATGAAGCAGTAATAATTGTCTTGAATGTATTTCTGAGAGCCTTGGGTTGTTGTTAAGCTTATTCTTGTCTGAAGAGCATTCACTTTAACAACTGAACATTAACAAATGCCCTTGCAGGTATTACGGATTCAAATCATACTTAAAGGATTATCCTCACTGTATGTTCACATTAGTATATGTTAGTGAGTGTGTGTCTGTATTGGCTCAAATGCATTGGGTTTAATTTGCAGCAGGTGGTTCATAAAGGGCCGCTTGCCACAGTGGGAGTTAAGGATGCTGTTATTTAGTGGAGGCCACATACTGAGTGTCATCATCAGCATCTAGGCTACATTTTCTCACGTTAGTAATGGCACATGTACATGTACTCCTCTGATTTTTTTGGGTCACTTTTTTACAACTTCCTTTTGAGTTTTTGAAACAGGCTATTTTGTGAACATGTGTGCGATAACATCAGTAAGCATGACTGGGACACATGGGATTAATTCATTTACAGTGTCACTTCTCACGTGTTTCCATGACAACATGTAGTTTAGAGACCTCGTCGGGGGTTCCTCTGTAGTGTGTGTCAGTCACTGGTCAGTCATGTAGTGTGGAAACCACAATGACTTCAAGACTCCCAATCTGATGACTTTGAAACTCGTGCAGTGTGAACATGTCTTTAAATGAAACAGAGGATTTCACACATCCAGAAAGCTTCCATGAACTTAACTCAAGGGCAGAAAAAAAACCTGGCTTTGTCACACATATATGGAAATGTTGAAAGAGGACCTGTAATGCTGATTTCCAGGTGCATATTTGCGTATTTTGTGTTTCTACAAGAACATGCTTACATGCTTTAATGTTCAAAAAACACTTTTACTTTTCCCATACCGGCTGTGCTGCAGCACCTTTTTTCACCCTCTGTCTGAAACACTCCGGCTCCGCCTCCCCTGAAAAGCCCAGTCTGCTCTGATTGGTCAGCAGGCTTGCTCTATTGTAATTGGTCAGCCGAACCAAACTCTTTGGACTCCGCTTCAGCTCCGCTCTAACTAGCTTTGTTTGAGGGCGTGCCAAACTAGCCACGAGGTGGGTATTGTGCAAATGTGTTATGTGTTAACATAAACGTGTTAAAAGGCGTTTCAGGCAGTTCAAGAGCAGTTTTTCTGTGTGAGAGTGTGGACTTTGAGCTGTGTAACTCTGCAGACCTTTTACATGCACAAAACTATAGAACACACTAAAGGAAAGGGATAAAGCACAAAAGCATCATGGGTCCTAAAATACAAGCACTTGAACCAGTGAAGAGTTGTGCAACAGACTTAACGTACAGTATAGTCCATGAATATTGCAGGATCCAAAACACCCATTACTACTACTAGAACAGACTGTGATTGATGACTTTCATTTATACAAGTCAGTCAAAAAAGCCACTTGGGCCCTGACCTGACAACAGTTAAGAAATGTCAGCTATTATCTCTTGTTCTGCTAGCAGACAGATGTGTGAACAGATACAACATGGCAAGGAAAACCCCCTGTGTGCTGTGGTGGCAACCTGCCCTCCCTCTCAGCACTCAGCAGCTTAGTGAAAGGCCAAGAGGAATCAGGGTGGTGATTTATATGCTAAATATAGTAACCTTGCCTAGCCCCACACCTCATGTCTGGAGAAATGATAGCTCCGTTTTGTTCTCTTCAAAGCTTCTCCTCACCTAAGTAACCACAGCTTTTACTCCTAGAGCTGTAGTCCGAGACGAGGAAGTAGCCGGCAGCAAAGCGTGTGTTTGTGCCAGCGTATCCGGGGGAGTAAAGTGAAGCCTATAGCTGCTGTTGATCGAGTCATTCCAGCTCTGTGTTGCATGCCACGATGCTTTAAACATTTTGATAAACACGCCTGTGTGTGTCCGTCCATGAGTGACACAGTTTTTTAATACAATGGGTTTGATGGGAGGAGGGAAATGTGATTAATTTGATGTAAAGTATAATTAAAAGTTGTGACGGTGACAGGATTTGGTGACAGAGACACAGACTGCCTTGCGTGGTTCAACACATTGTCAGGGTGTCATTAGTACCATATGAAGGGGTTTGTACAATGACTCGTAGCTGTGATAGTGGGAAAATGTTTAACACAGGTACTATATACTGTCACTGAAAATCAACAGGATTCCCGAATCAACCAGAATAGCTCACAAAAAAAGCCTTTAAGTAATTCTTTTAATGGCAATTCACCAACCAGTAGCTGCAGCTATTGATTTAGGAGATTATCAAACAGGCACACACACATCCTGCTGTTGCCAGTTTGCTTGCATACATATATTTGTAGGGCTGCACAATTATGGCAAAAAATGATAAACATGATTATTGTGATCATTATTGAGATCATGATTGTTATCACGATCGTTCATGGATTTTAGGGACAAAATAAATTTTTCGGCAATTTCACATTTTAAATACAGAGAGCTGCTTTCACTTCCATGTTGTTTATCCTTTACTTTGTTATTGTCATCTACTGTATAGTGCATATTTGGATAGAAGCACATAATTCAGATGACAAAAGAATAAATTATGTTTTTTTAATTTAGATATTTGTTTTGATTAAGAAGAAATTTTGGAATTAGTATTTTTAATTATACATTATACTATAAGCTGCTTAGAGTTAGTGTTAGGGTGTTAAACAGGTCATATTTCTTTTTTTATTATCTATTTTATATTGCTGTGAAGACATCTACTTCAAAAAAATATTCAATTTTCTTGCCAAAAAATACATTATAAAAGACTGAATGAATCATGATAGGGTTATGGTTTACTTTCTCTTAATACTCATTTTTCCCAAGGAGAATTTAAATGCACCATAATCCCCCTGTCACTGTGATCAATCTGAGCAACATGCATTTGAACAAATTACAATATAATAAGTGTCTGATAAAGTTAGTTGTTCCAAGGTTGTTTTAAGGTTGTGCCTCACGGCTTATTTTGGACAGTTACAACAAATTGCAGCTTTATATCTTCTTCACTCACACCAGAAAACTTCCACACTGACGACACGTTTTGCATGATGCTACTGACTTAGCCGCTGTGTTAAAGCCATCATGTGGTGGCTGCACGTGTGTCAGACTGGTAACAACTCGGATAAAAGGAATATGAGACCGCTGAAAATGGGCCGGCTTCGATCGGCTGCTGATTGACAGTTTATCTCTAGCTCATAGTTTGTTGATTTATGCCGCAGTGTTTCCTATGAGCAGACATTTTAAACGTCAACATGGCAGTTGATCATGTTCATTTAACTGTGGGAAGCCAAAATCATGATTGCGATTAATATTCAGTTAATTGTGCAGTCCCATATGTGTGTGTTTGTGTGTATAGCAGCGCAAATACACACACAGGTTAAAAACAAAAGAGGGTGACTCGAACACTGGTGCAGGGAGGAGCCTCCTGCAACCTCCATTTCAAATGTCACCTCCCAGTGAGGGATGATGGGTAAAAGAGGGATGAGAGAATTAGGTAATCCAGAGGGGAATTTAGTGGCGGTCAGTGCATGTGTGACTCTGGATATTAAGGAAATAGTTCACCTTCACATCACTGTAACAACCTTTTTCTCAGTCCTGTAGGGAACAGATGGGTCAAAGAAATAAGTGAATGAAGGAAATGACAACGATGAAGTGATGATTGGTGTGTCTCATTTCACACTCTCTCTCTTTCTCTCGCTCTCTGGCTGCAAATGTCACACCAGGTGGATCCCTTTTGACTCTGTGGGAGGCAGGTGGACTGTATTACTACCCAGCCTCTTTGATGATTGCTACACTTGGGTCACTCTAAAGTCTTCCATGCAATAAAAAACCCCAAAACAGAACAGCCAGTGTTGTTTTGAGTCTGAATGGCTGCTATTTAGCTGCCTGAAGCTGATTGTGAGTGTGAATTACGATGTAAAAGTAGACTGCAGTCTTTGTCTTGTTAGTTCAATTGAAGTGAGAATAGCATCAGTTCAAAGACTGGGAAGCCACAGTCTCTCTTACTCTGAAGTATTTCTCCTGCCTGGAGAAAGCCAGTTCCTTGGCCATGTACATGCGTAACTGGGCTTTTAATTGGCTTTTCACATGTATAGTGTGAAAGTGCATGACAAAGACTTCAGACAGGGAAACTGTTGCTGAGGCAGCAGAGCAGCATGATGAAAAGAAATATCATTACACACAGCTTCACATCCTCATATTGAGAATAATGCCTTGAAACTAACACCAAGTAACTCCTAGAAATCTAAAGAAGTTGGTTTCCACCACTGAACAGTTGACCATTTGTAATATTCCAACACGCATCGGAAGCAGTCGGCATATTGTATCACGCAACAATTTGCTTCCAAAATAACGCCAGAGATGGATAAGAAATCTGATTACCGATCTGCTGCAAGTAACAGCTATACAGTAACCAGGTTACGACAGCGCAGATAAATGTGTTGCTGTGTAACTTGAGTTCTCAGAGTGACTTGGTTCAGTGTGTGCATGTAAGGCCCTGTTCAGACCTGGTGTTAATGTGTCCTGAGAGATCCGAACACAAGTGGACAGCTTTAAGCATGTGTTCACACCCACACACATGTCTTGAGTGACCACTTGTGATCAGATCTCACTACCCCGCTCTATATGCAGTTAAACACGTAGTAAACACATGGCCAATACAACAGATGTTGTGATGTAATATTACAGGAATGTCAGTCGTATGATCCTACTTGTTCATGAATTCGAGGTACATTTTATTAACAGTTTTTAAACATCCAAATAAAAGGTTATTGTACTGGCGGTCCCCAGGGACCTCTGCGCTGCTGGCATCGCTGCCGTTGCCAGGCAACAGTGGTGTACAGAGCTTCAGAGAGCCGGGGAGGAGAGAGCGATCAGGCGGGTGTCAGCTCTGTGCTAAACACTGGTACAAAAACACCAGCACATCTCCGATGTGATAATAATGCACGTCCTGTACCTGGTCTGATAGTCTGTAGATATGTAGCTTATACATAAGATATATTTGAATAAAATACAGTTGTACCGACAGAATACAGTAGAAGACAGAAGCTGTTTCCATGCTGCAAGGCTGACAAGCTCTGGCATCTGCCTGTTTATTCACCTGAGGAGCGCCGTGAGACCCGTGGATCCCAGCAGGACGTCATTTGAGTTGGTGGTCCTTAATGTGGCCCAGGACACATTCACATACACATTGCTGAAAGAATGTGGCCATATGTGTCTTAGACCACGTCTGTATGTGGTCTTAACGATCGAATCTCAGTGTGTTACACACCTGTACACATGAGGACGCATGTCAACACCAGGTCTGAACAGGGCCTAAACCTCAGGACTGTCCTGTCAGTTCACAGCAAAAAGGGGTATGAACGATAATTTGCAACGCATTTAGCGTGCAATCAGAACGCCTTTCTTTATTTCCACGTGTCATTTGTGTGGCATGTGTCCTGTACTGACTGCAATGTAAATGCATTTGTGTATAAATGGTACGATAAGGGTTATTAGCACAGTATGAGTAAAAGTACAAAGACTTCTTAACAAGCACCAGACTTTTTACCAGGAGACCGGTGTTTGCGACCGGTGTTTTGTTTAGCGTAGTATTATGTATTATGTATTATGCTATTTCTGTATGTACCTAAGTGGTTTTATTGCCTAAACTGTGGACGTTTGTATGGCGTACAAATGACACGTAAAAAGCAGCCTACAAATGTCAAAAGGTTAAAAAAGGTTAAAATGTGTAATCGTGTCTGTGTAATGTTGTGCTATTTATATGCCTTCCTGTGAGACCAGTGTGACCAAACACACACATAATTTTATGTACCTACACCCATAGTGTACCAACAGCCAGCACACAGTCTTTTTTCAGTAAACCCTGCCCTGTGCCATCTGGAGATTTCAAGATAAATACAAGATACAAGATTTCTATTTCTTTTCAGCATGGCCTCGCTGTTTACTCTGCATTTTGAGATTTGATAAAGCTCTTGATCGGGTTATTGTGATTTTATGATGGGTGGTGGGAGGGATCACATGCAGGGAGAAGCAGAGAAGAGATGACCACTTGGACTTGTTTTTTGCCATCAATGGCTCCCTGTTCATAGCGTTATTTGATTCAGCGAAGAGCACAGGTCTTCCTCTGTGTCTGCAGCTCCAAAACCTCCTTTAACTGGACTCCATAATGTACCACACATAACAGTGTACTGTATGCTGGTTGGTTATACAACATGCAACACACCAGTTGAAAACAGATGTAGAATATTTGAACACATTCATTTAGTTTGCAGAGTTTTCAGAAAGTTTTCAAGTCTCTTCAGCTCTCAGAATGCACTCTGCAAATTCAGGAAGTGTTTTCATTTTGTGTGCATGCCTGATGTTGTTTTGTCCTAAATTTGTTGTACTGCAACAGTGCGTAGTAGCTTCGCAGCCCATATGGTATTGCCATTTCATGCCAATTAAACCCGTTAACTATGTTAACTCACTATAATGATTTATGTGCTCTTTGCATGCACATGGTATCTGTTGTTATAGAATTCAGTCCAAAATAAGTGAATTCATGTATTTGCATTGTGCTAGTAGTGACCAGCTTTCACTTTGTAATGTGTCTGTTTAGTGTAACTGCCACTATATTACATGCATAATACAAACCAAGAACCTGCAAGTGTTCATGGTGACACAGGCTGACCAGATGCTAGATGCTCAGTACAATAACATCGTCTGGCTTACAGGACGTTTTCTTTTAGGTGAGACACTACAGGCAGAACTATTGTTTTTATGCAGTGGTACATTTTTAAAAGTTTGGGCTGTTTTGCTTCCATAACATGTCTTCTTTCAGACTAGCGGAAAGAAAACATCCAAAATACACATTTAGGTGTTTTCTCAAAATGAGTTTCTCTTCAGACTTTGAGTCAGAAATGTCCACTTCAGTAGCGCTGAACACATCCACCAAACTTTCCACTTTCATTCTTATCTATATTATGAAAGTTTTTACAGAGGCTGTTATTCAGATTTAACTCATAGTCTGATTTATAGATTTTTTTTTTCATAGGAAACATGGCAAAAATGGATATCTAACTCACTGTATGTCAACAAAATGAAATGAGATTTTTGTACCTGTCTTCATCCAATGTTCAACTTTCTGTTGCAGATGTACAATATATGCAAATTAAGAGAATGCCTCATTTGCATATGTAAGCATATTATTTCAGAAAACTTTTAATACAGAAAAATTGTCTTACTTTAATTAATCAACTGTAGTTTCATGGTGATATCTATCAATTAAAAATACAGTATACTGTGTATTGTGTATACTGTATAATACAATATGATATTCACCTGAAGTGAAATTGAGTTAAATGTGGTTGCAGCATTAAGCTATCTGTTCAATAGTGGTATTTTAGTGCTTTACTGGAATATTCAAAGTATTAATATACCTGCTCCTACATGCTGCTGAGGTGTTGCATACATGTTAACTTTTTGTTTTTTTCTCAAGGTATAAAGTTGAAAAAATGAAATCAATGAAATCCGGTTGAGTTATTAATCATTGGGCTTTATAATGTACCTGGAATCACCACAGGATCCAGTGTCCAACAAGGTATCTTTTTATTTAAGTGTATGTGTTTTCTATTGTACAACCAGATGACATTATTTGTGTCATTGACTGCAGGATGGAGGGTGACCCTAGTCTTTAATAACCTCCACCTCTGCCCTCCCCCCTCCTTCTGCTGCTCAGCTTCTCCCTGCCAGGCTGTTCATTAACGGGGGCTGGTTGGCGTCCTGTTTGCTAATTAAACTGGATTGGAGAGCCTGGCTAATTAGCCGTCATCACTGTGCTGACCCCCCCGTGCTTCTGTTTTCATCCCTATCTCCTGGTTGCCTCCAGTCTTTTGATCAGCCTTCTGCCTTGTGTCTGTTTTTGATCTGTGGCCTCACATGCAAATCAGCCTCTGGGATTAGTACAGGGCAAATGCTAAAATTAATGTTGGCATTAGTTAAAGAAAAATCTGCTCTGAGGTTATTTTTCATTAGTTGCTTCTGTAGAAAGTTTGTGTTTGGCTCTACACTGTTGATAATGGATTTCTACGACTGTACATGTCGCTACAGCAGGAGACTGATACTGATTTTCTAGTTTTCACTGTGAAATTTGAGCAATATAAAAAATGGCTAAACTTAGCACAAACTTTTCATTTTTTGTTGGATTCGCTGTGATGGACTGGCTATTAACAGTACACCACCCACAAGAAAACACAAGATATAATCTACTGTACAATATGATGCTCCTTGTCTGTGCATGTACATGCGCAGTGTTGCTTGCTCTCATATTACCAGTCGCCGAAGGGCAACCTACAGTCGTCATCCAGTCACCATGTTACACCCCCCTGGCTTTGTTTTGCTGTTAGTCCTTCTTGTGTTGATTCTAGTGATTGACTTCATTCCTTTTGGCGCATCACTTTGCTTCCCCTGCTGTTCTGCGAGGGCAGCGCCACCCAGTCTGTCTTGAATTTCCCATTAAGACCCAATTAGGCTGTAATAGGGGCTAGAAGCCACAGGGGTAAACCCAGCCATCCTACAGCTCGCAGAAATAACGTGTTAATGGACAACCTAGTGTGCTCAGTGATGTGCAGTCGAGGACATCCATTTACAGGTTTCATTTTCTGCACATTACACCTTGCTCTAGTGAATCTTTAAATGGCGCCTTGCAAATCAGTCAGAGCTGGTGCTTCACACCTGCCCGGCTGGATGTACTGTAGACATTAATTCATTTGGAGAGGCTAGCTACAAGTGGTTGAGAATCAGAAAAAGATTACTGGTACAGTTCGGAATTGATTACGAATTGATGAAGTAATGATATGAAATTTAGTATATTTCAGGATCAGCTAACAGTCTCTTTGAGTTTATTGTCAACTGAACTGGGTCGTGAGCCAAGCTAGCGACATGGTTATAGGTATGGCAGTGTTGGTCAGACGGTTGGTCCGGTTGATGAGTGGACACTGAGCGCCTGACTTTCCCTCTAACGCTGCCATGAGCTTCATATTTGTGGGTTTGTGTGAGATGTCTCAACAATTATTAGACAGATTTCCTTGAAAACTGGTACTATGGTTCAGCAATTGTTTTAATTTTCCAACTGGTGATCATCAGTCTAATAACTAGTGATTACTGATATATTCACACTGTTGATGTACTCAGCCAATCACCGATAGATGATATATTCCTCCAGTCGGTCTACTGGTATACACATTCTCCCTCAGGATGACTTGTATTAATGTATAGTGGTCCTTTGACTTTTCATGGCATCACCAGGTCAAAATTTTCAATACTGGTTCATAAGCTTCCCATCAGCCTCAGCTGCACTTTGTGTTTAGTGCAAATATTAGCATGCTAACACGCTAAACTAAGGTGGTGAACATTATACCTGCTTAACAGCAAGATTACATTGTCATTGTGAGCATGTTTGCATGCTGGTATTAGCATTTATTATTTGTTATTAGGTCCATTTTCACAGAGACGCTATGGCTGCAAACTTGTTTGACTGTCAGTAATAAAGAAGACATTTATGTTGCTAGTGTTTGATATTTTATAGAATTGATCCACTTATTACAAAATAATCTGATTTTAATCAGTCATAAAACTGACTGTAGGCACAGCACAAACAGAAACTGATCATGAGACATCCACACTCACAGTCATACTATCATTTTGCCAGTTCAGGAGGCCAAGTGTCAGTTTTCACTGCTCAGAGAACTGGATGTTTTTACTGATTCACCACCATCACCTTGGTTGGCCTGTTATCATTCTGTCTTTTGGTTGCGAGTGTTTACCTTCCATTACCTGGGAGCATTTAAGCCATGTTTCACCCATCAGAAGCTGATGTGAGGGTTGATAAAAATGCATGATCCATCTGCAGCTGAATGTGGCTCTTAGTCGCCATCGCTCATTCATGTAGATGGAGGAAACAAAGCGAGGGGGGCAAGAGGATAATCCTCAGCTGTGTGTGGGTGGACATGAGTAAGTGCATCTGGCACAGCTCTCTCTCTCTCTCTCTCTCTCTCTCTCTCTCTCTCTCTCTCTCTCTCTCTCTCTCTTCCTCCCTCCCTCCCTATCTCTCTAGTATCTGTCTATCTACCTCTCCTCTTTTCTTGTCCTTAACTGACACACTGACTGCTGATCTGAGCACAGCATGGTCGCTAATTGGACAATGTGCACTATATGTGTAATTTGCTCCATCTCTCCATGAAAATGATAATTTGACAAAATGACAAAACATGCTGGCCATTACCATTGTAGCTGCCACTTTTGACAGGATACAAGTACAGTATGATTTGGACATTCATTGCACAGGAGTTAGTTACCAAGCCGCTACAGGTAGGGAAGTTTTCAGACCTGCTGTCAAAGCTCAATCCTGCATACATGTAAATCATAACTTACCTGATTGGTTTGGATTTGGATAATTTTTCTGCAGATTGCCCCAGCTGTCAGTTGATACTTATGCAACCGCTGTGTGTTTACACTGTCATATGTGATGGAGGAGTTTAAAGATGATGGACGTCTCAGATAAGACGACTGTCAGCATCTAACTGCTCGTGTCAGAAGTCTTCAGCTTGGCAGTCAGAGACGCTGAACAACTTGCTGTGAGATTCTTACAGTAGGAATCACAGACTCATCCAGAAAGGGAGAGCAGAAAATGTTCACTGAGTTTGTGAAATATTTACATTTAATACTGTAAAGGTAACATTTTAATTTAAGTCCCCATATTTAGCCTTTATAGGCAGTATACAAACATTAAATGAATGGTTTATAACATACTGTAAATATGAGTGGTATGCAGCTAGAAGGACATTAAGTGCTTATTAATCTTCAGTATTAATCAGCAATTATAGCTTCTCCTATGAAGACATTTTTACAACAGTTTTTTTCATTATGTGAGTTACATTAGCCTCCACTTACAATATGGGTACCCACAGGAGGAGTTATGGTTGTTGACAAACAACACATCTACATTAAGTGTTGTTAATTTTATGAAATTATTGTAGGGTGAGACCTGTTTTTATTGTCCTTCAGCACTAAATGATCATTTATACAGATGGTTTGGGTTGTTATTCAAGGTAGGTTTTCAAGTACAGGCCCACCCCCAGGGTTGTGTCCTGTCACCTTTACTCTTTGTAGTGTACACAGAGAGCTGCAGTAGTTCACAGGAAAACAGTTCTGTGGTAAAGTTTCCTGATGAAACTGCTCTCCTGACTCTTCTTCAGGACTCAGACCATGGCCGGGCCTTACCTGCTTTTGTAGAATGGTGCCATTATAATTTCTTGGATCTTAAATCATCAAAAACAAAGGAGGTGATCACTGATTTAGGCAGAATAATGACACATCTGATGTTGAAATTGTTGACTCCTACAAATAATTTGGTACTATGTTTGAGTCGTTGTTTGAATTTGATGTAAACACCGAATGATTGTCAAACGGGGTCAACAAAGGATTCATTTAATGCGGAAGCTTAATTCTAAATAATATAGTCGAAGTGTGCTCCGCTATTATTGGAGTTCAGCAGAAAGACTTGGGCACAGTTTGGGAGAAACAGGGTGGCTGAGCAAGCAAAAAAATTAACAGCCAACCAGATCTCATTCTTTCGACTGAGTTCTCTCCGATGCCTTCAGGCCGATGTTATAATGTGCCCTTAAGTAGAACAAATGGTCACTCCAAGTCCTTTATCCCTTCTGCTATTAAGCTGCTGAACACAGACCATATCCACATTTATTTATTTAGAGGAAATTTTAAGATATATTTATTGTTTTTATTTTTTGGCTTTTATCATTATACTCCTGTGTATTTATATGGTTCTTACTGTAACCTGTGCCTCCTACTGCCCCATGCCTTTAATATGTTTCTTTTGACTTATCTGTTATCTGTATGTATGGATGTATGGACTGAGACTGCTACAAATGAATTGCCCCTTTGGGATAAATAAATTTGTCTGAACCAGAACCTGAATCTGAATAAAGGTCATTTGGGTATGAAAAAGGAAACAAACATTGTGTGGATCCACAAAATCAGTCTCCCATTCATTGTCTATGGAGCAGCTCCAGACTTTATACCCTATCACACCACAGGTCTGAGACTTCCTTTGCTGGTTTCTGGCTTTGAGAAAGAGTTCTTGTTCATACATATTGACTGAACTTTACTCGGCCGTGGAAATTAACTATTGAAATTTTTAATATAGATGGTGTCGGTATCGTAATTTAACAGACGCATCACTCACCATCAACCTCTTACCTGGGGTCGGGTCACTGGGCCAACAGTTCCAGCAGGGGACTCCAAACTTCCCTTTCCCGGGCCACATTAACCAGCTCTTACTCTGGGATCCCGAGGAGTTCCCAGGCTAGTGTGGAGATATAATCTCTCCACCTAGTCCTGGGTCTTCACCGTGGCCTCCTCCCAGCTGGTCGTGCCTGGAACACCTCCCTAGGGGTGCGCCCAGGGGGGCATCCTTACCAGATGCCCGAACCACCTCAGCTGGCTCCTTTCAATTCAAAGGAGCAGCGGCTCGAGTCCCTCACGGATGGCTGATTTTCTCACCCTATCTCTAAGGGAGACACCATTCACCCTCATGAGAAAACCCATTTCGGCCGCTTGTACCTGCAATCTAGTTCTAGTCCTCATGACCACAGGTGAGAGTAGGTACGAAGGTTGACCAGTAGATCCAGAGCTTTGCCTTCCGGCTCAGCTCTCTTTTCATCACTACGGTGCAGTAAAGCAAATGTAATACCGCCCCCGCTGCTCCGATTCTCTGGACAATCTCACGTTCCATTGTCCCCTCACTTGCAAACAAGACCCCGAGGTACTTGAACTCCTTCACTCCTTCACTTGGGGTAAAGATATTCCCTACCCAGAGAGGACAATCCATAGGTTTGCTGCTGAGAACGTTCAAATTAGGTATTTAAGTAAATCTATGGCAGCTGAAATATGACTAGCTGTTTCAGATCAGGTCTTACTGTACTTATCACGTGCACAGTGAAAGACGTTTAGCAAGTTTACTGAAAGACAGACAAAGGAATCATTTCTCTTTGTCCTATAAAGGTGTAAAGCCTCTGCGCACTGACAGGCAGGGAAATGGCAGATTGCGAGCAAGATCTGAGGAGCCTGAATGAGGCTTTGTTGCATTAGACCAGAGGCCAGTGTCAAACTGACTGAAATGGCAAACAGCAACATTGATCACTGTGGCGCCTCACCGTGTGATACTGTCAGCTCTCACTGAGATCTACGCTGCGCTGCTCCCCTTACTGATGATTTATTTCTCCTGGGTCAAGCTCTTCTTATTCGTTCCTCGTGCTGTATTTCTCAGTATACTGGGAGAATGACATTCTAGACAATACAAAGAAGATGTGCTTTCAAAAAACAGACTAGCCTGGATAATGTTCTCAATGCAAATCCACTTAAACAGATTCCAACTCGGGGAGAGATTCATGGTGCAGCACAATTTGAGAATGAGCAGGAAAGCACTTGGAAAGTGGCAGTCCTCCAGGTTTCAGAGGAGAGTGCTTCCATAAGCTGCAGGTTGAGTGCTTGAGATGAATGAATGAATGCATGTCCGTGACAGGGACCCTACACTGTACTGTATAACCTAAGTGCTGCGCTGGCATTGTAATCAATCTGTACCAAACCACTTACCTTCAAGTGGCACTTCAATATACTGTAATAACAATAAAATTTCCCATATGGGCCATACCTCTTGGATCCATATGCTGCTTGTTTGCATTGGCTTATATTCACTCTTTAATTTACTGCTCAGTGTACAAAAGAATAAAAGAGGTTGATAACCGGTTCTGCTTGTTCAAGAGATCACATCAAAAAGCACTCTGCTTTCCTGAACACCCACAGATATTAACTTAAGGTAGAGTTTGCACCCAGCACCATTTGTTTAGCTTGACACCACTTTATTGAATTGTAAATGAGACAATCCGGTGAAATGCACTCAGCTCATGAATATTACCTTTGATGCAGCATTGAATTGTTTGCAGAAATGCTAAAAAGGAGAAAGTTATTATCTTGAGTTAAAGGTGCAGTGTGGAGGATTTGGTGGCATCTAGCGGTGAGGTTGCAGATTGCAACCAACTGAAACTTCCTCCGTCACCAAGTGATAGAGCTGCATGATTATTACTAAAAGTGATATTAATATATATATAAGAAAGAAAAGATGACGGTCAATATGTGTATCGCACTTACTTTGATTTTTACTGCGAGTGGTTGTTTGTCTGGAATCTCCAGTCCAGCTTTCGCTGCGGGACCGAAGGTTTCCACACCCACTGTGACCGCTCCCTCCTCCGCACAGCGATGGCCTCATTAACATTATGGTTCCCTTGTAACCAACCCTTATTGCCAAATATGCGCTTTTGCTTTTCTTCACATTGTCTTGTCTGTCACCTCTCTCCCGTTCTGTTTGTGAATTTGACACTTGCTACTCTGAGCTCCAGGGCTGGAGCTGATCCCAGCTGACATTGGGTGAAGGTGGGGTTCACCCTGGACAGGTCACCAGTCCATCGCAGGGCACATAGAGAAAGACAACCATTCACCATTCACTCACATTAGAATCATCAGTGAACCTAACCTGCAAGTCTTTGGACTGTTGGAGGAAACTGGAAAACCTGGAGGTTGCCGCTGTAGGGTGTACACGCAGCAGCATAAGCCAAAAAAAGATATTTTTGGCTTCAAAAGTGATGCCAAAAACATCTTAATTACCCCCTGCAGGAAGCGCTTGATTCAGAAATTTAGCTGAGTTTTCTGTGAGCGGAGCATTTAACGCATTTTAAACATCAGTATTGCAGTCGATCATGTCCATAAAATTGTGAGAAACCAAAATTGGGATCAGGATTAATATTCAATTAATTATGCAGCCCTACCAAGCGTGTAGGCGAACTACAGTGGCTGACATGAAAAAGTGAAAACGCAAATGGCCAGAGTCAGTGTTTGGTTTGTCTGTTCTGGGCTACTGTAGAAACAAGGCGGCCAGCTCCATGATGCAGATACAAACAGCTCATTCTAAGGTGAAGACACCAAAGCGTTTTTTTTTTTTTTTTTTTTTTGTATTTTCAGGTGATTATGTACTAAAGAAAATATTGTAATCCATTTCCGCCAAAAGATCCTCCTAAATGTTATACACTGCTCCTTTAAATCCCTTGATGTGTCAATAGTTAATCTCAACCACTGATGCGCTTTCTGTCAGTGGAGTTGAATATTTGACCTGCCACAACTCTACTTTATCGTCCTTCATCTCTGCCTGTTTTGGCTGAATAGAAATATTACTTTCCCTCCCTTATTTGAGTATCCAAATTATCCAAATTTCTAATGGATGCTGGCTCAACCAGTACTGATGAGCACCTGATGAAAAGATGGGCTGTGTGTTTGCTTGGAAGCAGGGAAGGAAGCTGCCCATGCAAATTCCTGAGAATAACAAATGCAAACAAAACACAAGAGATGGGCTGTTTTATTGGTGCTGTCTTATAATACGAGTCCACTTCAGTCAGTATACTGTCATATCAGCATGTTTTACAATTGTATTAATGTTGGTAATGTGGCAAGAACACATACTATAATAGATGAGGCATATCTATACAGCAGTGCTGACAGGACTGACTGTTAACCTGGAGGGTGTTACGCTTCTATGACACCGCCGTTAGTCGGGACGGCGTTATCAGCGGTAACCACCGTATGAGTGCAGTGCAAAGTGGTGGTGATTAGCGGCACACTAGGTAGCACATGGATTCAGATGCACTAACATGCATGTGTGACTATGTAATTAAAGCTCTGGATGCTATTAGCGACACTATATCTTTACATAGCAAATAGTTGTTTCCTGCTGTATTAATGCTCTAAATTTTGAATTTATCACCTTTATGCAGCATTAAATTACAATTAAAGCCTCAGTAGGCAGAATGTTTTTGACAGTAAAATGTAAAATCCCATAATAACCTTTCAGCATATTGTAATTCAAGTGTTCTGGGAGAAAACTCGACTTCTGCACCTCCTCATTGCTGTTTTCAGGCTTTAAAAAATTCTAGCCAGTGACAAGAGACTCTGACCAATCACAGGTCATTTCAGAGAGAGAACGTTACTATTGGCTGTGCTCCAGCTGGTGGGCGGTGCTTGATATTTCCACAAGAGATCTCAACATGGCTGCCGGGCCACAAACTTTCTCATTTTACAGCTAAACAGTAACTACAAGATGTTTCCGAAAACATTTGAGGTGAGAAATAGACATTACAGTAACAGAGTATTGATTCATATTTGATCAGTGCTCCCTAGTTTGACCGTGTGGTCGGTGATTGTGAGTGACTGACTTGTAGCTCTCATAGACGGAAGCTGGATGACAGACTCCAGATCAGATCTGATCTGATTGGTCCCAGAGGCACAGGATTTTATTTCAGATTACCTGTCTCATGCACTACTATCAGGATATAGTGACCGTTGTATTAAAATAACTTTTTAAATCATATTTCCTCCATTTCTACCCACTGCAGCCTCAACACTCTGGAGGAGTGGGTATCCATCCTCTTCAATAAATAGTCTCACATTTGTGGTGATAGATTACAGGAGATGATTCGTAACAGATAATTCACTCCCGAGTCTGCTCTAAAAAATTTACCATAACATTCATGCTGTATAATGTTAACTTATTTCTGACATTACAAGTTTATAACATACTTGTTTTTAGGGTTTTGCTGTCCAGTTGGCTTTCTTTTTGTTTTGTGTCTTGTGTCCAGATTCTTCCATTACACCCCACGGTACTAAATGTGGGCTCAGAACAGAGAGTCCAAAACATCAAGCAGAACTCCTCTTAAATATTTAGATATGTACCATAAAACACAAGAGCCTCTATACAGTCCACAGTTATAGTAAACCAGCACAGCTGACTGATCCTGATGTGGTTGTTGTATGACAGTGCGTTACACTACCACTGGCATGTCTCTCCCTTGTATCTGGACATCCTCTTGATAAGAGACACAAATCATGTTGGCAAAATAAATATGTGAACATGCAAATTTTTTGTATAACATGTGGTAACAATACCAAGAACTAAAAAAAGAGGATGGAGTCCTGGACTTTGCCATGCATGTAGGAAAACAAGACATGATTCAGCCTTGTGCAAACAGCAGCTCTTTTACTAGCCAATTACACACATTCATGCACAGTGGTCTCTGCATTGAACCCCGATGTTTTTCACTGTTGTAGTATTTGAGAGCCTGGAGCGATGAACTGCAGTAATAGTGACGCTAATAATGAATGAAATGCTCCAATAGCTTTGATGACTATTTACACGTGTGTACAATCCATTAACTGAACGGCCAAAAGACAACAATACATGAGACACCTCTATTATTTGTACAATGTGCACATTCTCATACATTGCAGTTTATGACCGTTGCCATGGAGTAATAAAAACCACATTTTCAATGTTTTTTGTTACTGTGGAAGTGTTGAATACATCTTGTATTGTGTGCACTTACATGAGTATAAATTTAAAATTAATCAATTGCAGTAGTTTTTTTTTTTGGGCTCGCCACTTTGGAGGACTAAATTTACTTTGTTTTTGTTCTTTTTTCAAATTAATAGCAAATGGAGAAAAAGAAAAGTGATAATACTAATAATAATCATAATCTTAGTCCATTTTCCATCCATCCATCTGCAATCCCGAGCCGATCCCAGCTGGCATTGGGCGAAGGCGGGGTTCACCTTCGACAGGTCGCCAGGGTCCATCACAGGGCACATAGAGAGAGACCGTTCACACTCATATTCACAGTTACAGCCATTTTCATTCATCAGTTAACCTGCATGTGTTTGGACTGTGGGAGGAAGCTGGAGAACCGGGAGAAAACCCATAGTAACACGGGGGGAACATGCAGACTTGGTCCTCAGCCCAGATTCAAACCCCTCAAATCATATAATTTAAAAAAAGAAAAAAAAGATGACAACAATGACAAAAAATGTGAGTGGACATGGACACATACAGTGTATGTAAACAGACAAATATCAATAATGACAGAAAACAATGAGCTGATAATCATAGAACAGAGACATAAAAAATAAAGCACCTTTAAGATTTTACAGTAATTGCAATAGTTAATATCCTTTAGCCCCTTAAGTACAAACAACTCCATTCTCAAGACGTATTTGTTCCCGAGGTCCAATGAAGATGGAAAGACAAACCCAAAGCAATGGTTTAATAAAAAGCTGTTACAGAGTGATTGACCAACACTTCAAGTTGTATAAGAAAAGAAAGGAAGCAGTGATTGCGGTCAGTTGGCAATCAGCGATGATTTGTCTGCTGAGTGACTTTCATTTCGACGAAATGGTGTCCTGTGATGCAGAAGTTTGATTACAGCTTCCATTTTTCCTTCAATAACATGTCTGAGAGTCAGAGGATAAAGGATGCAGTCCAGTGGCGGTTGTAGACCAGTTCATAAAGGCGTGGGTGGGGTGCAGCCTGGGGCCACATGCCACTATTACATACCTCTGGAGGCATGAGCGGTCGTCCACTCATTGGAAGGTCGATGGTTCGGTCCCTGGCCCGTGTAGTCTGCATGTCGAAGTGTCCTTGGGCAACATACTGAACCCCAAATCGCTGTAGGAGTGCTTGTGAATGCTTATCGCTCCTGGGGAGTATCGTACAAGGTGTCACCTTGTATGGTAGCATCTGCCACCAGTGTGTGAATGTGTGTGAATGTGTGAATGCTGACTTGTGTTGTTGAGTGGTCGCTAAGACTAGTGAAGCATTATATGAATGCAATACATTTACCGCCCCTACAGGTTTGGTTCTCCAAAAGATGATACACGTAATAAACATAATAATAGTCATCCAGTGTTAAAGTACATTTTATCACTGCTATGAAAAATTAACAATTTCCCCTCTCTGGGGATAAATGTGCCACAGTTAGGGGGGCAGAGAGGGGTTCAGGCTAAATATTACAGGAACACTGAATAGATATACATTGGAAATTATGGTATTAAATCACAAAATGATTTTTTTTTCCAACCTGTAGAGAACATTGCATTGCATGTCCAAGGGTCCAGCCTTTTATCTCAATTTCATACATTTTGTTCCTCGGTATGACAGCTTTTCAATGGTAAAATGCATAAAATAATTCAAACTAATAAAACATATGTAACATATGTATAATATATGTATAACATATGTAAAATTTTCAATAAGGCACATGCTCAAAAACCAATATTTATGTTCATATCTGTATGTTTTGGCAACAATTTAGTGGTGTCATCAGTAGGCCGCAGAAAAAGTTCCAGTATGGAGAAACACCTTAATCATATCATAATCATATCTTTCATATCTTTAATCATTTAAACTGTTAATGCAGTCTGCTGTCCAGCTTTGAATCAAGACCTTGTAATGAATCAGTGTTGTTTTTCCTCCTAGAGCCGTAACGAACTTCCAGGTGGTAATTGGTTTGCCTTTCCCCACCTGTCATCATGTCAGGCTGTATTGTGACCTTTATTTTATTTATTTTTTCCTCTCCAGGATCCCAGAACGAAGCACAAGTTCAAGATCCACACCTATGGGAGCCCCACCTTCTGTGACCACTGTGGCTCTCTGCTGTACGGCCTCATCCACCAGGGCATGAAGTGCGACTGTGAGTACTCACTCAGTGGTTAAGAGGTTTTAAATCTAACATTTTTATCATATAACATTGATTAGTGGTGAGTTGTAATGTCACTTCTGTGAATGTCACACTAGAGGAGGGAAATGAATCCTACACTGTTCTGTTGTGCAGGTCAATGAGGCACAAGTTTGGCGTACATAGGAAAATAATGGTTTACTATAAGTGGCTCTACACAGATTGTGTTCTATTTTAGCGCCACTTTATCAGCATCAGTCTCCTGAAAAAAAATGTAGCTATTGTTCCTCTTCACTGAATATTATAGGCCTTTGTATGTACTCCTCCTCCTTGACTTTCACTCATTAAAATCGCACATCGTCTATTTTCAGTCTGCAGCTATGTTCAAAAGCTTTACAGAGTCTTTATTAATATCCCTCCCTCTCTCGTCTTCCCTTTAATCTCATGTTAGTGGATTAGTCTGAATGCCTTAATGAGCTCCTAAATACATTATCCTCCACCTGCCACCAGTTATGCCTAATGATTGCTCCAGGGTGTACATAAATAGAGACGTGGAGCGGCACTTTATTTTGGCACGTCCATTGCACCTCTAATCACACCACAATAAGATGGCACTAGTATTCCTAAGTGCCGGCGAGCCACAGGACTGTTACAGTGAGCCACAAATGCTAAATAAATAGCAGCACATCCATTTGTATTATTCACTTTTCTGCTGACTTGGTGGCGTGGTGATGTAATCCATCGGTAACTGTGAGATTCAGCTGGCTGACACACATGCCATGGATGCCTGACATCACGGAGCTGAATCTGGGTCATACCTTTGTTATCTCCTCTTTCACACAGCTTTCCGAAAAACCCTCCTTTAATATTGAGCCAAATATGCATGATTCGCGGAATGAAATTGAAATATGTCCTATACTGTATATACAGTAGATAAATCTAGAGGGCATTTTTAAAGCAGCTTATGGTATTTGAGCATTAAGCCATGAGAGGCTGCACAGATTGCTTTGTAATATGGTGTTTTATTAAACACAGATACTTTAACATCATGAATCATCGTCTTAACTATAGATCATAGCTGTTTTTATTTAAAAAAACATGTTAAAAATATCCAAAAATGCAGGAATATAATCATCAGTTGCAATCGTTGGTATGTTCGTTTACAACAGCACCAGTATTTCAGTCAGTTGTGAGAAAGCCCTGAGCCATTCAGTGTGATTTGATCTGCATCAAGTGCATAAAGCTGATGTTTATCTATATTAAGCCCTCTTGTTGGCTAATGTCTTCTATCTCCTCTCTCTGTCCCTCCAGCCTGCGATATGAATGTCCATAATCAGTGTGTTATGAACGTGCCCAGCCTCTGTGGAACCGATCACACCGAGAGGAGGGGGCGTGTTTACATCAAGTGTGAGGTCTCCGTGGATAAGCTGCAGGTCACAGGTAGGCCTCGTAACTCGTGACCTCGCTGGTAGCGCTCACCTTGAATAATGATGTGTGTTTGTTTGTGTCAGATTCTTGATGAAGATGTGTTTGTGTGTATGTGTGTGTGTGTGTCACCCAGTGGGCAACCTCCGGGTCTGAAATGTGACGGCAATGCAGAAGTGCATTAAACGTGCTTTCTTTGTAATAGCCAGCAGGGGGCGACTCCTCTTGTTGATTGTATAGAAGTCTATGAGAAAATGAGCCTAATTCGTACTTGATTTATTACAGTTAACACTGTAAACATGAATTTAAGGTCTCAGCTAGTTTCAGGTCCTCTTCGATACAACATGATGTTCATTTAGTAAATTATGGTCCCACTTAGAGTCAAAGCACACCGGCCATCATCTCTTTAGTAAAAAAACAAAAAACAAAAAACAAAAAAACAGAATGAATAAAATAAGTGAATTTCACACAGGACATGAAGAGCAGCCTCCTTGGTCAAAGTCCGGTGTTCCATCCACCACCCTGACCTCCTCGTACATAACCGTGATACGTCAGAAAACAAAAAACATGTCCCTTGAGAGGTAATTCACAATAGGGGCTGCACGGTGGTGAAGTGGTTACAGGTTCGAATCCGTGTGGAGTTGGCAGGTTCTCCCCGTGTTTGCGTGGGTTTTCTCCGGGTTCTCCGGCTTCCTTCCACAGTCCAAAGACATGCAGGTTAACCGTTGACTCTAAATTTCCCGTAGGTGTGAATGTGAGTCTGAATGGTTGTCTGTCTCTATGTGCCCTGCGATGGACTGTCGACCTGTCCAGGGTGAACCCCGCCTTCGCCCAGTGCCAGCTGGGATCGGCTCCGGCCACCCGCGACCCCTAACGGGATAAGCGGTTGCAGATGGATGGATGGTAATTCACAATGCTGTTTCATTGTATGGGGATGTGATTTTTAGGTGACGGGGGTGATATAGCTACATGCTTCTCAGACATTATAACCCAACAGAAACAAATGACTGTGAAACTAAATATATAAAAACTAAATGTAAACCTTTCTGGCTGTGATAAGGGTGTAGGTGGTAACAGACGCTATTGTTCTGTTTCAGTTGTGAGCCTGGATCAAGTTCAACACTTTGCCCTTTTGACTGTTTCGTTTCACACAAACATTCACTCTCTGTCCCCCTGCTGCCATCACGCCTGACTTGAACCTTTCTCGTCATTAACTTTGCCTCAACCGTGATTGTGATGCAGTGAATCCGACTGCTAACTGCATGGCTGGCCTTGTGACTATCGGCTATCAGTATGCTGCAGAGGCTCTTCCCTTTTTGGTGTGCAGATCGATCGAGCATCTCCTGCTTAACATGCTTCTGTAAAATAGAAAAACACAGTTACGACACACTTGGAAGGCAATCCCAATCCAAATATGTCCTCCTGCAGTGGTGTGTGGTCTGCTGCGTGGGCCTCATGTTGTTACCTTTTTTAAACAGTCACGACTTGCTGTGTTGGCTGGAGTTTCTGATGTAACTGAACAGTCTCTGCAAAGCAATTCTAACGCTTGATATATTCATTTCTACCTCATCAGCGTCACACAAAGACAGGATCTGAGCGCTCTGCTAGTGAGCGAGGTTATGGCTTTACGATCAGTGTCCTAATAGCATTTACTTAATGTGATGTAATGATGATGGAACATTTCAGAGACATTTCATATCCTTTAGAAATCCTCTTACAGCCAAAAAAGAGTAAAGAGGCTATCTGAAAAAAACATATGTCATATATACATTAATCTGTGACCTAATCTAATCCTTTATCCATCTCTGTAAAACAAGATGTTTTTTCAGTTAATTGTAAGTAAAGTCACAGTTTTTTTGGCCTAATAAGATTTCTATGAAAGAATTTGTTTTACCGCTATCTGCTTTTTTTTCCCAATTACAAACAGTGCATTTGATGAGATATAGGCTTGTGTGTTGTAGTTTATAAATCACAAATTATTATTTGACAATTCATAATTGTTGACTCTGCAGAAACTGTTTAATAATCGTCTCAGAGCAAATAACGGCTGGCCACGCTGCTGTGGTTAAGAGAGCCTGAGATGAGTTTATGCATAATCTGTCAAATGTATCTGTTGTGACATCCTTGGCTAAAAGTAGCACAAAAAATAACTTGTGTCTGTTTGCTGCTGCTCTGAGCGCAGACTTGTCTGTTTTGAGGTCGTTCCCAGAGCCGCCGCAGGATGCTGCATCTGTTATGAGCAGTGACTGGTTGCACTGGTTTATACTGTAATGAAGCAACGATGATGCCCTAATATAGTGCTGCAGGCATGATGTAATGTAGGCTAACCAGGAAGTTAGCCTCTCCCTAGTTCCCTCGAGAAACAACCAATGGGATTTTTCTGTTGCAGTGTAATTGCCAGAAGTAAGAAGCTAAATTGGCATGACTTCACGTCACTACACCTAAGCTAAAGGTGGACTAGTGTCAGCGTTACGACTTTTAATAGTCTCATTTAGCGACTTCTTAGCAACACGTAAAAGCTTCAACATTACATCTCTTAAAGTGAAACTGAATTTCCCTACGGGGATTAATAAAGGTTCATCTCTCTTAAAGGACCTGTGTGTAACAATCAGGAGGACATATTGGCAGAAATGGAATATAATAGGGATGTGACAGTGAAGACATTTTCCCACTGGTTAAAGCTAAAGTTGGCACGACTGGAGCAACCATGATTAAAAAAGGTATTTTTATGAAATGGTTGCCATATCCTGACAGTAGTACATGAAACAGGTAATCTGAAAAACATCATGTTCCTCTGCAGGATTTCACAGACCGGAGGAAAACAACCTGCCTGAAAACAGTCTGCCCCCTATGAGAGCAGACTGTCAATCACTCGCGAACTCCAACCATTCATCGAACGTTGAAACTAGGCAGTGCTTTTCAAAATGAATCAATATCCTGTTACTTTAATGACTATTTCTCTCCTCAATTGTTTTCAGAAATATCTCGTATATCTCTTCAGGGAATACCAAGCACCGCTCACATGAATGGCCAAACTGGACAAACTAAACACTGTCAACTTTTTCTACTTGGGTCCAAATGATCTCTTACAACAACTGGGTCTACAGAGAGGTGTTTGTATTTTTGTGTTAACCATCGTAGTTCTTCTCCACGCTTGGCACAGTTAGCTGCAGTCTGCAGTCTCACCACTAGATACCACCATATCCTACACACTGCTCCTTTAAGCTTGTGTTAACCACAGACATTAATTCAGCACTCTAACTAAAAACCCATTGACTTTGAGACAAGGGAACCAGAAGTGCTAAAATGCTAACTCATTTCTGGGTCTTAAGACTCATTTCTGCAGCACTCCTGCTGTTTAAACAGCTTTCTGTTGACAAATACGTATAGATTGAGACTGAATAAAACAGCATAGTAATGGTTGATACTGACAGAAACAGTGTACAATAGTGTATTTTTGCATAGGAGCCCATTTTGCCTTGTGTTTGGTGGCATGCTGTACAGTAAATTGGCTGTAATGGTGCATTAGCATATTCGCTAGAACAATAGTGACTGTGAGGAGCTGACACAATCATTTAGTGAGCTGGCTAACGGGGGTCATTGCATCACCAGACCCCGGCACTGACTTATCCACTTATCAAATTATCACCAGAAGGAACAGAGCAAATGTGGGCAGGGAAGTGGTGCAACACCTACACCCATGCCTGACACAACACACGTCAGGAAACACTGATTTGAGTAATGAACACAATCATTTGTGCATGTTTGTCTCGTATCAGTTCTCGTTTCCTGACTACTAAAGCACTAAAGTTTGCTCTCACTATTTGCAATTAGTATTTTTGCACACAGTTCATTCTCATGTTGCATTCACTCTAATCACATTTTCCATTCGGCTCAACTAAAAAATACAAACTCAAAGAGCGGAGAAGATGGACTCTTATGGGTACATAAAGCACTGATTGGTGATGACTAATTTCTTGCATGATCTTGCCAAATGTCCGGCTCTCACCTTTGGCAAGTTTACCGTTCTCTGCTAGTCTGGATCGCACAAACACACTCACATAAACTAGTTTACTGTTCCAGAGAATGTGTTTCTTTCAGTTGCTGTAAATACTGTATGTCTAGGTCTTACAATAGTTTATAAATACGCAGTCACTAAAATGTTTTTTTTTTATGGCCAAGTGTTGCAATACCTAAACAGTGACAATAGTTTAAACACAAGGCATATTGAGTGGGTCAAATAATGCACAAATATTTATTAGAGATTTTGGGCTGAGACCATGTGTTTTCCCTTCTCCATCTGGTGCTTCCTTGTAACATGCATTCATTTCCCACAGGCCAGTCGTCTGCTTGAATGCATGTCCTGTGAAATTCAAGTGGGACAAAAACACACTGTAAAGCCCAGCAAAACACTTAACGTTTCTACTGATGACTGCAAAATAGAGCTGTTCAAAAAGCAACCCTGTTTTCTGCTCCTGCCTCCCTTCTGTATTAACATTCAGTCTCTTCTGTGCTTCACCAAATTCAGGAGCTCGTACTGTGATACCCTGCCGGATAAGATGGCTATATTAGCACTGACCTCTTCACACAGTTCTGGGCTGTAGAGACATTCCACTCCAGTATTGCTTTCAGTTATGCTGAACCTGCACTGCCCCAGACTGCTCATGATAATAATGTACAGAATGTGGTGAAACTGAATGCATAGTTCCCACTTGAATGTGTGCAAGCATGCATGAATGTGTATGTGTGAACACCAGAGATGGGAAACCACTGGTATCACCTGCAGTAGAGTGCTACAGGAATCATGTTTTTGTAGGCCAACCAGGAAGTTGGCATCGCCCTCGTTAACCTGACAAAAAGAAAATGAGACTTTTCTGTTGGATTTTGGTTAAGTGCAGAAAATATGCTCTGTGGCAAACAAATATTTTGCATATTTACACATGTTGTTCAGCAAGGTAATCTTCATAAATGAACACCAGTTTTATGACTTGAGACGTAAATGCAATCACCAGAAAAGTGTAAGCGTAGGTTTTCTCCGGGTACTCCGGTTTCCTCCAAAGACATGCAATTTAGGTGTGAATGTTTGTCTGTCTATATGTGCCCTGCGATGGACTGGTGACCTGTCCAGGGTGAACCCTGCCTTCGCCTTATATATATATATATATATATATATATATATATATATATATATATATATATAGCTAAAACTAGTCCACTAAGCTAAATAGCGGACTAGTGTTCAGCATGATGACGTTTAGTAGTCTCATTTAGCCACTTGCTAGCAATCATCTTTTTTAAGATGCATAAAAGATTAAAAATTATTTACTGAGGGATTTTATGTTCTTGAACAAAGGCTTGACCTTATTTCAGGCACCAAACCAAAAACTACAGCTGTCCGTTAATAATTGCGATTAATCGCAGATTAATCACACATATTATATCCATTCAAAATGTATCTTATCAATGTATGTTGTCAAGGGTTTAATACTATTTATTATTTTTTATGTATTATTTTATTTTTTATTATTTATTACTAGAAATCAATTAACAACACAGAACAATGACAGATATTGTCCAGAAGTGCAGACTCTTGGCTGTCTGTGGCACATACGTAGCCTGATGCAGACAAAACAGCCATGTTGCATTTGTTCTTTTACTGTGTGTGTGTGTGTGTGTGTGTGTGTGTGTGTGTGTGTGTCTGTGTGTGTGTGTGCGTGCGTGCGTGCATGCGTACATGCATGCGTGCGTGTGTATGTGTATAGAACTGCTGTACCAGCACCACCAGCCCACTCAGGCCAGATTGTATCATAGATTACATTAGCTGCTGTAGACGCTTCGCAGACAGCTGGCCAAACAGAATTGTGTTCCGCTGGTGAAGCAGGGAAGAGGTGCAGCGGATGGATGGAGGGAACTTTGCGTCACTTTCACATGTATTATTCCACAAACACAAGTGTCAGCCTTTGATTAGGGTGTGTTTTAACTCACTATGTATTTGTACATTCATTTTGTCCACCCTGAGGCTAATACCTCCAAATTTTTGTCTGTCTGCCATAAACCACAGTGTGTCCTGTACATGTGTTGAACACAGAGAATTACAAGTAATTACTTATTAGTAAGTCATGCAATTTATTTTTCAATGCGAAACAATTCATGTGTAATATATTACCTCTTCTGTGTAAATTGTCCAACACCGTTGTAATACTTGCTTTGTAGGTGAAGGTGTTGACACAAGTCCCTAGTTATATGTCAGATGCACAAGAAGAAAAAAATCTCAGTCACCTGAGACAAATTTAAGTTCATTTATCTTGACCGCAAAAACACGTTTCTATTATTTTCATGAACATTTATCAGTTCAGAATCACTGATGTTTCTCATCCTCAGTCTCTGTCATACCTGCAGACTTTTTAATGGGATTTTTGATATTTTATATCATTATAACTGCCTCATACTCACTGAAGCCACACAATTCTTCAGTCCTAGCAAAACTACAAAATTTGTATTGTCACAAAACACACGGATAGACTCTGAATGTCCGAATAAGCAATGTAACATGGCGCCTTTAAAGGCAGTTTTGGTACATCTGAAAAACTAGCAAGAAAACTGTAGATTTTCAAAATGATCCACCTGAAAAACCCAGCCCAGTGTTGCCAACTCCTTTCCAATGAAATCAGCGAGAAGCACTAGCTCCAGAAGTCCCTAAATCTAGCGAGAAAGTCACAAAGTCGACATCATTGACAGGCCTCCCTCCAAAGCCGCTCCCCCAAAATGATAATTATGAACATAAACATATCATAATGGATGTAAACAGCAAATAGGCTATTGTAGGTACTCACAGCTGTCGAGTGAGCAGCTTGTGGATGACTCCGATGACGTGCAGTGAGCGCAGGCTGACTGAAATGATCGGATGGGCTTATTCCAGTCCTGCAACATCCACAGATATCAGGTTTTCCTATTTTTTTGGTCAAAGCATTTGATTTATTAATTACTTTCAGGATATAATGAACATTTCTACAAATATAACAAAAATGTATTTGAACAGCACTACCAGCCCCAACTTTAAACAGGAAAACCAACCCGACACCAGAGAACTAGCGGTGACGAAGGCCGTCTGTGGTGTTTGATTGGCTGACGTTGCTCTTGAACACACCACAAAGACTACAGCTGACGGCCAGTTAGCACCAACATTCTGCGCCTGCGTGAGATGAAATAACTCTCCACACCAGCAGGTCGCCATGGTCTGTTTGTCATTCAAAAAGGGAAACCAGAGGACACAGGACTGTGGATGTACAAGCCGTTGTTATGATACGAACATTTGCCGGCTATTTTCACGTCACTCTCACTCACCACTTAGCTTCATTCCAGATGGCCATGTCGTTGTGAAAATATCTGTGTATTGGAATGATGAGATGAGATGAAGATGAAAAATATTGCTCTTGACTTTACTTGTTGGCTTGCTTTCCTCACAAACAACTAGGCTTGGTGGCTTGTGAGTAGAGAGGGAAAGCTCGATTGAGTGCAGATACCCATCATTTTGCAAACTGGAAGAGTGACTTCGGTTTGTTTTGTGATTCAACAATGGCCAGAGCCAAAACGTTCAACAGGAAGTGACATGTGTGCCGTTGGACGTGCCTTCCTGGCAACGACACTGGGATGGCTCAGTGATATAATGATACTCTGAAACACAGAGATTATTTGTGCAGTTTCCAGTGAATGTGGAATGTGTGTTTTTGTCAGTTCGTGGGAAATGGAGATGGGAGGTGCTGCCGAAGAAGACAAAACAAGATCTGTCTCTCGAGGACAGACGTAGCCCACTAACCCTGTCCTCTCAGTCTGGCTGACACACAGCGTCTCTCTGTCCGCTGGTGCTGAGGAAGCCACCCTCCTGTTTGTCTCAGCAACCCTATTGTTCATTGACCCGGTGCAGATATTTAGAATACACTTGGGAGAGGGCATTTCTGTGATTTTGGTCCATATTCTTTTACTCAGACTTTGGCATGTGCACCCATCCTTGTCGTATACAGGTCCTTTGGGATCGTGTGAGAGACAGTGGTAATAATTACATTTCCGTTTTGTTCCCTCGTTGACTCACCCAGTTCTGGAGAAAAGCCTCATTTAACAAGCCCTCTGCTCTCCCTCTTACTCAACCTTTTCGTTTGATTTGTCCAAATGTGTTTTCTGCTATTTGTTACACTAATGCTGCTGCAGTAGGTGTCAGTGTGCTTCATATGTAGGTGCAGTGTAGGTGTGTGGAGGTCACACTGGTGCTCAGAGTAGATGTAGATGTGGGTGGATCAGGGAAGCTAGATTTTTACTTTTGAACCTTCTGGAGGTGTAGCAGCCTTTCACAGTGAAAGACAAAAGCCACCCTGAACACCGTTAACAGCTTCTGGCTGATGCAGCTGTAGCAACAACTACCCTGAAGCCTGAGCCTGTTTTACTTCTGCTTTCGATGTATTATTTTTAATGCTGTAAGTAACGTGTAACATCAGACGACGTGTAACATCAGAAAGATATAACTTGTGGTATCTACAGACACATGGATAGGGCAGCACAATTAATTGAATATTAATTGCGACCACAATTATGGCTTCCCACAGTTAAATGAACAGGATCCTCTGCGATAATCTATAAACCAATGTGTTTATGATTAGATTAAGAGAATAAAAATGTTTATCAAGCCTACTGATGCTGCTAACCAGACTGAAACATTTAAATTTAAAATGTATTTAATAAAGAGGTAGGGTTAATATTCCTGTATTTTTTCCATACTCCAATATCCAATAGCTGGAGCCGATCCCAGCCTGAAGGCGGGGTACCCTGGACAGGTCGCCAGTCCATTGCAGGAGACAGACAACCATTCATGCTCACATTCACACCTACAGGCAATTTAGAGTCACTGTGGGAGGAAGCCGGAGAACCTGGAGAAAATCCACACAACACGGGGAGAACATGCAAACTCCAAGTCGGATGCGACCCTGTTTTCACTTTGCATCGGTGATGGTGGATCTTAGTTTTATGTGCTGCATGCAGATCTGCAGAGACAGTTCCCCTCCTGATCACTCATTGAGTCAGCCATCATCATTCTAATAAAAATAATATCCTGGTCTTTTACTGTCGGATCTCTGAGTCCAAGAGAGACTTGCCGGAAGACAGAGTTGGGGTTGGATCAATGCTCCGTCTGTCTAGGGTTTGGATGCAGCCTGCAGGTTGCCAATTGATAATCACTGCCCAGTCCTCTGAATGCCGCCGACTTACTGCCACCGCTTCCACTCTCCATCCTTTTCTTACAGTCGTTTCCATCCCTTTGTCGTGTCTGAGTCATCGTGCAGAAAAGCCAACAGGTTCCTGCCAAGAAAAATTGTACTTAAAATCCTGCCGTTACATTTTTCCTCATGAATCAGAGTTAAGATGGAACAGCTGACAGCACTTGTGTTGGTTCAAGTGCCAACACTTTTCCACTGCAGGGAGTTGGCCATTGGGACAGCAGTGTGTCCTCTCTTAATGTTCTCTAGTCAGCTTCCTGGCTGTGTAAATGTGCTGCAATTATAATAAAGATATAATTAAAAAAAACACATTTGATACAAACCCCTTTACAGTTCATTTCAGCCCACATTATGTTTCCAATTTTAAAGAAATGAATCACATTTGCTGAGTTAATCCTATTGCTCAGCTCACTAAGTGTGTACTGGCAAGAACCTGGCAATATTATATGTTTCATGATACAGGATTCAGTATATTATGATATATTGCAATACTGTAAACAAGGCGATTTTTTTAAAGATTTAATTTTAGGAAACCTGTCATAGTATAAAGAACATGTGTAAAGTCAGATTCAAAATAATTTAACGCGATCAGAACGGTGGGATCTGCATTTACATTTAACACAGTCACGTATATTTACAAATTAAATAAAGTATTGACTTTGCAGTTTTTGAGAATCTGCACAGTATCACAAATCAAAGTATCACGATACTCAATATTTCCAATATTTTCTCTCATCCCTACTAGTGACGAGCAAATAAAAGCTCACCTCATGTGCCCTCCATGTGTCATACTGCAGGTATGCTGGTCACTCCACTTCCTTTATGCTGATGTAATATTAAATTACACGGCAAACAGTCCTGCTGTTCGACGTGCTGTTTTCATAGCAGTTTCTAGGTGGTGGGCTTTCAAATGAGCACAGCGTCACCTTGAGAGGTTGGAGAGCGAGTCCTGCTGGTTCAAGTTTTACAGTCTGTGTTTACACAGGGAGGTGAAGAACAAACACGACTGGCCTCATTTTTGAGGTAGGGTCACCCGGTGTCAGCTGAAGACAAGGCGTCGTGTGTTTTTACAAATTATGTGAAAGAACGTAGGAATGACTGCAATTTAGGGTTGTGGTGTCTTTGTGCACCTTCAGAAAGCATTGAGATGTCATATCCACACAGAGACACCTATAACATCCTGCACACGATCCAGGAACACACATCCTAAAGAAGAAATTAAACTGTTGAAAATGGACTCCTGGCTCGATTGTTCACATAAAAAAAGCAGAAATAAAAATTTGTGATGGACAATGTAATGGTCCATTTTTTTTAGTTTTGAAAAAGTATCTAATTGCGATTATTTTGACCAATATTGCAACTGCGATATGATTTGTGATATTAGAGGGGACAATATGATGTGTAGGCCAGGACATCTCTATCGCACAGCAATATTTCATTTAAAATGGTATTTTGACACACAGTTCACCTTTAACAAATATCCAGTCTACTGCAAGTTGAAATCTGCAGTAGGTCATATTGCGATTTCGGTAAAACTTTGATTAATTGTGCCGCACTTATTGGAACACCTTACAGTATATCCTGCGTTTTGGGACAACTGTCTTTTAGTTTCTTATAAAACCTTTTTCCCCCCAATAAAATTAACTCAAAATAATGTCACTATTTGCAATACAGTTCATACTCTAATACCTAAAATATTTGGTAACACCTCATTTTACAGGTCCGCAAATTTCATCAAAATTAGGTAACCTATTTGAAATTCTTTGGGATCACTGCCAAATTATCCTAATATTTATCCCTAAACTCATCGAAATGTCTATATTATAATCATTATTTAACAGCTATATGCTGAAATAGCATATAAAGGTTAAAATAGGGCCTTTAGGCTTGAGAAGCAGCTGCTCTTCATCGGAGGTGGAAAACCAAAACTAATAGAAGAGTTTAAGAAATTTAAAATAAGTTATCTGCTAATTATGATCTATTTATCAGCAGACATTGAAATAAAACATATCAATTAACATAACATAATTATCAAATAAATTACCAGCTGTTTATTCCTGCTTATTGGGATATAGTGGAATTTAATTATGAAATCATATTTTAATAGATATAAATAATAATAATGAGTCCAGAGTCAAATCTCAAGTAAAGACAGACAGTCGTTTTTGATATATTTTGAGGTAAATATTGGGGTAATTTTGTAATAATTCCAAAGAAATTTCAAACAGGTTACTTGCTAATTTTCACCTAATTACCATGAAATTTGCAGAAATGTAAAATTCCCAAGTATTTGTGTGTATTCAGTTATTGTCTGTCACATAGAAGGGGCAGATTATATATAAGATATATAAGATTATATATACGATTTTCTTCCTTCTGCTCCCTTTCATTCTGATGTCTTATTTTATAAGGTGTTCTGTTTTTTTTTTTTTTTTTTTTATTGACAGAATGAATAAACTAAATAAATAAAAATAAAAAAATAATAAATAAATAAAATAAACATATGGCTGTTGAAAGGTGTGAGAAAATATGGGGAATAAACACCAGGGCCATGAAAATATCAGCCCCCTTTTAAGAAACCTGTGTGGTTGTGATGATCCTAACACTCATCTGGGTATGACCTATCATCTGTAGTTTGTCTGGGTCATACTAGGACTCCCACATGCAGACTCCCTCCTTGTTTCAGCGTCTCTGTGGAGCTCATAGAGCAGCTGAACGTTGCTGCCGTGTGATGTCTGCTGCCAGACTCCCAGAAGTCATGTCCTGGTATTCCCAGTCTGTCGCCGCTGCCCCGCCGTGCTCCCTCTTCTCAGCATGTTGCACACGGTCCTCATGCCATTTCAACATATGCCTCTGTCTTTCATTGCTTCCTTTGTTTTTTACCATCTTTCTTTGTTTTTCTTTCCCTTTCATTCTATTTCATTTTGCAAAACAAAAACTGACAGAAGAGCATCTTTATTGTCTGCTGGCCTTTTTCAAAATAGAGCCCTTTATTCCCAGTTTGTTTTTGTGCAAGTCAACATGGAGAGACCCAGACTCAGTTGTCAGGCCTACTAGGCTATTTGTGTGAGTGCAGCACTTAACGACTCAGGCCAATAATTTCAGTCTGCATCATAATGAGCCCTGTAGATGGTGTGCTACAGTTCAACTCCTGCAACTGGGTGACAAGAAATCAGCAAATCTACCATCCAGATGTGAGCAACATACATTAGAGAGTGATGTAGAAGCTCTTATCTCTCATATGACTGTTTGCTTTCTCAAGAAAAACTGGTAAAACTTTATATAGTTTGCAGTAGATGTGGTACAAACCTCACTGGGTGTAGATTTCATGAGGAGTGAAATCATACGTGCTGATAAGGCGTCATAAGTTGCTTGTCTGTATCTGATATTTGATTACACAAAGCTGATAATACAGTAATATGCTGACATAAAAATAATGTGTAGTGTTTGGTGGGTGTTCAGCTTGGCTCAGATTCCTTTTTTTAAGTTACTTGTAGTTGGAGCATGGTCGGCTAGAACAGAGTTGAAGCTGTTTTTTTTTTTTTTTTGTAGAAACTGTTTGAACCTGACTGCCGTTTAAATGCCAGCCAAGATAGTTGTGAAGACTTGTATCCAAGCAACCGTGTTACGGCCCCAACACACACCCCTGCTTCCTTTGTCCGAGTGAATGAGTGTGTTTTCTTTGCATATGCATTTCTTTCTAAACTCCCCTGCCACACAGATAAATGGAAGCACTTTAAGACTCAGACTGACTGACTGCAGTACAGATTTGTTTTTTTTTTTTTATTTCACAAAGTTGATTTTTGACCATTAAGCAGGAATTTGGATTATGAGGTCATGAGTCTGCAGCACATCTGAAAGGAATTAGGACCACATACACTTGTCTTATATGCTGTTATATGGCAGGGAAAGCTCTGTGCCAGCCGAGCTACATTAGACAGTCTAGATTACCCCCTACTGGCCATGACTGGAAGTACAGCTTGTAGTAACCGTAAGACATACTTCATGGTTTCCTTTCTGTAGTCTGTGAAAACATGAACTTACATCTTGATCTTACAACTTTTTACATATTCTTATTTAATAAAAGTAATAATAATCATCATAATAATGAATTTAATTCATATAGCACACTTTGAAATGCTGAGAAATCTTTTTAAAATAAATAAACAGCATATAAATATGTGCTAAAGTCTGTGTGTGTGTGTGTGTGTGTGTGTGTGTGTGTACTGTATATAATATACTGTATATACTGACCTTAATTAATGTGGATGTAAATGGGTTCTCTGGGTGCCCACCAGTCTCCCCTTTACAGACATGTTTGTTTACAGTTTGAGGCAAGTCATAGTCAAGTCAGCACTTCATAATATGTTATCATGTTATGATTTGAGCATATTTTTTATGCTAAATATAGTACCTGTGAGGGTTTCTGGACAGTATTTGTTTTGTGTTGTTCATTGATTTGGAATAATAGATATTTACATACATTTGCATAAGGCAAACATATTTGCCCACCCCCATGTTGATAAGAGGGTTAAATATAGTAAGTATAGTAATACGTTTATACTGTGTCATTTTTAGTTTGTATTGTTTGACATCACCTTTATAATTACTGGCATCCTGGACATGATGATTAACTGGAGTTAGAGCTGCAAAGATTAATTGGTCAGCTGTCAACTATTAAATTAACCACTAACTATTTTGATAATTGATAAAAAAAAAAAAAAAAAAAAAAAGTCAAAATTCTCTGATTCCAGCTTCTTAAATGTGAGTATTTTCTGTTTCATTTACTCCTCTGTGACAGCAAACTGAATATCTTTGAGTTGTGGACAAAACGAGACATTTGAGGAAGTCATCAACAGTTTTGACCATTTTCTGACATTTTATAGACCAAACAACTAAACGATTAATCCAGAAAATAAACAACAGCTTAATCGACAATGAAATAATGTTTAGTTGCAGCCCAAACTGGAATAGTAAAAACATATTACTCAAACAATTACAAATTTCATCATATCCTGCTTAATCACTGGTTGTATTCCACAGTCTCATACACAAGCACACGCCACTAAACAACGTCCGTGTTCACACGGCTCAAACGAACTACACTTTTAGGGTCAAGAGTACTTGGATCTGGGCCCGAGTCCCTGATGTGAAAGCACCCTAAGAAATCAGCAAAAAAAAACCCTTCTTTCTTCTTCTTCTTTGTAGAGTGCATTTATTTAAGAGTGTATTCAAGTGTACAGAAAATACAGTATACAGTGAGTTGTTCTTTGGTGCCTGTATAGACGAGATTTTCTCTTTTCCACTGGATTCCTGAGAAGGCGGAGAGTTGCCAGCTCAATACCTTCCCACACCTCGAGTTGCTTCTGTACGCTGCTGTCTGTCTCTCTTCTTTCTCTGTGTGTATTTGTACTTTACTGCAGCTCACATCAGACTTCACACCTCGCTGTGCAAAGCAAACAATGCGAAGGTCTTTACTCTTGGCTTATTATTAAATAGCCCCTTGGTTCTGGTGGTGCAGCCACACAGAATATAAAATGACTCTGATTTGTCATGGAGGATTTTACCAGTGGCTCAACTTATAATCCATCATCCATCTTCAACCGCTTATCTAGTTATGGGTCGCGGGGGGGGCTGGAGTCGATCCCAGCTGACACTGTGCGAAGGCGGGTTCAGCCTGGACAGGTCGCCAGTCCATCGCAGGGCACAAAGAGACAGACAACCTGTCATGCTCACATTCACACCTATGGGCAATTTAAAGTCATCAGTTAACCTGCATGTCTTTGAACTGTGGGAGAAAATCCACGCTAACACGGGGAGAACATGTGAACTCCACACAGAAGAGCCCCAAGCCAGATACGGACCCTCTTTCTGTGAGGCGATAGTGCCAACCACTGAACCACCGTGCAGCCCTCAACTTATAATATAGCATCATAATCAAAACTACTTTACTGTGTAACATTTGTGGCATCCTTTGAGAGAGAGGATGTATTTGTTGGCTTTGTGTTTTCTTTGGCCTTTGCAACAGTTGCTGTGTTAACTCAGCGGTGACAATCCCTCACTTTGTTCATTTATCCCTCTTAATCCTATTAATACTGTATCTCGTTCAGAGGATTCCAGCTAAGACAGTGGGTTTAGCTGTTCTCTCCTGCAGTCTTGACATACTGGCTTAGCGCCTTCCTCTCCAGGTCAAAGGTCATGTAGCATCTTCACTACTCAGGGCCACATCAGTGTGTGACTGACAGGGGCACATGGAGAGGCTTTTGGGGGAGGTTTAGCCAATGGGCACACACTGTCCCTCCAAGAATACGTTGTGGGGAGATGCACAGTATGTGTGTGTTTGTGTGCTGTACTGTACTGTAGCTCAGGTCTGGCAGTGCTCCAGTGCTCTGGTCTAATGGAGTGCTAATGTCCCTGGTGTGCCCTTGTTTACTGAACAGCTAAATACAGGAGGACGAGAAGAAAGCCTTCGCCTACTTAAGCGTGTCACGTCCTGTGATTTTGAAACACTGTTCTCATAACACCTGCTCCATTTGCTCCCTACATGGCTCGCCGCCATAAGCAGTCCTCAAAGGCTTGCCATAACTTGCCATTTGATCTCAAAGACCTGCGATTCATTCTGTTGATGTTCACCTGTTGCTTAAAGGAAAGCACCTGCTTTTCCTGACCAGCATGGTTTGTATTGTAGAAAGCACACAGAAGAAGAATGAAGACAATGTGTGCCTTTAGATGTTGGGCTGATATAATCCAGCAAGTATTAGTGTGGTAACGAGCAGTATGTTTCTGAGGTGTGCTGAATGTGGGAAACACTATGACCACTGTGCTTCAGTGGTGCAAATTAAAACTTCGCTGTTACAGATTATACTCAAACACCTACATTCTGTGTGGTTAATCTGCGTCTCTATAGACAAATTAATAATCTCCCACTATTCTCTGTCTCCCTATCAGTGGGTGAAGGCAAAAACCTGATCCCCATGGACCCCAATGGCCTGTCTGATCCGTACGTCAAGCTCAAGCTCATACCAGACCCCAAAAATGAGACCAAGCAGAAGACCAAAACCATCCGCTCCAACCTCAACCCCAAATGGAACGAGACCTTTAATTTGTGAGTAAACGGCCTGTTGTCACCTCCATCCTACTGGAGGCCCCAGTACACTTACAGATATTTTACAATGTGACATAATGATTATTGTGAATGTCATCAGTACGTTAAAAACAAATGAATCAGCAGTTTATACTAATACATCCTCTAATGCCGATACTAATAAAGATTGCTATACTTATATACTACTATATATGATAACAAAAATAATATAATAATAAAAATATAATAATATATAATATAAAAAATATATAATAAAATCTAATAATAAAAAAATCTATTTTTATTATTCCTATAATACTGACATTTACAAGACCAATATAAATGTCTGTAAGTACAAAACATACAATACTGTATTACAACCAACTTTGGAAAATACTCTGTAAAACAGTTTTATTGTACATATTTCTCATTTCACTTTTTTATTGTATCTTTTATATATAGTATACAGTAGCAGTAGTAATATAGTGTTCTTTTTATTATAATTCTTCTATTTTATATTTCTGTTCATGATTTTTGCAGTATCTTGCCTGTATTTTTAATTTGTCTTAATATGTTTATTGTATGAACAAAATACACACAAGCTTCTTTTGTTATCTACAACTCAGATCAGTTCTTAAGACCACTAGAGGACCTACAGTGACTTAACCCGTGCTAAGTGATGTAGAAAGTTGCTTCATGAGGGAAACGTACCGAGGTTCATTTCAAAAATGTATTTTCTGGTGGGTGATGGAGCTTGATTTTTGCATAAATCTAGAGAGAGGTGGGAGGCCGACTTCGATAGAGCAGTTGATGCAGAGCTTTGGTTAGATTTGTGCCACAAAAGTCTGTCAGCCACGATCAATGCTACATACAGATTGATCCATTATAACTCTATGTTACACCACAGAGATTACGGTACATAAATACAGACCTGAGATATCAAATATGTGTTTAACCTGGTTGTGTACAAAACTTACTATCTTTTGGCACAACTTCTCTGACATTATGATGAAACTTACAGGATTTACATTTCCATCGGACCCTCAAATCTGCTTATTGATAGAATAGATTTAATTGATAGTTAACTGCCTTATTCCTTTTGGGTACCTTTCTTTCTCAGTTTGTAAGTGGGTGCCATTGGGAGGGAATTTATGTTTGTTTCTATTTGGTATGTTTTGTTTTGTTAAATAAACAATTTGAAAATTTGAAAAAAAAAAACAAAACACAAAATACCTTGTAAATGAAAATCCTACTTGGCAATAAACCTTATTGTGATTATGGTAAACCAGATGCAATATTTCATCCTAACCCTACTGTCTGTTGATAGATTTACACTGAAACTGTGGTCTGCACTGTGCTGCGTTCGTTATCAAAGTTTGAAGCTACTGTAATAATTACACATTTCTTTTAAATAATCAGGACTAACTAGTGCTGTCACAACTAAGATTACAAATACTATCACTATCTCTACGAATTATAACATAGAACAAGTGTTTCACAGTCATGCAACATGTTTGACTTTAAATGTAATTGTGACACAAACTTGATGTAAACAACATGTGTACCATCTCTGTGCTGCACAGCAAGCTGAAGCCTACAGATAAGGACCGCAGGCTGTCGGTGGAGGTGTGGGACTGGGACCGGACCACTAGGAACGACTTCATGGGGGCCCTTTCCTTCGGCGTGTCAGAGCTCATGAAGGCTCCAGTCTGTGGCTGGTAACGCTCACCTCCCTGTTGTTATTCACCCTCATGTGTTCTCACTCACGTAAACTCCTCTGCCATGTAATAAGTTATTGAACGCTTAAAGCTTCAGTAGGCAGAATGTTTTTGGCATCATTGGGCAAAACATTCATAATAACCTTTCAGCTTATTTTTATTCAGGTTTTCAGAGAGAAAACTAGACTCCTGCACCTTCTTATGGCTCTGTTTTCACGCTTTAAAACATCTAGCCCGTTTACAGGAGACTTTGACCAATCACAGGTCTTTTCAGAGAGAGAGCGTTCTTACTGGCTGTGCTCAGGCTGGTGGGTGGTGCTTGTTATTTCCTCATTTGACTTCAACATGGCTGCCAGGTCACAAACTTTCTCATTTTACAGCTAAACAATCACTACAAAATATTTCTGAAAACATTAGAGGAGAGAAATAGTCATTACATTAACAGAATAATAATAGCACAAGCACCAGGAGAAAGCATTAGAAAGAGAAGTATCAACAGTTTAGCGCTGACAGTGTATAAAGCTGACCCAGGGAAGTGACATTTTCATTTTTCACTTTTTATTCGATGGTTGCGTTGATTTACCATTAACTACTGTATATCCAGGCCCAGCAGGTCAATATCAGAGTAGAAAAGGGAAAGTAGACACATTAAACTGATAGTTTGTTGTCTCACAGTGCTTCTCTGTATGTGTCCGTCCTCATTTTCCACCATCTCTCTTCCTCCACCTCCCCTCTCTTCTTCTTCCAGGTATAAGTTATTGTGCCAGGAGGAGGGGGAGTACTACAATGTTCCCATCTCAGAGGAGGACGATGGGAACGAGGAACTCAGGCAGAAATTTGAGGTGAGGATTGTGCTGAAACAGTCACCATTGTTTGTCTGTCTGTTGAATTGAATTATTGACTATTATTGACGTCTTGTCGACATTAAAGCGTGTCCACTATTGGCTATTCTGTCATGTCTAATATATGGTGGCCTTTGTGTTTATATCCTCAAACCTGAGTCATTGTGTTAGGTGATGATGTGGCGAAGGTCACCTATCATACGCAGCCGTTAAAACATCTTCACATCCAGATAACCTTTTCCCTAATTCACTATAAATGAGTGAGTATGAGTGTCAGTGGCCGGTCCTATGCTCTAAAACAAACATGTGTATTAGACTTTGGAAATTAGATCAAATGGTCTCATCTCCGTAGCTACAGCTGTCATATTAAAGATGACAATGTGACAGCTGCAGCTTTCAAAGACCTCTTCAGCTCGTGGTCTCTTGAACGTGTGAGTTGTGTGTTCATCACAGATTGTTAGCATTTTGTTCCTCCATCAGAGAGATCGGAGCCGGGAGTTGAATCAAAGTCCACTGGCAACCTTTGATATGCCCCCTTTTTGCAGCGATGGCTGTCTTTTAATCTGCAGAGCCATTTCCTTTGACAGAGACGGGGTTATTTGATGGGAGCCCCCAGATGTTTTGATACAGCATCTTGTTTTGAAAAAGTTTTTCATGAGTTTGCATCATAAGTTAATAATCAGGTACGACTGAAAACATGAAATTTAAGTGAACTTTTTACACTTTTTTAATTCAGAGATTGACTGTTGACCAATGAAAATTCAATGTGTAAACAAAGTTATGGTCCTTGAATGTACTGTAAAGATTATACAGGCCTGGTGCTTTTCATACTTTAGCTATGTTGTTTTTAAAATGACTTTTCTTTTGACAACAAACTAGCTCTCACTGCACTGGACTGACTTTTATGGGAATTGGGTCTCATGCAAGAACCACCCGTACGAACAGATTTGTTCTTACGTGACTTATTTAGGAGAACTTGACACTTTCACCAATTTTCTTGTATTTTCTTACTACATGGTGGTACAGTGCTTAACATTGTCGCCTCACAGCAAGAGGGTCGCAGGTTTGAATCCAGCTAGGGGCCCTTCTGTCTTGGTTTTCTCCAAGTTCTCCAGCTTCCTCCCACAGTCCAAAGACATGCAGGTTAATTGATGACTCTAAATTGCCTGTAGGTGTGAATGTGAGCGTGAATGATTGTCTGTTTCTATGTGCCCTGTGATGGACTGGCGACCTCTCCAGGGTGAACCCCGCCTTCGCTCAATGCCAGCTTCCCCCCCCTCGTCTAACAGGATAAGCAGTTGCAGATGGATGGATGAAATTGAATTGGAAATTAGTGGTCCAGACCCGTTGTAGGAGTCGTGCGTTTAGTCTGCTGTTATCCACACCAAGTTTTTCACTAATGGACTGTATATTTCTTTCACTGTACATTGATGCTATTACATAACACTACAATATCTCTATGGACATCAACAGGAAGTGTAACCAGGCACATCATGGCTGACTTGCTTCTTTTGGATGCGCGTCAGACCCTCGGGAGAGAGCGCGTCTTTAGACAGCGTGCTGCTATATTGGCAGAGAGCGATGAATGGGGCCGGACGTGTAGCCTCATATGGTATCACTGGGGCATTAATTATGCTAATTTACTCACAGATGGCATTCGTCATAATTACACAGGTCATTTATTCATTTAATGTGAAGTTCGGAGGTGAATCTGATGTGGTGCACTCGTACAAGCCCACAGTGTGTAAAAAAGTAAAAGTTAAGATAAGAATACAAAAATGTTCTTGCATGAGGCCTATTGACTTATAATTATTTTGTCTCTTCCCATTGTGAAGTTTTTCTTCTTAATTAGATACTGCTCAATGAGGATCCAACGTGATTTATAGAAAATTATTTTCTCATCCAAATGGTAATGAAGCTCAGCCATGATGGTCATCATCTTTGCACCTTTCTAATAATGAATAATTGCATTTTATGAATAGTGGTGGAGTGTCTAAAATCATAAGTAAATCATAAACCTTCCCCTCAAATGGCACCAAGACACACAAACACACGCTCACACATTGTAGTGTGGAGGCCACTGATGAGACGCCGTCGTCTTTTCCTTCCTCCAGTTTCCTGTTGTGCCGCTGTGTCCGTCCTGCTGAGACTGAAGCAGCTCTTTTTGTGGTCCTCTGATTGTCTGCCTCTCAGCGGGAGCCGAGGTCTCTGGAAGAGGCTTTTTAACGTTATTTTTCATGACATTTCTGCCACACATGGTGGATAGTTGTGGGCAAAAGGAGAAAGAAGGGAAAGACTGGATGTTAGAAGTAGTGTGTATTATTTTGGTGATGAAAGCGACTAAATTTTCTCATCACATCCTATTAATTTGTGTCCTGTACTGTCAAGATCCAGTTTGGCACCACTGACACTGAATTTATTAAAGCCTTATGCAGGTATTAATTATGTATAAATTAGGGCTGGGCAATATATTAATATCATATCCATGTCATGATATGAGGCTAGATTTTGGATATTGTAATATAGCATCGTTGTCTTTTCCAAGATTTCAAGGCTGCTTTGCAGCACAATGATGATCTGTTCGTACAGTACCTGTTCTTAGTTATTACATCCACATAATGATGATTATTTTTCAAAAATCTCACTGTGTGAATATTTTGTGAAAGCACCAATAGGATGCTAGAGGAATGAGTCCTAAAACCTGGAAATGAATTAGTATTTTAGGATTTCTTGTTCCCTCATCTGGAAGTCAGTGGGCTTTTAGTTCGGTGCCTGAAATAAGGTCTGTGGTTGATGCAAGCTGAAGAGAGATTAACGTTTCGTTCTGTGACATACATCATTAAATATCCTACTCGTGAATGTGTGCCGTGTCTTAAAAAGGTGGTTGCTAACAAGTGGCTAAATGCGACTGCTGAAGGTCATCACACCGACTCGTCTGCCTTTACAGCCTTGTTGTGTACTCACGTGACCGTGGTGTAGTTTGTTTATAGCCTAACGTTCAAAAGTCATAAAAGTGGTGTTTATTTGTGAAGATTGTTGTTGAGGATAAGATAGCCCAGCTCCAGGGCCAGTAAAATGTCTGGACTTCTTTTTCACAATTATGTCTTTACGCTTAACTTAACAGTATTAAAGTATTAAATTATTAAAATATCAGGTTAAAAAATTCACTTGACATGATCAAAGTTTAATGCAATACTGTTTATTCTTGAAAGAATGAAACCCAAGTTAGCCGGCAAAGCATAATTAACCGGAGACAAAGAAAATGCCCTTCTTCTATACATTTCAGCATAGCTTCAGATCTTTTTGCATTTTGAAGTACTTTTGACATTGATTAATATGTTTTTCAGCCTTGCAGCAGCCTGTGGGCTTTCCTGCCCTTTTGATTCGCTGACTCTACACAGCACCCTCCTTTTCCACTACTCTCCCATTCAGACTGTGTGACACTATGACTGTTGCTTAACTGAGCATCAAACCAGGTTTTATTTATGTTAACTTAACATTAGCTTGTTTAAAAACTTATTGAACTTATTGAAACTGTTATATTTGATTGTTTTTTAGATTATATTTTTATCAGAAAAACATCCCTTATGACAGTTTTTTTCCCCTCAACATTATCTTAAGGAACAGTATTATAAATGTTTGTTTGCCACAGAGTTTATTTTCTGCAGTAATCCAAAACCCAATGGAAGAATCCCATTGGCTTTTTGTGGAGGGAACCAGGGCGATGCTAACTCTCTGGCTGGCCTACAAAAATGCATCATCCCTGAAACACTCTGTAGTCAGCCATACTATATCGCCACAGTATCAACATGGAGATATTTGGTAAAAAAAATGTTGTGATATTTGATTTTCTCCATATCACATCCTGAGGTTTCTCCCATTTTTTCTTTTTTTGCTGCTAAAAAGGTTTTAACTTGGTTGGGAGTTTTTCCTTATCCGATGAGAGGGTTGGATTGTAAAGAACAGTGGGTGTCATATCCTGAGCAGACTGTAAAGCCCCGAAGCAAAATTTGTGATTTTGGGCTGTACAGATAAATGTGTTTAAATGTAAATAACACCATTAAAATCAAGTTTTCCCAACACTGTAATAAAACATTTTTCAGTCACCTGTTGAGTTAGTTTGCCAAGCAGGAGCTGTCAATCATGTCATGTTTTCAGCTTAATAGCACAGAATGAAAATAAAGCCGACACGACAACAGCCATTTTGGATCTTCGTACGGGATGTGAGGTTTATGTTATGATGAGGGACGACAGTGAAAAGAGGTGATGAATAGGAGGTTGATTAACGTCAGAGAAGAGTCTGACCTCCTGTCGCTTATCTGCATGTGGTCGTCATAGGAACAGGTCCACAAGTACGTACATTCACCAAAATGGGATGCATGATGCATCAGGGTTAACAGCTGGTCCTTAACCTTGCTCACACATACAAGCTTTTACTTGGTGTACACTCATGTACACACAAGCAGCTGGTACTTCCAATACTTTTCTAGTTTGTTCTCCAAAGAAGCTATATTGTAGTTTTTATACAGCACTCTGGTTGGTTGTCATTCTGCAGATAAAATACATGCAATATTTCAAGCTGAAAAACAACTTCCCTAAAGCCTAAAAATAATAACCACCATGACAATACAATTTGGTTTACCTTACATAAAGAAAGTGTTTTTTTTCCACACTGGAAAACCAGGCTACTTTAAAAATGAGTCCAAAAAAACAGTGTTTTTGCCTTTAATATGTTAAAAAAAAAATCTGCCAATAAGATTTCTTGACATAAGATGTAAAATTTACATCCAAGATAAAAAGAAATCTTGAAATTAGCTTTGAAAACTATCGAACAAAACTAACGGAAAGTATTTTATGTCATAATAAGCTTATACTGCTCAAAAGGAGTACTTTCCTACTTAACATGATGTTCCAGATACAGTTTAAAAACTGATATATAAGGCGATTGTGTCTTTTATTAAGTGTTATGAGATATTTTGAGATCTACTTAAACAAATACAGTAGGTAAGTTTAGCAGTGATGCAGGTTTTCAGTCTCCATGTCTTAAAATGTTTCATCCACCTGACTTTACTGAACCGTCTTTGGACTCCGAGGCCTGGAGAAGGTTCCAGCCTCTGATCTTCCTCTTCATAAACCCCTCTGTGGTTCTCTCCTTCTCTCCCTTAGCCTCCTGCTCCCTCCTGTGTGCTTGGTGAGACTTCTACTGTACAGATGCTTCTTCATCCTGTGTCACATGGTCATATTTAATGCAAGAGTTTCTCTTCCTCTCTCCCTTCTTCCCCCACCTGCTCTCAGGACTGCCAAATTAACTTTAGTCATAAGGTAGCCCTCTCCTCCCTTCTCCTCTCCTCCCTTCTCCTCTCCTCTCCTCTCCTCCCTTCTCCTCTCCTCCCTTCTCCTCTCCTCCCTTCTCCTCTCCTCTCCTCCCTTCTCCTCTCCTTCCTTCTCCTCTCCTCCTCCTCCCTCTCCTCTCCTCCTTTCTCCTCTCCTCCCTCCTCTCCTCTCCTCCCTTCTCCTCTCCTCCCTTCTCCTCTCCTCTCCTCCCTTCTCCTCTCCTCCCTTCTCCTCTCCTCTCCTCCCTTCTCCTCTCCTCCCTTCTCTCCTCTCCTCCCTTCTCCTCTCCTCTCTGCTCCTCTCCTCTCTCCTCCTCTCCCTACTCCCCTCCCTTCCTCTCCTCTCCCCTCCCATCATCGCCTCTCTCCTCCCCTCCTCTCCCCTCCTCTCCTCTCCCCTCCCATCATCGCCTCTCTCCTCCCCTCCTCTCTCCTCTCTCCTCCTCTCCCCTCCTCTCTCCTCCTCTCCCCTCCTCCTCTCCCCTCCCATCTCCCTCTCTCCTCCCCTCCTCTCTCCTCCTCTCCCCTCCTCTCTCCTCCTCTCCTCTCCCCTCCTCTCTCCTCCTCTCCTCTCCTCTCCCCTCATCTCCCCTCCCCTCCTCTCTCCTCTCCTCTCCCATCCTCTCCTCTCCTGTCCCCTCCTCTCCTCTCCTCTCCCCTCCTCTCTCCTCCTCTCCCCTCCTCTCTCCTCCTCTCCTCTCCCCTCCTCTCTCCTCCTCTCCTCTCCTCTCTCCTCCTCTCCCCTCCTTTCTCCTCCTCTCGTCTTGTCTTGTTGTGGTGACATGGTCCTCCCCTCTCCTCATGTCTGATCATTTGTACGTGGTTCCAAGCTACTGCAAATAGATCGAGTTTACTAACAATTTATTCTGGCTGTCGGTTGAGTTTATAAAAGAAATCAAGATCAATACAAACTGTGAATTGTGTGTCGAGTGAGAGTTCGTGATCAGCTCTTCTCTGTCTTCTCTGCTTCTTGTTCCTCACAGTTTAACAGAGGATTGTTAGTAAATCCTGACACTCTCTGCTCACACCTCATGGCTACTGTAGACATTTGTCCACGTTTGTCTTTGTAGTCTGTCTGTCTGTCCACATCTTGTGTGCTCACATCATTGCTACTGCAGGAATAACTGAAAATATAAACTTCACTTGTCTTGCTTATGCTTTACTTGCCTTATTTTGCCTGGAATTACTACAGAAATATTCCACACTGGGAAAATATTTGGCTTTATGAAGAGAAACAAAATCAACGGTGACCACTAGATGTCAGCATTGAACTGAAATACGTGTGTGTGTGTGTGTGTGTGTGTGTGTGTGTGTGTGTGTGTGTGTGTGTGTGTGTGTGTTTGTGTTTGTGAGGAAACAGATTTTTTTTCCCACCCACAAATTGTCTCCTTGCTTCTTCTTCATACTTGAAGATTTGATTTCCACACCACCTTTAAATTGTCCCAATTCTTCACATTTTGCGTTTCCTTTTTACTCTTACCATACCACCACCAAATATTGTACATAAATTATCACTTAGTTATGATAAAAGACACTGATAAGACACACATCTCACTAATGTGACTTATTGTCTGCACAAATGTAACCTGGTAGCTAATGTCATGACTCAGGGAATTTTTAAAGAAATTTCAAATAAGTTGTGTTGCTAATTATTATCTATTTACCAGCAAACTTGGAAATAAAGTATATCAATTAACTTTGTATTCCTTTTTTGGAAATGTATTAAATGAATTACCAACTATTGGGAAATAGTGGAATGTAATTATTAAATCATGTGTATAATAAAATAATTTTTGTTAGATTTTGGGGTAAATATTGGGGTAATTAGGCAGTAATTCCAAATAAATTCCAAACAGGTTACTTGCTAATTATCATCTAACTACCATGAAATTTGGGGACCTGTAAAATGAGGTGTTACCAATCATTTTTATGTTAGGTAACATGAGACCAATGACTGCTGTGGCGCTGAAAGAGAGGCCCGCCAGGACTGAATGAATGCAACTGATATCAGACTTCTATAATAACAGTGACTAAGACATTTAATTGACTGTGGACTCTGTTACGTAGTGCATCTCTTATTTGACGCCAACCTTGACTCTGCTGAAACGTTATTGCAAAGGCTGAAGTGCAATATTTAGTGTCATAGTAAGATTACTGCACCTTCATTCATATTTTCTTTGTGTATTTGTGTTTGTATGAGCTGCATTCCGTGGATCAGCTATCTGCGTGTATACTTCTATACTCGTGTACTAAGTGAGTCGGCCCTTTTGGCTCCCTTCTCCCTGTGGTTTCAGGACCAAGCGGTTGTGGAAGACTCTGATCAGGTGTGCCTGAGAGGGAGGGAGGAAGTAAGGCTGCTGCTCGCTCGGCTCGGCCCAGCTCGGCCAGGCTCTTTTCATTGGCTAAAGCTTACAGGTGTGCTGTGATCTGGTGTGGTCTGCTCTGCTTTGCGTTTCTCTGCTGCTCTCCCAGATTAAGAGCAGACTATAGTAGATGCCATTAACCAAACTAAAGCTACTCAGCACTGGTTGTCTCAGGTTCATGTCTGCTTATCCAGAATAGCTTGAATTAGTCTGAATTTGGCTTAAAATGAAGTGATTTCCAAAGGGGAAATGTGATAAATCAGGGACTTTGTGATGCTAGGTTGTTGGATACTTTATTTTGTCAGCAGTTATTGAAAGGGTCTGAAAACCCTTTTCTCCACCCAACTCAAGCTGATCGTCATCAGAGATTTCTTTCATACAATAGTTTGGATAAAAGTCACAGATTTGTGTCACCATGTAGTGTAGTGAGTGCTAAAGTGACTTCACTCGCTTACTTTCAACTTAAGGTGCAGTGGGACAATAGGAAGCAGCAAGGAAATTTCACAGTCTAATGCTAATATGTTCACCCGATTCGACTGTTATGAAATAGGTTTTATCAGTTACGATGAGCACCATAGATGTGGGTCATACATAGGGGCCTTCTACACCTACTACACTGTGAAAGGGAAACATAAAAGCAACACATAACGTATTACTGAATACTTCAGGTTGAAGCAACAAAACTACAACTTCTTTAGGTTTAGGCAATAAAACTACAACTTCTTCAGGTTGAGGCAACAAAACCTAAATTGCTTTAGGTTTAGGCGATAAGATAACAACTTTTTTTAGATTTAGGAAACAAAACAAACTTCTTTAGGTTTAGGTCACAAAACTATGACCTCTTTAGGTTTAGACAATAAAACTACAACTTTTATAGGTTTAGGCAACAGAGCTACAACTTCTTTAGGTTAAGGCAACAAAACTAAAACTTTTTTAGGTTTGGTCAACAGAACTACAACTTCTATAGGTTTAGGCAACAAGACTACAATTTCTTACAGTTTAGGCAACAAGACAACAATTTCTTACAGTTAAGGCAATAAGACTACAACTTTTTTAGGTTTAGGCAATAAAACTACATTTTCTTTAGGTTTAGGCAAAAAACAAAACAAAACACTTAAGTTTAGGGAAAAACACTGTCACACTGTCTACTACAGCGCTTGACTTTTGCTTTTGCTCGTATCATAATTACTACGGTTGCTAGAAGTTGCTGTCATGCTTTTTTATACTTTCTTACGGTGATCTATCATGTGAACAGATGATTAAACCTGCTAGCGGGTGTAGTAGGCCCTGTGATCCACATCTATGGTGCTTTCAGCGACTGATAATGCCTATTTAATTGCCTGACAACAGTCTAGTGGGCTGATATGTTGTGGTCTTTGATAAAGTCAAACTTTGTCTAGCATGTGGATGTAGATTACACCGATGAGACTGAGGATCAGCATGAGTTTGGATCTGTGTTTGGCCTTGGCTGAGTGTGAATACTAGACATGGTGATCTTGGTTGTGTTATTGTGTTAGAAAAAAAGTGTTGTTAAACGTTCAGGCTGTCAGTTGTGTTGTTTTCAGTTGTGTATTTTTCAGCATAGTGCACTTTTCTTCTTAGAGCATCTTGCTATACTGGGAGATTACGCATGACTTTGGCATGAAGGAAGTGCATAGAAGAGAATCTTTTCGCAGTTTTGCAAAAATACAGGTGAACATGAGAGCTTCTTGTATGGACCAGAGATGCATGCACACAGCAAAGCCACAGTGTGGTGCCCTCCTCTTCATCACTCCTGCAGCCATGCAGCTTTCCTGGAGAAGAAGAAATCATTGGTGCAGTTGTGAGGATTGACGTCAGCAATTGAAATAACTTTGCCTTTACTACACAGTTAGATGCAAGATAATAGTGCTTAAATTAATATAAAGCCTGTTTCCACTATTATTTCAAAATATGTTAAATGATATGCAGGCACAAGATAAAAATGTCCTTTACAAATACATATTGATGTTTTAATGCAAGAGATTTCAAGCAGGTCTCATAGATTCTTTTGGTTCTCATTTAACTCATTTTTTTTCTTTTCTCTTCCAAGTCTTTAATATAAATTGCAAGAAATTGTTTGATGCTTTTATCCTCTGTAATTGTTCCTTATCATTCTAACTTTTCCTCATTTAAGCCAACAAGATTACTGAGGTTTTAATTCATTTTAATGAAAATAATTTGTTAATATACTGTATATTTAAGATAGCAGGGTCACAGCTTCTTCCATTCATCGGTTAATAATGTGACAAGATGAAAGAAAGTGTCACTACATCGTCTTGTTTGCCACAATTCAGTGCACTTTATTAAATTATATCTGTTTGTATGGAGCCATTTTGTGTGTATCTACTCCGCAGTGGCACCAAAGTCTCATTTCACTCCATTCATTTTGAATTATGCTTATCAATTCATGTATTGGGGCTGTGAGTGAGCAAATGAGCAGTGTGTGTGTGTGTGTGTGTGTGTGTGTGTGTGTGTGTGTGTGTGTGTGTGTGTGTGTGTGTGTGTGTGTGTGTGTGTGTGTGTGTGTGTGTGTGTGTGAGTGAGAGAGAGAGAGAGAGAGAGAGAGAGAGAGAGAGAGAGAGAGAGAGCGTATGTAGAGGAACATTTTTTTAGGGAAGAATTTCAAACATAGCTAGAAGTGTTTCTCACATCACTCTGAGAAGAAACCACCACAAAGAAGCTTCGTCCGAGTTTAACATTGGTTTATTATCTATAAACTTAATTTTATGCTAAAATAAGGTCCACATTTGAGGAATTCAGGTACTACCCATCCTGTCTGAACAACAGCTTTATGTTGTGTGTGTGTGTTACTCAAAGTGCATTTTGAAATGTGTATCTCTAACACACTATCCTTTGTTCCCTGAGTGCAGAAAGCCAAGCTAGGCCCAGGTAAGAAGGTGATCACTGAGGCGGACGGCGGCTCCAGCCAGCTGCCTCACAACAGCCTGAACCAGGTCAAACTCAGCGACTTCACCTTCCTGGCTGTGCTCGGGAAAGGGAGCTTCGGCAAGGTGAGGCAAATAAATAAGAAAGTGGAGCCCTTAGTGCCCCTGGCAGGGTCTGAAATGAACTTTTTTCACTGCCTGCCACTCTGAAATTTTATCTGCACTTTTAAAATCTAAGCTTTAAATGAGGGAATACCATTTTAGATCTGTTGTCATTCAATGTCTGATATATTTTACAAAAAAAAACATTGGATGGTGAATTACAGTGTTCAAAATTACGCCATAGCTTCTGGGGAACCCTACCCTACCCTAAGGCAGGTACTGCACACAGTACTGTACTGTACTTTGTTGTCTATAGTGGTTATTTCTATAAATACACACAATTCAAATGATTAACATTATTTAAATATTTGCTTTGACTAAAAAAAAATCTTGGCAAGCTGCTTAGATCTAGTGTTGGGAAGTTAAACAAATCATTATTCCCTCTTTAATATCTATTTGATATTGCTGTGAAAACATACAAACAACTGGATTTATTCAAGTTTCTCTCTCAAAAACAAGTTTTACAAGATTGCATTTGAGCACATCATGACAACGTTTACCTTCACCCATTAGTCTTGCTGAACAGGGCTTGAACGCCTCATTGTAATAACTCCACGGCACCTCCTTTAACGTTAGTAGCTCTGTTTTTCATCCCCACTGGCTTCTAACAGCTAACGTTACCGAACACTCATCCTGCTGATTTGTTGTTCACATTGCTGCCTTATCAGGGGAAAAACTGGGGTGTGTTCCTCAGCTTTAGTAGGAGTAGTGCCACGCTTTTGAGCTTTTTTTTTTCTCTCCACCATGGCTCCGGTCAAACAAACTGGAACATGATACAGCGAGCATTTGCCGTTACCTCATTGTGTATACGTAACTGTCAGAAAGCATCAATAAGAGGAAGTGATAGTGACCGAGGCTTGAGATGCCAAAGGATCAGACAACTAGGAACCTGTTTTCTATTCCCATCACTAGCATTTTCCCTGCCTGCCAAAGTGGGGGATATCCTGACAATTTTACCCGCCATTGCCAACAATTTACCAGAGTTTGGCAGATGGCAGGTGCCAATTTCAGACCCTGGCCACTGGTAACAGACAGAAAGAGATCTAAAGGAAAAATATACACATACGCAATCTTTTCCTACCGTTCTCTCCCCCCTGTGTCTGAAGGTCATGCTGGCAGAGATGAAGGCCACTGAAGAGCTGTACGCAATAAAAATCCTGAAGAAGGACGTGGTGATCCAGGACGATGACGTAGAATGTACCATGGTGGAGAAGAGAGTCCTGGCCCAGCAGGACAAGCCGCCCTTCCTCACACACCTCCACTCATGCTTTCAGACTGTGGTAGGTAAAATGCTCCTGGACATGCGTCAGGACAAGGCACGTCAGGTCAGGTCAGATTAATTCATGAAGGGGCTTTTAGCTAAACGGCTTAGTCATAAAGTGTTGTTGAGAGCAGTAGAGGACGTGTCTGACGAGTACAATTAATAAAAAAAAAAAAAAAAAAAGAGAGAGAGAGAAGGGGAAACAAACAAAGCTTAATTAGAAGGCTGAGGTTTGTGTGTATGCAAAAGCATGTCTGGACGTACATACACGTGTGTATTGACCCTGAGTCAGGCCAAAACCAGACCACACAATCTGAAAGCACATACCGTATGAGCGAAGAGGCATACACTCATAAATATGTGTATTTCCTGCACACACTTGCACTTATTCATAGAAACGCATACAGACACAAATGCAGATGCATGCACCCACATGCATACAAACAAGTATGTGTAGACACACAAATTTATGTGCAGTGTTTTTTCTTCCTGCTCCTGCCTTGTTAAGCTTTAGATCTACTCCTGATTTAAAGAACCAAGACTGGTAGCTTTAATACCTACCCAGAAATGGAGATGGAGCTTCCTCAGTCCTGAGCCAAATCCTCTTCAGATAAAGTTCCTTCATTCATTTTTGGAGCTGAACTGTGTTGGAGAATCACTCAAGGTGTAACAATACCAGCAGGAATAATTGTAATAACAGCAGCTGGGCTTTGCCTTAAGGCCCAGACACACCAACCCCAGCGGCGATGAAGGCCGACCGTTGAGTCTCCTCACGTCGCCTGTGTCTTGGCCAAAATGTTGCACTTGAACACACCACAAAGTCTACAGCCAACAGCCAACTACCATGTACGTTCTGTACCTGCGTGAGATGATATAATTTTCCACACCAGCAGATTGCGGTAATCCATATTCATCATTCAGAAAGAGAAACGCTGATGATATGATACATACATACATACATGAAATAAAGCTGCGTTTTCTGACCCATTTCACACCACTCTCTCTCACCACTTAGCTTGATTGCTGATGGCCATGTCGCTGTGAAAATATCTGTATATTAGAATGACCAGATGAGATGAAGATGAGAATGACCTCTGACTTTACTTGTTTTCTTGCTTCACTTCTGTTTCTCTTTTCGTGCACCGATTAGTTTCAGCTGAACAGCCAATTCAAAGTGATTTCTCATATGACGAGCTCTGCTGCCGATTGAACATGCTGAATCGGCCGAAAAACCTCCGACGGGCAGACTAGAGCCGACAGATGCTCAAAAGCCTGGCTCAGACTGGCTTGGTGTGTCAGGGCCTTTAGTGACCGTATATTCAAGCTGGCTTAGTGTGATGGTCTGCAGGCAGGTGATGTCCTGTCACAACACATGTAATGTCAAATTTGGCATTTTGTACATTTAATGACCCTTTGAAATGTCACTGGTTAGTCGTTCTGCAGTGTTAAAAGGATAGTCCAGTGATTCAGTGTTGCTCCTCTGTAAAGCTGGCGGACTTCAGAGAAACAGTTTACTTAAAATGTGGAGCAAACGTTGATAAATCCTGACTTTTAGTGCCTAGAATTTGTCAAGTTGCTCAGTCGTGCATGATGTCAAAATGGTTTACTTCTGACTGGAAAAGTAGCCGGATCTTCCGTCGATCTTCGGCATCCTTTGAGCCTATGGAGCAGGCGCAGTAGCGTCCGCTCGGTCACATGGCTTGGCCACGGGGTCACAACGTCACAATGTCGTCACAACTTGCTAAGTCCGCTTCATAGTCCTCGTTCCAGCCTGGGTCTGGGTCTCATTTACATGAAGGAGGAAGGAAAATAACCCTCAATTCAGCATTTTACAACTTTTAGGATGCAATTGAAAATGATTGTAATAAGGGCTACTCAAGTGTTCATACTGGGAACATCCCTGGAAAGTCATTAACCTCTTTGTGGTTTTTTAACACAGACATAAATGGACAGGAACAAGAAGTTTGGGGGAAATCTATTACCTCCATGTCTGAGAGATATTGCATTATTTTTCTTAACCTAATAAAGATGTACAAACTGCAGCCACATGATTTTTTTTCAGACCTGCTCCTCACATATATTTTAGTCTCAATGTGAAAGATATCAACGTTTTACCTAATCAGAAGTCCTCTTGGGAAATCTTCCCAGCCATTGGTTTGCATTGGGTGAAAAATGAACGTCTATTAGCGTTTTTTATTCCACTGAAAGGCTGAGCTGAACTATAGCAGCTGATTAGAGCTGTAGCACCAGCAGGCACGCAGAGGAAAAGACACAGCTTGGTATCACTCATAGCATATTCATGAATACATACACACAGTTCACACAGTTCAATCTCCCACATACAGAAACACAAAGTTACGCACACTTTCATGACTTCTCTAGTATTTCCAGTTTCTCTGCAGGCTTTTTTTAGAGAGTAAAAGAGCGCTATTGTATTAAGTTACTAAGTAAAGACTTGTTTTGAGGAACGTAAGCTGCAAAAGATGAGAGATGGCACTAAACACATGGAACAACACCAAGACAATGTGTCCCTAAATGGAACCACAACATATCAGACATCAAATCGATAAAGGTGCGCTCATGATTTTAGTGTAGCTCCATTTTAAAAGGTGTCAATTTCCAAATTCTGAGCCTTAATATAGCATTAAACAGTTTGCAATGTAAAGATATCTGATACCTGAGTGGAGATTGAAGCTAATTTGTGCTTTGTTTATGTAGCCCCACTGACTCCCTAATCATCGCCGTTCTGTATTGCATTCACATTTTGATTACCACTGATAATTTGCTCCAACCCACAGCAGAAGCGTAACGTCCGCCCTCAGGTTCTGCCCTCAGGTTAATACTGTCAGCTCTATCAGCACTGTTGCCGGGTGACCATATTATCAAACCCCCAAACCGGGACCCTTAAGTGGACCGCACGTTCATTCATGTGCATTTGCAGCTTGAAACTGGGACAGTCCTGGACAAACGTGATATCTGGTCACTGTATGTTAGCAAAGTAAGCTGCAATCCATCCATCCATTATCTGTAAACACTTATCCTATTCAAGGTTGTGGGCGGCTGGAGCTGATCCCAGCTGACATTGGGTGAAGGTGGGGTACGCCCTGGACAGGTTGGTCTATCACAGGTTCACAGCCATTCACACCTACAGGCAATTTAGAGACAACAATTAACCCAACTTGTATGTCTTTGGACTGTGGGCGGAAACTGGAGAACCCAGAGAAAATCCACGCTAACACAGGGAAAACATGCAAACTCCACACAGAAGAGCCCCAAGCCGGACTGAAACCTGCAATCCCTCAGTCGTAGATATGCTTTGACTTTGGACTTCAGCAGCTTTAAACACAAAAATGTGTTAGCTTTTAAGTTCTTGTACAGCAGTTGACATTTAAGCATAATTAGCTGAAATACTCAAGTTATATTTTGCATTCACTTGCTAAGACAGCATGTTGTCAGCATCTATTAGAATGAAACCCAGCTGAAGCATCTTTGGTGACCCGTTATTGAGGTAAAACATCACCATATCTACCAGACAAAAGATTACAGAAAGGATCTAGTGAAGGTGCAGTGTGAGTTTTGCTCAAGGGGCTGTCATCATAGTGCTGTGAGGGTCAGAGCTGTGACAAGTCCAGAGTCAGATCTGCTTTGTCAAACCTGATGGAAGGTCAGCGTCGCCGCCAGTATGGTCCTGTTGCTATGTGAGGTGGCTGGCTTGTGCCTTGCTGGTGAGGGACTGTCGAACACAGCTAGACCGCGGTCAGGCCAAACTTGTCATGAGCAGTAAGGGACCAGCACCGTCAGACAAAGAAAATATCTCCTGACAGATGTCTGTGTTGAGTGTTTTCTTTTCCCATGAAGCTCTTTGTTGTGGGCTTTTTAGGTCACCTTGTCATGGAAAGTGTAGCAGGAGCGATGGAATGACTCAGACACCAAGGTTAGGGGAGGCTGCCACACCGAGCTCTATCTTTATGTTTAGAACGCTCAGTGCATAGAAATGTAAACATGTTGTGTAATTTCACAGCTTTTGTGGCATTTTTTTTGTGCAAAATAATGATGTTGCATACTTTTCTCTGCCTTCCCTCCCCATGCCCCATCTGTCCCTAAACCTTCTCTTCTATTCCCTCTATCTCGACGACCACAGGACCGTCTGTACTTTGTCATGGAGTATGTGAATGGGGGAGACCTCATGTACCATATCCAACAAGTGGGAAAGTTCAAGGAACCTCAGGCAGTGTAAGACATGTCCATTTACTAGCAACTGGTTTAATCCCACTGCGTCGTGAATACTTTTCTACAGTCAAATTTTGCTGCCATGTAAGAAAACTGACCTTTTCTTACATGCATGTCGCCTTATTACTGGAGCAAGCATGCTGCATGTGCTATAATGTGGCCATCTGATGGAATTATTTCTAAAAATACAGCAAAGCTTTAAGTGTTCTGCAGGTAAAGGTTACATTTCCATGTGTTTGACGACTGTAAATGTATGGTTGTTATTGCAGGTTCTATGCAGCTGAGATCGCTGCTGGTCTCTTTTTCTTGCACAGTAAAGGAGTCATCTACAGGTGAGTATTAACTAGCTTATACGCTGCATGCTGTTTTTTTAAATTCAATGGATGCATTTAGAGGAACAGTGTGTAACTCTTTGGTTGATCTATTGGCAGAACTGGAAAATAATACTGTTAATAGCTATGTATTTAGTGGATACTAGGGGTGCTAATTTAGCTTTTTTTAACCGACCCTCGTTGACCAATTCTTAACTGTTAACCGACAAGATTAATGCATTGTATGAAGCGGTGCGCTAGCTGCAGTGTATGAGTCTGTAGTTCACCCATCAGGAGAGCTACCGTAGCAGCCACAGTGCTGCTTGTAGTACTGTTATGCACACATGCAGCCACTTTAGTCTCACTGTACAGTTTAGTTTAGCTGTGAGCTTGTCAGCTGTGTGTCTGCTCGGCGTAACATTAGCGACTGTCCGGTGTCCTTTTTTGTTTGATTTGTGTTACATTTGGAGATGTAGTGTTTCCGGTGGCTTTGTGCCCACGTTGTCACACACATACGATCTGTCAGCCCAGTATAATGTTCGCAAGTGTTTGACAGACCGGGTCTGTGCGGACGGTCGGTGGCGTTACACTGGAGCTGTGAATGTAGCTGTAGCAGTGTGTGTACAGTTTATTTGTCAGAGAATAAATGCCACAACTCCTCAGCTCAAGACCGGAGCCAGCTCAGACTCAGGCTCAGACTCTGTTAAGGTGGAGCTATTAAGGTGGACCAGCTTTTCTCCTGAAACTGACAAGCTGCTCCTCTGAGATATGCTCAGCTTTTCATTTCATTCTTTTAACCATATAACCGATAGCATTAATGGCTTACAATTCGTAATGTTGGTTAACCGGTAATTATTAACATCCCTAGTGTATAACTGACTGATAATAAGAAACGTTGTGTTTTTGTTACCTTAGAATGAGCCATGTATATCTACATAGGGAGCGGGTCCTCTTCATGGAGCATGTTTCTACAGTAGTCCAGAATGGACAAACCAAACACTAGCTCTAGATAGGGACATGCAAGTTTTGGTGTCGGCCACCGTACTTCTCCTACAGGCTTTGCACGCAGGAAAAGTGTAAGTTGGTTGCAATCTGCAGCCTCGCTGCTAGATGTCACCAAATCCTACACACTGCATCTTTAAAGTAATAATGAGACATTTTGTAATGTAATAAATGTGTTTTTTTAAACAACCCAGCGACAGAAACTTGGGTTTGTTTATAATAATTAAAATCAGAATTAGAGGTACTTAGTTTTGGCAGTGAATGATAAAAAAAAAAAAGAAAAGTCACCATCTTCAAGGATGTTTTGATTGTCCGTGTGCCTCCGCAGAGATCTGAAGTTGGACAATGTGATGCTGGACTGTGAGGGACACATCAAGATTGCTGACTTTGGCATGTGTAAAGAGAACATGTCAGAAGGAGTGACCACACGCACCTTCTGCGGCACTCCAGACTACATAGCCCCAGAGGTAAGGCCGAACATGGAGGGATGTGTGCGTCCATGTTGTGATGCATGAGGTCATCTTTGTCACTGTCTGGTCTGAGCCTGTGTCACCCCTGTGCTCCAGATTAAGGTCACTGCCTGAGGACAGCACACACACACACACACACACACACACACACACACACACACATGATGTAAGCATTCCAGTCTGACAGATGCCCAGTGAGTCCGCTGGTAAATCAACCCAAACATACGAGCTGGGGTCTCAGTGTGTTCCGGTGGGTTTTCTCCTGAGCATCATCATCATCATTTTACAAGTCCATAAATTTCATGGTAATTACGTGATAATTACAAAGTGACCTATATGAAATTTCTTTAGAATTACTGCCAAATTACCTCAGTGTTTACCTCAAAATTGATCAAAAATTACTTCATTATAAACATTATTTAATAATTATATGCATATCAGCACACATGGAAATAAAGCAGTAGAATATAATTGTTAAATAATATTTATAATAAAGTAATTTTCAATAAATTTTGAGGTAATACTGGGATAAATTGGCAGTAATATACAAAGAAATTTCAAATAGATTACTTGCTAATTATCACCTGATTACTGTGAAATTTGCAGACCTGTCATTTCAAGTGCTACCACTTTGTCCTTTATCAGAATGTTGTTTCGATCAGTTTCTGCAACAATTATTTCATTCAATACAATTACACCTTGTCAGCTGTGATCATCATTTAGCCAAGACAGTTACCTAGATACCTGTTTTATTTATTTATTTATTTATTTTTTTGGTCTTGTTGACTGGCAACATCCATATAACAATGTGGACATGGAAAGTAGTATGTATGTGTTAACATTTTGTTTTTCACAGCAATAGGAAGTTTTACCAGGATGCATTTTCCTCATTGAATGCGTATCACAATAGTTGAAACAGTTTGTCCCTAGAAGGGTTTTCATGGTAGCATCAATAACATGGTGTGATTTTACTGACGGCAAACTAAATGTTTTAATTCATTCCTCAGAAAGGCATTGACATATTTAAAGACACTATGACTATGCTTTTTTTAATTTCTGCATTGTTGTAATCGGTTTAACACTGATCATAATGTAATACAAAATACATAAGTAAACCATCTCAAAGAGGGGAAGTGTCTTCCCCAGGAAGTTGCTAAGCAAAAGTGCTGTCTGTGATTCATGGACTCTGGAAACAGGCCAATTAAGTTAATGTATTTATCAGTCTCTCTTAATTTCACCCAATATAATAGTAACAAGAAAGGTGTGATGCTACAGCTTGCAGCAGTTTATACTTGATGTACTGATTTAGTTTTTCCTACTCTGTAGTCATTATCAGTTAGTTGCTGCTATTTAATGGTGGGCTCAGTTATTGATTCCCACTAAAACCCCCTCTGACAGACTGGGAGGTTAATTCTACCCAGTGGACGCAGGGTGAACACGCTGTGACCATTCAGAGTCAGACTGACACTAATGCGCCAGCCAGGGATGACACAGCGGGGGGTGGGAGCAGCTACTGTTTCCATAGCGCTGTGAGCCAATGCACACATTTGATATCACACACTGTATGCTAAGTCTCACACACACACACACACACACACACACACACACACACACAATGTCACACGGTCACATGCATGATACAGCATCACATGCATACACAATTGTGCACACACAAACACACACACACTCAAAAACACTCCTAAGTGTAGGCTGACCTTAAGAGTTGTGACATTTTCAGAGATAGTGTGTGACAGATGGAAACAGCACGGTTAGTGTGGGTGAACTGGGAACGTATGGAGCAGGCCCCTGTCCAAGAGATCTTCAACTCACACCTCCGGGGGAACTTTTCTGGCATCCTTATGGAGGTTGGGGACATTGAAACTTGAGTGGGTGATGTTCAAAGTTTCCATTGCTGAGGCTGCAGCGGTGAGTCGTGGTCTAAAGGTCATGTGTGCCTCAAAGGGCGGTAAGCCTCGAAAACCGTTATGGACACTGGTGGGCAGGGATGCCGTGATATATTAGGTCGAAGAACTCTGGAGGCAGTTGCAAGGCAAGAAGGAGGCAAAGCAGCAGGTGTGGGAAGAGTTCAAGGTGCTTCTGGAAAACCATCCAGCACCTCAGGAGGGAGAAACAGGGGAACCATCCAAGCTGTGTACAGTAAGACACTGTTGATCACAAGTGAGGAGGTAATCGGGTGGTTGAAAGACACTTTCAGGAACTCCTGAATCCGACTAATATGCCCTCTATTGTAGAGGCAGAGCTGGAAGCTGATGGAGGATCATTGTCAATTTACTTGATGGAAGTCACAGAGGTAGTCAGACAACTCCACATTGGCAAAGCCCCTGGGATTGACGAAATCCGTCCAGAAATACTGAAGGCTTTGGGTGTGGAGGGGCTGTCTTGGATGATGCGTCTCTTCAACATTGCATGAAAACCGGGGACAGTGCTTAAGGAGTGCCAGACTGGGGTGGGGGTTCCCCTGTTCAAAAAGGGGAACCAGAGAGTGTGTGCCGATTACAGGGGTATTATACTACTCAGCCTCCCTGGTAAAGTCTACTCAAAGATGTTGGATAGGAGGCTGATAGTTGAACCTCAGTTTGAAAAGGAACAATGCAGATTCTGTCCTGGCTGCGGAGCAAGGGACCAGCTCTTCACTCTCGCAAGGATCCTTGAGGGGATCTGGGAGTATGCCCATCCAGTCTACATGTGTTTTGTGGACTTGGAGAAGGCGTAAGACCGGGTCCTCTGGGAGATACAGTGGGAGGTGCTGTGGGAGTATGGGGTGAGGGGTCACTATCCATTCTCTGTACGCCCAAAGCCAGAGCTATGTTAGGGTTATCGGCTGTAAGTTGGACTTGTTTCCGGTGGGGGTTGGCCTAAGTCAGGGCTGGGCTTTGTCACCAGTCCTGCTTGTGATATTCAGGAACAGGATATCGAGAAGTAGTCGGCTGGAGGAGGGTGTGCAGTTCAGTGTGCTTTTTGCAGATGATGTGGTCATGTTAGCATCATCAGTCCGCGACCTCTAGCACTCACTGGATTGGTTCGCAGCCAAGTGTGAAGTGGCTGGGACGAGGATCAGTACCTCTTAATCGGAGGCTGTGGTTGTACTCCAGGTAGGGAATGAGTGAAGAAGTTCAAGTACCTCTGGGTCTTGTTAGTGAGGGAGGGTTCAATGGAACGTGAGATTGGCTGGAGAGTCGGAGCAGCGGGGGCAGGTATTGCATTTGCTTTACCGCACCATTGTGATGAGCTGAGCCAGAAGACAAAGCTCTCTACTATCTACTGGTTAGTCTTTGTTGCTAATCTCACCTATGGTCATGAGGGCTTGGTCATGACAGAAAGAACAAGATCGTGGGTACAAGAGGCCGAAAGGGGTTTTCTCAGGATGGTGGCTGGCGTCTCCCTTAGAGATAGGGTGAGAAGCTCAGCCATCTGTGAGGGACTCAGAGTAGAGCTGCTGCTCCTTTGTGTTGAAAGGAGCCAGCTGAGGTGGCTCGGGCATCTGGTAAGGATGCCCCCCTGAGCACCTCTCTAGGGAGGTGTTCCAGGCACGACCAGCTGGGAGGAGGCCACGGGGAAGACCCAGGACCACACTGGCTTGGGAACGCCTCGGTATCTCCCAGTCAGAGCTGGTTAATGTGGAAAGGAAAGTTTGGAGTTCCCTGCTGGAGCTGTTGGCACTGCGACCTGACCCCGGATAAGCAGTTAACAATGAGTGAGAGAGTGAGAGTGAGAAGGAAACAGGAGAAATTTGATATCAGTCATGAACAACAACTACATTTGCAGAGTTTTGACAGAGGCCTTTGGCCCATGTCTGAAATTTAAATACAGTTACCAGACGTCACATTGACAAGTTGTAGGTGTTTGGACTTTTGGGGGTTTTAATTTAAGCTCCAGCTATAGTTTCCAAAGTGTTGAGAACCAGCATGATGGGCGCCAGAGGCGGAGAGCCCCAGCTGCCACCCGGAATGAGGAAAACACTCATGCAATATATTGTATTTGTGTTTATATGAGCTGCTGTAGTGATGGTACTTCTGAAATATAACTGTGTTGGTGATGCGTTTGTGCATGTTTGTATCTCAGTATGTGTGAGATGAGAAAGATTTTTCACACTTTTCTTCCTCACACACACCTGCCCACACGCTGATAAGGGAGTACGTTTCTATGTAGCGGTGGGTTCCCTGGTTGTCAGCACACATGTGGCAGAAAGCAGTATATTCCTGCGTCTACACACATATGCTAGAACACAGTTTACTCTGACCTACATAGCCAGTCATTGGTAGCTCCTGTCTGGGAGAAATGCTCGCACTAATGTGAATTTACACCTCAATGACTTTGACACAGAGACGAAGAGATAGCGAGGAAGAGAGAGAGAGAGAGAAGGGAGAGAGCAGAAAGAGAACACAACGGCAACATAAGATATTAACTGAGAGGGACTCTGAAGGAGAGAAGCAAAGAAAGCAGGAATTGAAATGAGAAAAGGTGACCTCGTGATGGCTGTGCCCAGCATTTCAGAAGGGCATTTGAGGATGTTTAGCTGTCTGACACGGGCCATTTCCCTCTACGCCCTAGTTGGTCCCCACTGCAGTGTGGCATGAGGAGGTATGGGTGTCCCTGCTCACTCACTCTGTGGACTGAAAGAGCAACTGGGTTGTTTGTAATGTCAGAATGATATGTAAGGGATAATGAAAGGGTTTATTTCACAACAATGACTCGCTAGCTGCACATTATCCCGCTTATTACATAGCTACAATAATTTGACACAAAAAACCACAGTTTGACATCAGAACAGCGTCCACAGCAGCGGTCTGTTTATATATATATAACAATCTGCTATAAAGAAATAACAGACCGTACAACACTGTGATCAGAATTGAATATTCAGCTACGTCATGTAATAAACAACAGTGCAGCCTTTTAGATGCGCTTTATACTGTCGTGTTACAGAGTGCTATAGAGTGCCACTTTTCAGATCTTTGAGGCGTGACTGCAGTCGCCAGAAATAAAAAGAAATGTATTATTGCCTCTAGATTTTTTTAGGACACATAAAGAGTGGAGTATTTTTTTATGTATTTTATTTCGTAGAACAAAACAAAATCTCTTTAGATTGTGTTAACCACAGACCATATTTCAGGCATCTAACTACAAACCCATTCAAAAAAGCTACTGACTTCCAGATGAGCGAACCGCAAGTGCTAACATGCTAACTCATTTTTGCGTTTTAGGACTCATTCCTGAAGCACAGGACTGTAGAAGTAGAGTAGGAATGTCTGGCACAACTTCACCACTACTAGGTGAAACTTTTGTGACACTTGTAGTATGCAGAAAATTTTTATTGTTAGACTTCATTATACTTTCACAACCAGCACTGATTTGTACAAGAGTGGTTTGTCTGGGACATTAATTTTATCTGTAATGTTTTCATTTGTTTTAATGAAGGAACTTAATTGATTTTAAACCAAACATTTTAAACTAATTTCTCGCTCATGCAGGCTCATATCAACTTTGAATGGTATATTGCACATTTATAATTAAGCCCAAGTATTTAGCTTCAGGCATCTTGATCATGCACAGTTCAGGGTTGTTAAAGATACAGAGATATAGTTTTATTTTTGTTGCTAAGTAATGATTTTGGGTGGCTGATCCTTATTTCTCAAAAGTTTGAGGACTGGAATAGCAACAGCAGAGTCAGTGTCTGGCCACATGCCCTTGCGGTGGCACCTCCAATTTTAAACTTAAATTGCCAATTACCGAGCGTTCAAACCAGTGTTTTCAGATCAGCGCTATTAGTAGTCTTACAAAATCACTTCAGCTGTGGTTGGAAAAATGAGTGAGATGTGAGAAAAAGTCGGGGGGGGAAGGAGGTGAAAAAGAGAGAGTGCGAAGGAAACAGCACGAGACAGAAGTGCAGAGAGCATGAATATGCGGGCATCTTGCAAACAAGTTGGCAGCCATGAAAAAGTTCACTTCTCTGCCAGATTATTAAAAGATCCAGTAATTAGAATATGCTTGTTCTTTTTCACATCCTCCATATTGAGCTTGATGATATAACCGTCCTTTCCTCCCTGCCTCAGGGCTCCAATTGCATATTTTTTCTCTGATACAATTAGTTTATACATCCTACTGCATGTCACTAAAATGTATTTTCCCTTTTGGGTTGATTAACATCATCGTCTTATGTCAGTACGTAACTGAAAATAGATACATGATGCATGCAAATAAATATTTTAAAGTGTCACTGACACCAACACAGCATATGCTGCTGTAGTTCAGTTCTGTATTAGCATATGTAATATTAGCACTGTCAATCTATTAAAACTGCAAATTAATCACACACATCAAATTCATCAAGTTCAAAATGTACTTTAAAGGGAGATTTGTCAAGTATTTAATACTCTTATCAACATGGGAGTGGGCAAATATCCTTGTTCAAATGTATCTATTAGTAATCAGTTAACACAAAACAATGATAAATATTGTCCAGAAACCCTCACAGGTTCTGCATTTAACATAAAAAAATATGCTCAGATCATAACATGGTAAACTGCAGCCCAACAGGCAACAACAGCTGTCAGTGTGTTGACTTGACTATGACTTGACCCAAACTGTGATTATCATAAAGTGGGCTTGTCTGTAAAGGGGAGACTCGTGGGTACCCAGAGAACCCATTTACATTCACACATCTTGAGGTCAGAGGTCAAGGGACCCCTTTTGAATATGTCCATTCCAGTTTTTGTATGGAGAGTTATTTAGCCTCCTTCGCTACAAGCTAGTTTGACACGCTTGATGCCAATGACTCCTTAGATTCAGTGGCGTTAAAATGAATTTGTGTCAACGCTTTAATGTTGCATTAACTTAGACAGCCCTAGTAATTATATAATATGTACTGGCCCATATAGAAATGTAAAACATTCATCTATCATTTACTCAGCCTTTAGTTCAAAATAGGGATGATATATGGACAGTAATAATTCATTAAAAACTTGAGCAAACCTTCGAGGAGGGTCTTGTCACTTAAAGGAGAACAGCTGGTCCATCTTAACAGTCTACCTTAAGAGAGTCTGAGCTTGAGTTGTAAGGACCAGGAAGTTGGTGCAGGTCTTGAGCTGAGAGGAGTTGTAGCATTTATTCAGAGGCAAATAATCTCTTCATACACTGCTACAGCTATGGTCACAGCTAGAACGCCACTCGCCGAAGTTACGCCGGACTGACAGACCATGTGTGTGACAAAGGTGGGCACGAAGCCACCAACAGCTCTTCAGTTGCTAACGTAGCGCAAACACACACTTGCTATTGTTACGCCAGGCGACAGGATATTGTTACACCGGGCAGAGACACAGCTGACAACCTGCTAAACTTAACTAAATGTGCAGTGGACTTTTATTAGGAAAGTGGCTGCATGTGGCTGATAATACATGCAACACTGTGGCTGCTAACTCTCCCAGATGAGTAAACTGGGGCTCACTGAATGAGATGCACTAATGTTGTCGTTCAACTGTTAATGATTGATTAACGAAGGTCGGTTATCGGTTAATTTTTTCATAATTAACATCCCTAGTTCATAGCTTGAGAAAGCGGTTTGATTCAGCTTAAGACTTACAGTTAAATATAGAAGAAAAGGCCTGTATTACAAATTTAGGATGTGGATAGTTTGAAAGACAAACAAATCTAACAAAACATACCATACAGTTGCATTGTGGTTAATGTAAATCCAGGGTTTTGAATCACATGGGAGTTAATTTGGGGGCATCTCTGCCTCTGCTGCTTTGATTTTGACCATGCATTTTTAGTTTGTTTCTCACAAGCCACCCCAACTTTCTGCAAGTGCAATAACAAATTGCATGGGTGGCCCTTTAAGTCGCACAATACATCTCTTAAAAAGGTGCTGTTCATCGTTTGTGCTGCTTGCAGTGCAGGACGTGCAACCTCAAGGCTACTCATTATAGTTTTTTTTTTTTTTTTTTTAACACACATTACTCTATACTGAGCTCACTTTTTCCCAGACTGTTCAGACAGATACTTGTATATGATGCTACAGATATAAAAACGATCAGTGCTAGTCAACTCTGTCTTCTGCATTTGGCCACAAGTTCTCATCCATATCACAACTCTTCTTGTAATACATGGGGAAAAAAATCCTTCTGCATTCCCAGTCCATCCCTGGCAATCCTCTGCAGATATGTTCAGACACAGAGCATTCATTGCATCAAAGAGGGACATCTGATCATGTGGCTGGTGGTCATAAACTTTCCACCTCCATGAAGGAGAAGAAATCCTCTATTGGAGTTGAAGAATGGGGAGTAAGGTGGGAGGAAAAGTGACTCCTCCTGGGATGGGCTACAAAAAACAGCCTGGATTCTTCTGCCTCACTTGCCCCATTTCCTCACCTGACACAAGTTTTTCATAAAGGTCAACCCAGAATGAAAATAAGACACCCAGAGTCCCAATTAGATGGGTTTATAATGGTATGTAAAAAATGTGATAACATTTTATTGATTTTAAAGATGTGCAATGGAAATTATTAATAAAAAACCCTTGATTTCAAAATAAAATTGACAATAATAATAAAATTGATAAGAACATTAATAATAATAATAATAATAATAAAAATTGATAAGAACATTAATAGGGTTAGCACTCTCGCCTCACAGCAAGAGGGTTGCAGGTTCGATTCCGGCTTGGGACTCTTCTGTGTGGAGTTTGCATGTTCTCCCCGTGTAAGCGTGGGTTTTCTCCGGGTACTCCGGCTTCCTCCCACAGTCCAAAGACATGCTTAGGTAGGTGTGGATGTGAGTGTGAATGGTTGTCTGTCTCTATGTTGTCTGTCTCTATGTGCCCTGCGATGGACTGGCGACCTGTCCAGGGTGAACCCCGCCTTCGCCCAATGCCAGCTGGGATCGGCTCCAGCCCCCCGCGACCCCTAACAGGATAAGTGGTTGACGATGGATGGATGGATGAAGAACATTAATAAAAATAATAATAATAATAATAATAATAATAATAATAAAAAGTTTGATTGATCTTGCGCATTGGAAATTATTATCAAAAAATAAATAAATAACATCATATGAAACACTGGGTAATAGTATAGAAATGTGCAAAATGGGCTGTAAATACACAGGGATTTGGTGGTACTTGAGTCTGAGAGAGAAAAGTGCATTTTGTGTCAAAGCAATGAAAAAGGATCCACAGTTCAGTCATCGCTGACTTCTGCGTGACGAGTTTAGAATGAGTGAACTCAGTATCGGGTAGTAACAGTAATATCATTAGTGAATGAAACCAACCGCAGCGGGCACATACAGCACCGAGGAATGTTTTTAAAAAACACTGTTAAAGCACGGCTTGATGCACACTGTGTCTGCTCCACAGCACACACATTCCTCAAAGGGATCCGATAACAACAAAGAGGCCGATATTCACGTAGCACCCTGTAACAGCGTCGGTCATGAGGGCGCTGTGGTGTTCAACCACACTGTTCCGGTATGGAGGTTTATGGGAGCAGATGTTGTGTAGTGCTCTTGCATGTTTGTTCGGTTGTGTGTGTAGTGAGGAGAGAAGCCTTGAATAGCTAGCAGTCTGATCCACAACTGTCACGTAGCATTAAGCCTAATGGGAGAGAAATGTCTGCAGCAATACGCATGCACACACACATAAACACATATACGCAAACACAGACTGTACGTGTGCACAAATAAACACAGATGCACACAGATACTCAAGCAGGAAATATGCTTTGAAGATATTATAGAGGAAATATATTCAGAATCATATGTTCGTGTACACAATTACACTACCCACATTCACCGCCACACACACACACACACACACACACACACACACACACACACACACACACACACACACACACACACACACACAAATGTACCACAGTGAATCAGAGCAGCTCTAATGGCCAGAGGCTTTCATACAATAAAGTAAAAAATAAAGCAGGATGAGAGCAGGGAATGTTAGGCGCGGGTCACGCTTGTCTTTTTCCATCAGTCGCGACCCGGCAGAAGGAGAGAGAGCACTTTATGTATTTATCAGCCTCATGAAACAAACAAGCATCTTTGTACATAATAAATAAATAGAAAGCTGAAGATCTGGACTCAACGTGCTGGTTCGGAGCACCAAGGTCACCGTGCCTGAAACTGTAGATGTCCACTGGTGGTGTTGCATACAGGCGATGGGTGGCAAGGGCAGCGAGTCACAGCAGCGTCACATTAGCGCAGCGCTGCACACGATGGCCTGAAACTGATCTAAACAGTCGCTTTTTGCTGAACTCTAATTGTCCTCTCTGGCTTTTTTTGTGCCTCACTCTCACTGGCTCTGAATCCCACCCTCCCACCAAGTCTAACTAACTAACAACATCATGAGAATACAGCCTTTTCTTATTTCTGGTATCTATTTTGTTAAATGGTAGGAAAATTAAGATGTGTCCTTTTGTCTCGCTGTCTTGATCTGTTCTCTGCTCACATTAATGTCCAAGACAAGATCATTTGTGCTACAAGGGATTGAGTCTACAGCCATGTTATTAGATGTTAACCAGTAAAGTTTGCCATGTTCATCTTAGTTTAGACTAGTGGCACTAAAGCACTAAACGACTGAGGCTGATGGGAATGTCATAAACTAATAAATAATTAGTTTATTACTATATCATATTATGTTATTATATTTTAGATTATGGGCTGCATGGTGGTGTAGTGGTTAACACTGTCACCTCACAGCAAGAGGGTCGCAGGTTTGAATCCGGCTTGGGGCCCTTCTATGTAGAGTTTGGATGGTCTCCCCGTGTTAGCCTGGGTTTTCTCCAGGTTCTCCGGCTTCCTCCCACAGTCCAAAGACATGCAGGTTAATTTATGACTCTTAATTGCCCGTAGGTGTGAATGTGAGCGTGAATGGTTGGGATAAGTGGTTGACGATGCATTGGATGGATTTTATATTATTCGGGCTGTCTAAGTTAACACGATAATAATGCATTAACACAAATTTGTTTTAATGTCACTCATTTATTTAAGGCATTAACACAATTTGCGGTTTTCAGGTTGTAGCGGGCCCAGTTTTAAAGCTAGAGTGAAGATACTCACATCATATAAAACAAAGGAATCCACTGGTACCAGTCATGTCATACTAGGAGGTCAAATAATGCTCTGAACATTTAACAAAATTTTGGCGAGGAAAAGCTGTCGTGGCCATTTTCAAAGGGGTCCTTTGACCTCTGACCTCCAGATATGTGAATGTAAATGGGCTCTATGTGTACCCACCAGTCTCCCCTTTACCCTTTTCCCCTTTCCCGAATTTCCCTCCGGGGATTAAAAAAGATTCATCTTATCATATCTTATCTTATCTTATCTTACAGACATGCCCACTTTATGATAATCACAGTCAGCTTGGATCAAGTCATAGTCAAGTCAGCACACTGACACACTGACAGCTGTTGTTGCCTGTTGCCTGTTATTTTTAAACTAAATCCAGTACCTGTGATGGTTTTGAACAGATAAAAAATGTGATTAATTTGTGATTAATTTTTTTTGATTAATCGTGATTAATCGTGATTAATCATGCGATTAAATGTGATTAAATATTTCAATCAACCCTAATTATTATTATTATGTTTAAGTGTCTTCAGTGTTAGAAAAGAAAATGTGTGTTATCTTATTGTTTTTCACACCACTGGACTGTTGTCCTCAGAGACGTACTTCCCTTTCTTCCTCTCTCTCCTTCACTCTGCCCCTTTCTATCTCTCTTCCTCTCCGTTTTCATTCCCATGACACAAACCGACACGAGGCTGCAGATCTCCTTGCTACATTGACCTGATGTGTCTGCATGCTTTCCATGCTTAAATCCTTTATTGCACATGGTTTCGCAAGAGACACTGAGGTCAAATCTCAGTGACACACCACAAACAAATGTGCCACATTAGGTCCTCGATGACGAGCTGTCATCTTGCATTGGCCTAGTTCACCATGTCATGGTAAAAGTGTTTCCTCTTAGCAGATCAGTAGAGTAATAAACAACTTGACTCTCCTCATTAAAGACATAGCATCTGTCTTATTTCTGTTTGGAGGCGAGTAGAGCGATCCACTATTTGTTTCGCAGTACTTTTGTTTTCAGTTTACAAAGATAACGATTCATCCCTTATTGAGGTATTTAAACAGAGGCGGCACAAAATCTTTCAGTCTTCAGAGGGCGTAGTTGAATTCATCGGCAGCTGTCAGGGCAGGCTGAAGGTCGGCACGACTCCTGCAGGAAGCAGGATTTGAACAGGCAAGCTTGGGGATTTCACTCACCATGGAGTCTTTGACCCTCGAGCTAATTAAACAAATATCAAGGCAAGATAAAGGAAGGGGGCTTTTCCCTACTGCATCCTCCTGCCTTCTTGCCAAAGAACTAAGGAAAGCTGAGGATTAAGGCTTAGCACTTCCCACCTTCTTCTTCACCATGTTCGCTTTCATGCAAAAGGATGGGCATCATTTTAACATCGTGCTGTCACTCTGGTTTATAGTCTCATTCTTGTTCTGTTTCATGTGAACAGTCTATGATCTCGAGGAGTTCCTACACATTCACAGATGTAACGATACATACAGTATACGAGCTGTATGTTAAATAGTTGTCATATCCTTTACATTTTGTAAGGGTCAAGCAAAGCACTGCTGAAACACTGACTGCATTTTCAAAGCATAATTTATTTGATTTATAATGTGATATACGCATATGTGTTTGGGTTTATGACACAGTCTGCCTCATGCAGCAACTTTCTCTTAAATTTCTCTTATATTTCCTCTTAATTTTCTGTCTTTTCTGTCACCTCCAGATACGTTCTTAACCATTCAAATCTGCTCTTACCCAGGTGGACTGAATAATGAATCCCACTTTATCATAAATTGCAGGCGTGTGGCCGATATTAGCATAGCTGATGCCCCTGAACACTATAGGGTTGGTGTTTAGCCATGTGCAAATACTGTGAAACATGCCCACGAACTGGAGAGAAATAAATGCTGTAAGAAGAAGAAGAAAGTAGATAGGATATGAAGAATGGATGGATAGATGGATAGAATAAACTTAAACAAAATGAACGTGATTTTCCAGAGCATCTGTCCTGGCATTTACAGGAAATTCAAAAAAATCAAAGAGCAGTATGTAATGTAATATCATCCAAGGGTTTTTATAGTCTGTTGAGATCAATGGACCAATACTATTTCTTAAGCATCATATGTAATAATCAAATCATTATAATTACTCTAAAACATATAGTAATCTAAATATGATTGTATGATATTCATGCATTTTTTTTATGTTCAGCAAATTTAAAACTTACATTTCCTTGTGTTACAAGGATACAAACAAATATAATAGAAAGAGTGAAGACAATGGAGTAGAAGCGCTGCTGGGTCTTTGTGGTAACATGCTGGTGCTCTTTGGATCCTTCAGGTGTACTGGGCTTATTCAGTCATGTGAATGACTGTCATTTCATGGGTGGAATATGGTCCCAAAAAAGTACAAAATGCAAGTTTCCCTCAAAAATTATCCCAGGAACACTATAGTGTTTGAATATAATTAAAATGCCTTTATATTACATGGCAGTAATTGTTTAAAATGACCAATGCGTTGCGACCATCATACTTCTTCATCAGGTTCACTGTCACTGTGGACAGTGTTCACAGACTCAATAAGGGAAAAAAATGTTTTTATGTCACTTCCTGCATGAAGCCCAATGTCTCACAGATTGCTCTGAGAAAATCATAAATGTTAGGATATGTAATGTTATGCTAGTTGTAGTAGTCCCGTATATTTTTAGTATATTCCAATATTTTTGTATTTTATGGATATATTTCTTATATTTGTATCTATTTAGTAGAACTCCATCAGAATAACATCTCTGAAAATCTTGCAATCTGAATTAATTAGGGATTACAGATTGTATTGTCAATAAATCAACTTGTTAATTTGATTAACTAAGTACAGTTACAATCTGGAAGAGAGCTTAATGTAAGGCCATTTGTAATTTACCATACAGAAAAAGATGATCTATTTCTGTACTATACTTGAGTATTTGTCTGCAAATGATATGATTCAGATCGTTCTAGTACAGTTCCAGATTGGACTTGGGCACATCACTGGGCATACTGTACAGCAGCATACCACTAAAAGTACAGAGGTTGCGATTGCTGTCTGCCCAGATCCAGGACTTGGCCTCCATGTGCACGTTAACCTGGTCTCCCTTCTGAAGAATCAGCACCACCCCATTAGAGCCGTTATCGGTGACGTCGGAGCCGGTTGGGTGCTCGGCGGTGCCCACAGCAGCCTCGCCGTTCTTGTACATGAGTAAGAAGCCGGGGTGTCCTCCATTCGAGTGAGAGTAGAGAGTGAAGTGGTACACGCCGCTAACTGGAGCTGTAAAGACTCCTGCACAGGAAGAGGAAGAGTCACTTTAAAGTTAATGTTACGGTTGATTTACGAGAGGCTGAGGAATGAAGCGTATCACAATGTGACAGGATTGTGATAAACAAGCTGCAGTACGTTACCTGTTGTGGGATCGTAGCTGTCACCTACGTTGGTGATGACTTTCTTGTAGATAAGCTTGGTCTCGGTGTCAAATGGCCCAATGTGCATTTGGTTCTCTTCCAGTGCAGCTGAGAAGGCCACTTTACCTGTCAAAGAACAGAAAGCGCTGTTGAAAATGTGTTTTTCTCTAAAGCTACACTAACCCATTATATATTTTTGTGTATAGATAGCACTGTTGTATTGTCTTAAAGGTACACAAAAGAGCATCCAATCTCCACAGTTCATACTTTAAATCAAACTTTAAGGTCCTTCCTAGGTTGAGATGTCAACGTATTTACCTTCAGTCATTGTTGTCTTAACGTCTTCCACTGCTGCAGCTGTTTGGTCAACTTTATTCTTCAGCTCCTCCTGCACAGTTTGATTTGTTTCTAATTTGGCCTCCAGCGCTATAATAAAAATACATTAAGTGCAAGACGGATGACAAAATACAAAAAATAATTAGTTTTTAATTGAAAGCAGAAAAAGTATGTAAACAGCAGTATACGACATATTCAGTCTGAAGCTTTCTGTTTAAAAGTTACACAACTGTCACTAAAAAGATCCACTTAAAAACCATTAAAACACATTTAATCATCACTGTGCAAAAATTCCATAATAACCTTTCAGCGTATTGTAATTCAAGTGTTTTGAGAGAGAAAACTAGACTTCTGCACCTCCTCATGGCTCTGTTTTAAGAGAAAGAAAATCTAATCCATGACAGAAGACTTTGACCAATCACAGGTCATTTCAGAGAGAGAGCGTTCGTATTGGCTGTTCATTCAGTGGAGGCAGCTGTCAATCACTCACAAACTCAGATCAAACAGTTAAACTAAGCAGCACTGATCAAACATGAATCAATATTCAGTTACTGTAATGAATATTTCTCACCTCAAATGTTTTCAGTAACATCTTGTTGTTACCGTTTTTCTGTAAAATGAGAAAGTTTGACCCGGCAGCCATGTTGAGATCAGTTCAGGAAATACCAAGCACCGCCCACCAGCCAGAGCAGAAAACATTTGAAGCAAGAAATAGGCATTACAGTAACACAATATCGATTCATATTTGATCAGCACTGCCTAGTTTGACCCTTTGATCAGATTTTGCCAGTGATTGACAGCTGCTCAGAGATGGCAGGCTCTAGCTCAGCTCTGATTGGTTGTTTTCCTCCAGTCTGTGAAATCTTGCAGATGCCATGAGGAGTACCAGAGGACACAGAGGAACATGATTTCTTTCAGATTACCTGTCTCAGGCGCTACTGGCAGGATATAGTGACCGTTTTATATAATGACTTTTTTAATCATATTTGTTCCATTTCTACACTCTGCTGCTTTAATGTATACACATATACAGGGAAGAGAAATATGAGCACATTTGACAGATTTACTATAAACCTTGAAAGCTTTTTTTTTTTTTTTTTTTGCTTGCCTTGATCAGCTGTTTTAAGTGCCTTTATCTCAGCGTCTGTTTTTTCAAGCTTTGTGTTCATTTCCTGACCCAGAATCTCAGTGGTGTTCAGTCGAGCATCTAACTCTGTGGAAGAGACAGAAAACAGTATGAACTGAGGATTAGACACTATCGATTGGCTGTAAACTACCTGTTAATATTATGGTAGCAAACTGGTATTTAAATTAAAGCTGGTAGCTGTGCATACATCTTCTTTTTACCTTGATTTATGTTCTCCAGTGCCTCTACTTTTGTTTCAGTAACTTCAAGCTGTGCGTTCATTTCCTTGGCCAGGCCCTCGGCGGCTTCTACTCTGGACTTTAGCTCTGTAGTGGAAGATGTAAGATAAGACAAACTGCATGAAATCAGCCATTACATCTCATTTAAATCAGAGAAGTGATTAGATGGTACGCAGTGTTTCAGTCACCCTAATGACCCAATTACTCATTCATAATCAAATGTAATTTTCACCTACCTTGATCAGCTGTCTTGAGCACCTGCACTTGTCTCACAGTATCTTCCAGGCTGATCTTCAGCTCTCCAGTCAGACTTTCACTGGCTGACAACCGAGAATTCAACCCTTTGGTCGAAGGGACGGGGTTAGGAAAATTAAAAACAATATTAAAATCAATGAGTCCAGTTCAGTTAATGGTGAAATTATAGAGTATAACAGAAGAAGAGATGGAGGGAAGTCTCAATTAACCTCAATTATAAGACCGATATCCCAGGAAAATCACAGCATTTCTTGGGGAATATGAGGAAGGTTCTTTTACAAATGCCTCATGTTGTCTTTCATTCGTTTATTGCGTTAGATAGTATAGTTTCAGCCCAGCTGCAGTGGAAACTTGCCTGTTAATCCCTTTCCAGACAAACAACATTAACAAACCACTAACTAACACTAACTTAATCATGAAAAGGTCATGGAAAATTCATAGACATTTCCATTTAGGGCCCCAGTGGGTAACCCCTCAGATAGTCTACGTATAAATATCTTATACCCGTATGGCAACTAAAGAAGAAGACCTTCTCTCTTTACCTTGGTCAACAGTTTTCAGCGCCTCCACCTCCATTTCTGTGTTTCCAAGCCGGGTGGCCAGCTCCTTTTCCAGACTCTCACTGGACTCTAGTTTGGACTCAAACTCTGGCAGTTCAAATGAGGATGAGAATTAAATCTTGATTTCAACAGCTTGGTCTGGAGTATTTTGGTTTCTGATATCTCACTTAGCACCAATGCAATAATCTCTACATGTGTTACCTTTGATTTCAACCTGTAGTTGTGCCACCAGGGCTCTCTGCGTCTCGGCCTGGACATCAGTGGTGTTCAGTCTGGCCTCCAGTTCTGGTTGGTCAATGTTGAAATAAAGTCAAAGTCATCAACCATACACATAATTCTGTACAAACACTGTTCTCCAGTTCAATCCAGTCCAAAGTTAATTATCAAGCACATTTAAAAACAGCAGACGTTGACCAAAGTTCAATGGACCAAAGTTCAAAGTACAATTAAAGATAAAAAAGTTCAAAAAAGTTTACTTTTGCACCCTTATGCTTCCTTAAAAACTGAAGATAGATCACAACTCTGTCTTTAAACACAACACAACATGAACCAGTCTGCCACCAATCTTTGCATGTCAACCATCTATTAAAAAGTGTTAACTATCTATTAAAAAGTCGCTAATAATATTGCGATACTTTCTACTATCAGTGTTTTCTTACATATGATGTTGGACGTGCTATAAAAAAGCGGTGTATTTACCTTGATTACCAGTCTTCAGCTCCTCCACATCTGTGTCCACCTCTCCAAACTTATTCCCCAGCTCTGTCAGTCGGGTGTTGAGCTCTATTTGTAAAAAAACAAATGAATAATGCATGATCCTCCATTCAGTCAATGATAAATCACGACGTGAAATTAGATGAGCCGAGGTGAGAAGGAATCCACCTTATTCTGTATTAATCTTGTTTGTTGTGTTACCTTTACTTTCCTTCTGCAGTTGCTCCACTTGGGTGTTTTGTCCCTCAAAGTCAATGATATTCAGTCTAGATTCCAGTTCTGCTCAGTGAGGACGGGAGAAAGATTAAAATAAACAATCAAGAAATCAAAAAACAATCAATAAGAACTAGACTGGTAGATAGCATACAGGACTGTAATCACATATATAGTACCAGCTGCTGGTCATGTGTGAGGATTATAATAGGGTTTATTCAGGTCAGGTTTATTGAAAGAAAAGGGGAATACTGTATATTCCCTTTAGATATATTATTTATTGAATCCAGTGCTCACATTTTTGCATGAATGTATTTCATTTTCTTTTTCTTTCACTTTCTCTCTTTACCTTGAACATCAGTCTTCAGCGTCTCCACTTCTGTCTCTGTGTTTTCAATTCTGGTATTCATCTCGTCCTCTAGACTCTCACTGGCCTCCAGTCTGGACTCGAACTCTACAGATGAAATATGACAGGAAATAGGTCCTGAATTCATCAAATTTAAACCAAACCCTAGAATGGCATGATGGATTAAACAGGGGAGAGATGAGCTAGGACGTGAGATGAAATTCAAGTATTATTTTGAAATTGAATTTGAAAGCCTGTTGGAGTTTGATGACTTATTTTACTCACAATGTGATCGACACTAGAACATAATCTCTACATGTGTTACCTTTGATTTCAACCTGTAGTTGTGCCACCAGGGCTCTCTGCGTCTCGGCCTGGACATCAGTGGTGTTCAGTCTGGCCTCCAGTTCTGGTTGTTCAGTGTTGAAATAAAGTCAAAATCATCAACCATACACATAATTCTGTATAAACACTGTTCTCCAGTCCAAGTTTATTCATAAAGCACATTTAAAAACAGCAGACGTTGACCAAAGTGCTGTACAATTAAAGATAAAAAGTTGATAGAAGTTTACTTTTGCACCCTTACGCTTCCTTCCTTCTCAGGAAGTAGCGCAAGGGTGTTACGTTGGAGTGGAAGAGTCAAATGACTGAAGATAGATCACAACTCTGTCTTTAAACACAACACAACATGAACCAGTCTGCCACCAATCTTTGCATGTCAACCATCTATTAAAAAGTGTTAACTATCTGTTAAAAAGTCACTAATAATATTGCGATACTTTCTACTATCAGTGTTTTCTTACATATGATGTTGGACGTGCTATAAAAAAGCAGTGTATTTACCTTGATTACCAGTCTTCAGCTCCTCCACATCTGTGTCCACCTCTCCAAACTTATTCCCCAGCTCTGTCAGTCGGGTGTTGAGCTCTATTTGTAAAAAAACAAATGAATAATGCATGATCCTCCATTCAGTCAATGATAAATCACGACGTGAAATTAGATGAGCCGAGGTGAGAAGGAATCCACCTTATTCTGTATTAATCTTGTTTGTTGTGTTACCTTTACTTTCCTTCTGCAGTTGCTCCACTTGGGTGTTTTGTCCCTCAAAGTCAATGATATTCAGTCTAGATTCCAGTTCTGCTCAGTGAGGACGGGAGAAAGATTAAAATAAACAATCAAGAAATCAAAAAACAATCAATAAGAACTAGACTGGTAGATAGCATACAGGACTGTAATCACATATATAGTACCAGCTGCTGGTCATGTGTGAGGATTATAATAGGGTTTATTCAGGTCAGGTTTATTGAAAGAAAAGGGGAATACTGTATATTCCCTTTAGATATATTATTTATTGAATCCAGTGCTCACATTTTGGCATGAAGGTAATTCGTTTTCTTTTTCTTTCACTTTCTCTCTTTACCTTGAACATCAGTCTTCAGCGTCTCCACTTCTGTCTCTGTGTTTTCAATTCTGGTATTCATCTCGTCCTCGAGACTCTCACTGGCCTCCAGTCTGGACTCGAACTCTACAGATGAAATATGACAGGAAATAGGTCCTGAATTCATCAAATTTAAACCAAACCCTAGAATGGCATGATGGATTAAACAGGGGAGAGATGAGCTAGGACGTGAGATGAAATTCAAGTATTTATTTTGAAATTGAATTTGAAAGCCTGTTGGAGTTTGATGACTTATTTTACTCACAATGTGATCAACACTAGAACATAATCTCTACATGTGTTACCTTTGATTTCAGCCTGTAGTTGTGCCACCAGGGCTCTCTGCGTCTCGGCCTGGACATCAGTGGTGTTCAGTCTGGCCTCCAGATCTGGTTGTTCAGTGTTGAAATAAAGTCAAAATCATCAACCATACACATAATTCTGTACAAACACTGTTCTCCAGTCCAATCCAGTCCAAATTTATTTATAAAGCACATTTAAAAACAGCAGACGATGACTAATAATATTGCGATACTTTCTACTATCGACGTTTTCTTACACCCCTGTTGAATATATGGTTATATGATGTTGGACGTGCTATAAAAAAGCGGTGTATTTACCTTGATTACCAGTCTTCAGCTCCTCCACATCTGTGTCCACCTCTCCAAACTTATTCCCCAGCTCTGTCAGTCGGGTGTTGAGCTCTATTTGTAAAAAAACAAATGAATAATGCATGATCCTCCATTCAGTCAATGATAAATCACGACGTGAAATTAGATGAGCCGAGGTGAGAAGGAATCCACCTTATTCTGTACTAATCTTGTTTGTTGTGTTACCTTTACTTTCCTTCTGCAGTTGCTCCACTTGGGTGTTTTGTCCCTCAAAGTCAATGATATTCAGTCTGGATTCCAGTTCTGCTCAGTGAGGACGGGAGAAAGATTAAAATAAACAATCAAGAAATCAAAAAACAATCAATAAGAACTAGACTGGTAGATAGCATACAGGACTGTAATCACATATATAGTACCAGCTGCTGGTCATGTGTGAGGATTATAATAGGGTTTATTCAGGTCAGGTTTATTGAAAGAAAAGGGGAATACTGTATATTCCTTTTAGATATATTATTTATTGAATCCAGTGCTCACATTTTTGCATGAATGTTTTTCTTTTTCTTTCACTTTCTCTCTTTACCTTGAACATCAGTCTTCAGCGTCTCCACTTCTGTCTCTGTGTTTTCAATTCTGGTATTCATCTCGTCCTCTAGACTCTCACTGGCCTCCAGTCTGGACTCGAACTCTACAGATGAAATATGACAGGAAATAGGTCCTGAATTCATCAAATTTAAACCAAACCCTAGAATGGCATGATGGATTAAACAGGGGAGAGATGAGCTAGGACGTGAGATGAAATTCAAGTATTATTTTGAAATTGAATTAGAAAGCCTGTTGGAGTTTGATGACTTATTTTACTCACAGTATGATCGACACTAGAACATAATCTCTACATGTGTTACCTTTGATTTCAGCCTGTAATTGTGCCACCAGGGCTCTCTGCGTCTCGGCCTGGACATCAGCGGCATCCAATCTGGCCTCCAGATCTGGAAGATGAAATATTTAGTGACGCAGATGATTCCAGGACAAAGCTGCCTCACATTCTTTTCGAAAGCAGAAAAATGAAAAACAAAAATTCAGTGTATTGTACAGATACTAGTGATACTAGTGATACTAGTGATACTAGTGATGTTACGTGCTGTGTCGAGGTTCCGGAGTGTGTCGAGTATTTCAGGAAGTTTTCTGTGAAGCGCGCATCAAGGCCTCTATCATTTTATACCAATGACGTCATTGAAGACGCCTGAAGCCGAAATATAGTTGAGAAATTATTATTCCTCAATAAAAACACAAAAATGGCTCCGATCTTCACTGCCCTCTGCCCCGTTAAACCACTACCACATATCTGGAATATATCTGCCTGTTTCTCTTTGACCGATAGATGGTTTCATGAGCACATGAAGCCTCATGAAATTAACCCTTTTGTGAACCAACTTGCTGGAGAGCTTCAGTGCTTAGTGAAGCTTCATCTCGCCATCACTAGCAGATACTGATATGGTACATAATCATGCAGCATGAATGATGTTAATTTACTTTGGTCAGCAGCCTGCAGCTCCTTCACTCCAGCGTCTGCGTCTCCGAGCTTATTTCCCAGCTCTGTCAGTCCGGCCTTCAACTCTGTTCGTTAAAGATGAGGGAATAAATACTGAATGACTTCAACCAGTCAGTCAAAGATAAATCATGAGGTGAGCTGAGAAGAGGTGAGGAGGAAATCTACTTAGCTGGTCATAAATAATTGATTTGTCAGCTGTGTTACCTTCACTTTCCTGTTGTAGTTGTTCCACTCGTTTGCTTTGGCCCTCCAAATCACTGTCATCCAGTCTGGCCTCCATCTCTGCTCAGTGACGACGGGAGAAAGGTGATGAGAGTAAACAATGAAATGATTGAGAAATAGCATTTATAATACAAGTTGCAGCTTTTATTTTAAAATGGACCTCAGCTATGTGTTTCATGTTGTGGATAAAGTTATCTTACCTGTGTACTTGTGCACAACTTGCTGCACCTGCTTCCTCTGCTCTTCTTGCTGCATCTCACTGACTCTCAGCCGGCCCTCATGGTCTTTTTTACATAATGGAAATAATTCAATAGGTATATTGATAGAAACTTCCTGAGAAAAACTGGTAACACTCATTTTACAGTTCCCAAATTTCATGGTACTTAGGTGACAATTTGCAAGTAACCTATTTGAAATTTCTTTGGACTGACTGCCAAATTACCCCAATATTTACCTCACAATTGGTTGAAATTACTTTGTTTGGCTGTCTTGAGTTGGGACTTGACTCTGGACTTTTATTATTATGATTTTATATCTATAATAAATTATTTAATAATTATACTCCACAAACACAGCAAGATGACGGTGTGCGGACGCAGCGGCCTCACGTGGACCAAATAACATCTTTAATTTCTGTGTTAATGTTAATGGTTTTTTGTGGCTCTGTGGTCCCTGTGAAACCTAATTTTGTCCCTTTGCATATCCGGAAATGACAATAAAGCAGTCTAAGTCTATATTCCTCTATTTCCGAATAAGCAGATACAAAAACCAAATTAAATCATGTTTATAATAAAGTAATTTTTGATCAATTTTGAGGTAACTATTGGGTTAGTTTGGCAGTAATTTCATGTAGGTTACTTGCTAATTATCATCAAATTATCATGAAATTTGTTGCAAAATGCAGAGTTACTGAAAAACTCAAACCCTAATTGATTTTACTGACAAACAAATATTGTATTTATGATACAAAACATGCAAATTTTATTTATAAAAACACATGATGTAATTATGCTCTTATTTTCATCCTGTGTAAATGTACCTGTATAGCCCTCCTTGAGGACCTCCAACTGTTTCTGTAGCTCCTCCATCAGGCCATCAGCGACCGTCTGCACACCTGTCTGTTCTATACGTTAATTACACACATGTAGCAATGCAGTATGAGCAAATGTGAAATGTTTTGTAATGATACTATATTTAAGTAAAATAAGTCTAACACCACCATGCTACCACCTTCCCCCACATACCCTGTACTTTCTGAAGTTGCACCAGTTGCTCTCTGGTGTGTCTCAGCTCATTTCTCTGTTGGTCCAACACCGCCATGATCTCGCTGAGCAGAGTGAAGCTGTCTGCTTCAGCGGACTCGTCCTGAGCGTATGTGATAGCAGTGAGCCTCTGTCCCAGGACGTTCGCCTCAGACAGGCAGCAGCCGAGCAGGATGAGTACAACGACCCTCATCTTTGTGGACTGTAGAGCTGTGACACCTGGGGACTAGAGGGGGTCGGCAAGACAGGCTTTTAAATGTTAGGTGACCGTGTGAAAGGTTATGCAAGGTTTGTATGTTGTTTACGTGTAGTTGACCAGTTCATGAAACATGTCCACCAGGGTCAAGGATAGAGGTATTAAGATAAGAGGCGTCCACTTACTAAAAAGTCCTGGAAAAATAATTATGTGACGACCCTATAAATGTGTAATCTGTTGTCATCTGAAGTACTTCCTTTTTTATTACATTTACAATTTAGATATGATCATAGACATGCAGTAGACAGTATCAGACAGTGTAAAGTCATATAGACCATATATACATAGAGGGCAAAGCTATTTAATATATTGTTACAGTATTATGTATATTAGGGCTGCCAGTCGATTAAAATATCGCGATTAATTGCATAATGGTCCATAGTTAATTACGATTAATCACAAATTCATTCAAAGTCATTTTTTATCTGTTTAAAATGTACTTTAAAGGGAGACTCCTTCGATTTTCTAGTCAGATTAGAGTAAGAAATTAGTGCCATTCCAATGAATTTGTGTTAACACATTATCGTCTGTTATTTTGGAGATATTTGTATCTAGCTTTAAGCCGAACTCAAAATAATAGAGGGGATAAAAAAAAGAGGAAAATGTGATGTACTGAAGAAGAACTGCTCATGTCGCACAGCCCGTGACATTATATGTGTGCTATATACATTATTCCTGCTTCTATAGCTCTCACGGCTATAGTGACATTCAATGACTCATTAGTGCACATGCTCGCCTTTGTGCATGAGGGTAAGCACGTGGATGTACGGCGTGTCCAGCTGGCTCCCATCAGCCCTCAGGACGGCGTCATGACCGTGGAGTGCAGAGCTGGAGGCGTGTTTGTCCGCCTGTGTGCGTATGTGGGCTCCCATGGGTGATGCAGAGGTCAGATGTTAAGCAGCGAAGGTTATAGAGTGATAGAGGACAGAGCTGCTTTCACACACCTAGGCGCATTTGTTTGTATGATTATATTGTGTGTGTGCATAAATGCATGGTCTTAACATACAGCAGTATGTTGTGTGTGGCCCTGAACTGCACATATTCACATGGCTGCACCAACTGCTGTTACACTGTGGAAGTGGCTTCAGGGAAATGGCTGTGGTTGTGTGTGTGAAGTGTATATATGGTTTGTGTGTGTGTCTTCTGAGTGGTGTGAATAGGGTCAAAGTGGGTGAGAGCATTAACCTTGGCCAATGTCAGTGACACCCATGGGAAATGTGTTTTGTCACCAGAGAAAATGTCACAGTTTCGAAACTGAGAGAGGCTCAATCCCCATTATATCCACACTGGAGGTTTTTATGCTCCTTTTACTGACATTCACTTCCTGTGTCTTAATCTCTCTTTTGTTTCCCTTTGTGTCACTGCATTTGGATGTAAAAGATTTACCTCTTATCAACGTGTCCACCTATTCTATGAGTAATGACATTAAAGGGATATTTCAGGTGTTTTTGAAGTGGGGTTGTGTGAGGTTTATCTCCATAGTAGGTGTATCACCTACATTAGCACGCTCTCAACTTAGAGAAAGAGTTACTGCACGGGAGCAAAGCAATGTACTGCTGTGTACCGGGCCGGCAGTAGAACGTAGTTTATTCACCTAAAAGAAAGGCCCACCCAAAAAATTCAATATCAGTTTGAGTGCATGCTATATTTGGAGTATTTTCATCACTTAATCTTGCCGTCAGACAGACGTTCTTGGGGGAACTGAAGTCGTTATACCCATCTATGCTCTTGCCAGAGCCACCAGACTCCATTGAAAAAACTGTAATTTTACCTTGCAGAACAGGGGTGTTGCTGGTCTGCCACTGCATCGATTGGTTCGTTTGTTTCATTGTGTGATTTTGGTGAATCTGAACGAACCAAAATCACACAATAACACAAACAAACTAAACGATCAGTAGACCAGCAACTCCCATGTTTTGTGAGGTAAAATGATAAATTGTTTTTATCAGAGTCTGGTTGCTTTGGCGAGAGCATATACTGTATAACGGCTTCAGTTCCCTCTCAGAAACAGAGACCGTATAGCTGTCTCACGGCAAGGTAAAGCATCGAAAAATATTCAGAATATAGCATATACTTAAACTAATATTGTTTTATTGTAGGGTTAAAATATGTTTTGCGCTGCCTCCATCCACACCAGTACATTACTTTGCCCACATGGTAACTTCTGTCTGTTTCTCCAAACTGGGGCTGTGCTGACCATCATCTACTGCAGGTAATAAACTGACTATGCACAAATACCTCATACAATACCGCTTCAAAAATATTCAAATATGCCTTTAAGGAGGTTTGGATGACTTTGTCTGATCTTTAACAGACCTTTCTCATTAGACTTTTGATATTAGGACTTGTATTTTTGCAGTGGTAGCAACAGGTTGTTGAAAGCGAGGATTTAGATATGACTGATCCATCTCATATAACCATATAACCCAGATCAGTAACCCTTTTTTCAAGAGTTCTTGACCACTCAAAAATGAAACATAACAATTTCAGTAATGAAGTAAATAATCACCAGAGTGACTGTTGGCGGTATTCAGGACAAAAAGACTTGAACAAAACAAATTGAGTGTCAAGATAGCCCTTCCAAATGTGCAAACACTTGTCTGTAAGAGTTTTATTCACAGTGGCTTCACTGCTGTTTACTCCCTTTGTGAGCTTGTTTTGTTTTTGTTTGTGTGAAAAAGTGTGAACTGTGATTTTCAGCTTCAGCTGCAGCAACATCATCACCAGAACAGTTTTGTAACTGAGGTGCTCGTATCTTTTCGAAATGATATGCAGTGACTCTTGTCTGTGTTTTGTTATCTGCTCACTTCCTACGCACCAAATGTTCACCTCTTGTCAGAAATTTTTAGCTCCTCATGTTATTGCTCAACCATGGCAAAAGGTTTTGTTGCAGTTGATTTAAAATTGACACGATTCAGGGGTCATTCGGCATTTGTGCCAAGTCGCAGCTGTGGTCACACCCTTCCTTTATGCTGAACGCTCTTCGTCTGGGTCAAACCACTGTGTGAAGAGTTGTGATCTGAGTTTTTAATGCATGAAACAGGATTTTCAAGGCTGCTATCAAACTTTGTGTGTGTCGCATTAGCATTTTAAGGCTCAGTTGGTGCCTAAATGTTTTTCTAAAAACATGACTCCTGCTTTACCATTGGCAACTTATCAAGAACATTTAGAACAACTGTTGGTGTTGCATTGAATTTACCATTCACAACAGTCAGTCAGACAGGTTAAAATATACAAATGAAACAAGCAATGGCGTGTGCATGGAAAAATATGCAACCATGCTGAGAAGAGGCCCATAGCAGCCATTATTAGGTTATTAAATGGGTGTTATCAGTGGTTATAAGCATCATAGATGTGGGTCAGTAGGGGCCTACTGCACCCACTATTAGGTTTTATGATCAATTCACATGGGCGATCACCCCCAAAGAAGCATTAAAGGAAGATGACAGCGATCTCTGACAACCACAGTAATTATGACAGGAGCTAAAGCGGATGGCGATCAGGGTTTGGATTCCAACAATCTTTGTGTTCACAACATCTATTTCACTTTTGCTTTTCAAATGTAGTTACGTTAAGCGAACCTTTGTCCCTAAACTTAACTAAGTTGTTTTGTTGTCTAGACCTAAACAAGCTCTTTTGATTGTGTTCAAAACATGTCAGTCATTTTTTCAACATGTTAGAACGAGTTACTTTTCAGTTTTGCTTTCACTGTAGTAGGCGTAGCAGGCCTCTAATGACCCACATCTATGTAAGGGATAATGTACAGCGAGCCAGACACTGTTATGAAGTAAATCCTGATAGGGTGATGCCACACCTGGACGCCTTGGTATACCTGTCGCCCTCAAGGGGTTTATTTCACAACAGTGACTGGCTAGCTGTACATTATCCTGTTTAACGCAGGGCTACTTACTTAAGGAATCAATAATTTGACACAAAAATGGTCCATCAGAGTCCGACATCAGCAACGATTTGCTATAAAGAAATAACAGACTGTAGAACGCTGTGATTGCTGTGTAATAGCACGCTTATAATGACTAATAACACACATTTAATGAGTATTTAATGGTCAAAGTGGGTGCCTTTAGACTGTATGGCTGATTGTCCTGTCATGGAGTTAATTGTTACTCCAAGTATTTAACTTTTGTAGGACATCTATTCATGCCCATGATGTTAGGAGCTTATATATTGTGAGTGAATACTGAGCTACACCTTTGCAGTCTAATGATATGTACTTTCAGTGCACAGTGCAGACAGAGGTAACAGAATATAGGATAAGTGATAAACCTTGTCATGGATGAATAATGTACTGAAATATTTATAAGATGTGCGACTAGCTGCATATTTAATGTACAGATTCGAAGTGATCACGTGTATGTCGTGGTCTAGTTCAGAAGGTTTCCTTCATTTTTTCAGTCAGTTAGCCGGATGCCTGCACCATGAAGCGAGTTCAACATGCTCAGGGTATCTTTACGTTATCTGGCTTAACCTTAACAAACAAGATCCCGCTAAAGAGTCCTACAACGGTGGTTATCAACTCAGTAAATCAGTCCAGGGTTTCTCAATCTGGCTATGAGCTTGTCCACATGAAAGGGTTTGCAGCATTTGACTAATCACAATCATGGACAAGTCTAGTGTCAGCAGAGCGGCACATTTTACAAACCATAACATTAGACAAATATGAAGAAGTTAAAGACAATCCAGACTAAAATTAACTCAGTTTAAGCTGCCAAATGCAGGAAGAACAGCTGGCAAAAGAAAACATTGCTGATATGTGAACAGATTTATTCATCTAACAGAATACTCAAAAGTCAGATCTAGTCATCTCGATGGGGCAGTGAACTATAAAAGCTTTCAGAGTATACCAGATGACTCGATTACACGTATCACATGATGGCATTAAACAAAGTTGTGGTGTGTGCGACTATTTCAGCCTTCTCTCAGCTGCGTCCCCGACTCTGGGAGTGAGTAAAAAATAAATATAAAAACATAATTCAAAGCAGTAAGCACCGCAGCATCCAGCCAGCTGTCCTTACTGCATTTGTCAGATTAAATTTTAGCTTTTAGCCTAGATTATGACTTTGTCTTCTTCGTATTTGCGTAATATTATCATATGATCTGCTCACTGACCTCTGATTGGTCAGTAGGCGGTGCTTTTATACAAGTTGTCGGGAACGTAACCTGCTCCGGAGCAGATGAGGTGTTCAGCATAAGTTACCATGGCGACCTACCCCGTTAAGAAGTGAACGATTGTCGTAGAAGTGAAAACCCAGGGTTAACCATGAAGTTTACCTCGCTAACCCTAAATCCTGCTTTGTAGTACAGGCCTCAGGTAGTGTACCAACATGAAAGTGGTAAAACACTTTGCTTTTTTTGGCAAAGTAGTTTAAAAAATGGATCACTGTCTGCATAAGTGAACACAATGAGATGACGACCTTTGGGTTAATGGAGTTAGGCTGAACCTCTGAGCTTGTTTTTTTGCTTCCTCCACAGATCATTGCATATCAGCCATATGGACGCTCTGTAGACTGGTGGGCATATGGAGTTCTGCTCTATGAAATGCTGGCAGGACAGGTGAGACACACACACACACACACACACACACACACACACACACACACACACACACACACACACACAGTACTGCTTATGTAACTGCCTGCCACAGATTATGCCGACAACTTTACACAGTCACAAGGTTGTTCACAGACTGCTCACACCCACATTGTTCCCACATTCAAGTTCCCCGAGCAGCAAGGCTCTACGTAGGCATCAGTGTACTCAGGTGGTGCTTCCTAAAGACCTTCCCACCAGCACTAATAATAAACACTGACATATATACACACAAAACATCTCATATCCCCTCCAATCGGAGGGTGTAACCTATACGGTGTAACCTTTCGCCCTGTTTTGGCGTAATCACATGAGCATACAGGTCTGGCTGAACAGATTATGAGTGTAATTCTAAATAGGCTGGAAGCTCACCAGACCTCTGTGGTCCGCCCCATTAGCTGCTAATATAACATATCTGAATCACTGTCTGAACTGTCGGTTGAGTTGCATTGGGGGTAACATAGGCACCGAGTTTTGACGAGGAAGAAGACTGCATGGAATAACAAAAAACATTATCTCTGTTTCTGCAGCATCGATTTTGATCCTTTTTTAAAACTGTCCATCGTGTTATATGAGTACAAAGGAGTACTCTTTTAATAAAAAAATAATTTTTAATGGAACAGTTTGTAACATTTCAGGGCATCTATTAGCAGAAGTGCAATATAATATTCACAACTCTGTTTTCATTAGCGTTTACCGTATTTTTCCCACTATAAGGCGCACCGGATTATAAGGCGCATTAAGCGAAACAAAACGGTCAGATAAGTCAAACTTTATTCAATTCATTTAATAACTCAATAACTTCAATAACTCTCAACATTTTTCAGTTGTAACACATGAAATAAAAAACAATGCACTCACTTTTCAGTCCACAAATCTTCCACAAATCCATCAAATCCTTCATCGTCAGTGTCTGAGATAAACAGTTGGGTGATTTTAAATGCACCATATAGTACAAAAAATACGGTGATCACCTGAAACTAAGAATCACTATGTTTTCATTACCTTATAATGAGCCCCTCATCTACATAGGGAGAGGGTCCTCTTGACAGAGTCCACCATGTTGCTCTGCCATGTTTCTACAGTAGCCCAGAAGCCAAACACCTTTTGACATTACCTGAAGGCCACCATAGTCCTGTGGAAACTTGCTAGACCGGAGAGGCCAAACACACCGCTACCCAACAGTAAAGACACAATAAGCGCGCTACACGTATTGACCACCATCTTTCCTTGTAAAATGTCCGGTGCAATCAGTAACAGCAGTGATGTCGCAGTGATATCTGTTGTATGTGTACCAATTAGTGTTATTTTTTTCACCTGGGCCCAAATAGTTGCAAAAAACTCCTTCCTCAGCCAGCATGCTGCTCTGCAACCAGAGTAGCTGTCAGTCCTGGCCTGTCTGTACTGTTTTAGTGCCTCCATAGTGTGCACAAGTTAAGCAAAGTAAATTTCTCATATTTCTGCATTAAACAACTCACTTCCATTTTATGTGTTCCCACTGACCTGTGAATTTCAGTTTCTTTGTTTATTCCTGGATACAGTACACGGTGTGCTGCCAGTGGACATGAGTCGATACTCCGAACAATATTCTCAGCTACTGAAGTGAGCATATCATAATGTGTTGGCTGGTAAGGAAGAGCTTTTTAGGAATCAGACACTGGAATAAAAAAGGGGGGGGGGGGAAAATGTAAAAAAGAGGGGGGGGGGGAGGGGAAAAAAGATTTGTGGTCCTCATGATTCTAAAGAAAAATTATTTTTGAAAAAAAAGGGGAGAAAAAATTATTTTTTTTTTTTTATAATAACAAAAGGGGGGGGGGGAAAACTTTTTTAAAACTTTTTTGGGTTTTTAAAAGGAGAGCGTGGAGCTATCTCTATGTGGTGGTGACATTGGAACAATATGAGCTCTTCATGGATTAGCCTAGCATTAGCTATTTATGATGACTGTGCAGTGTGTGCTAAACACAGAGCATGACATCAGACTGTGTCAGAGATTAAAAATAAAAGTGTAATCACCACTTTGTTCAATTAATATATTATCACAACTCATATCTCTACATACTAATGCATATATAATTCTTAACATGTCCTCTTTATAGTGCACTGAGAAAAAAATCTCCTCCATCAGCAGTATTTTTGAGTTTCAATAAAACATGTTTCTAAGAGTCGGTGCTAAATGACTTTTTAGACATGTATGACTTATTGGCATTTTTTTAAGCAACTCTAAAGTACAGAGAAAAACAAAGTGAAAGTACATGCAAATGCAAGCTCCCCTGCAGAAAAGCAACACATGAAGACATGTTCGTTTTTCCCTCCCAAAATGAACTCAGAGCTGTTGCACAATTAAGTTTGTACCGATTCAGATGTTCCCCTTCCTCTGTTCCTCCCTGCGTGGTGTGAAATCAGGTAAAGAGGACATGAGGCAGACAGGCTATCTCTACCCGAAGTGGCCAGTGGAGTGGAAATGACGAATAATTCATTTTATGGACTGTCAAAACACCCACATTATGGTTACTGATGATAACCACCCAGCGAGCAGGGAAAAAGCTGGGTCATCTACTCCATTTGCCCTGCAAGGTCTTTCTGTGAAACTTCTTCACACGCACTCTGCGGTGTTCCTTCCTGTTTTCTCTTTTACTTGTCTTTGTTGTTTAGTGTCTTTTTCTCCCCGTTCTTCCTCTTGGCACCCTTTTTTCGTCAACCTGCGTTTCTTCACCTTTGTTCATAAAGAAAAACAGTTTTCACTACATTTGGTCAATTTACCTGAAGTGGAGAGGGCTTGATCCGTGGATCCCCCCCGGTGCAACATGCTGACATTTAACTTTTAGTTGTAAAAACTCATCAAGAGAACAGCTTGTTCCTCCTCTATCTGATATTGGATGAAACGCCTACAACACTTTCAATATCATCTCCTCCCACCCCCAGCCTCCGTTTGATGGCGAGGATGAAGATGAGTTGTTCCAGTCCATTATGGAGCACAACGTGTCCTACCCCAAGTCCATGTCCAAAGAAGCTGTCTCCATCTGCAAAGGGGTGAGTCGATGTTCTTTGCCTTTGATGACAGATATTTTGCCGCTATAAACTAGTTTTTGTAGTTAAGTAAAATCCATAAACATGATGCTAGATGAGTATATTTGGTGTTCATAAAAGGTTAACATTGCTGTCAGTGGGACCATTTTCCTGTTCAAAGCTCCAGAGGGTAGAAATGTGATTTAAATATGATTTTAAAAAGTAAAAGTTATTTTTATAAAATGGTCACTGTATCCTGACAGTAGCATATAAGATAGGAAATCTGAAAAAAATCATGTTCCTCTGTGTCCTCCGGTCTTCTAATTGCAACTGCAGGAGTTCACAGAGAGGAGGAAAACAACCAATCAGAGCTGAGCTGGAATCTGCCACCCAGCTTCTGTCAATGAGAGACATGAGCAATCACTCAAACTAGGCAGCGCTGATCAAATATGAATTAATATTCTGTTACTGTCATGATGATTTCTCATCTGTTTTCAGAAACTTGCTATAGTGAACTGTTTTGCTGGAAAAGGAGAAAGTTTATCACCCAGTAGCCATGTTGAGAATAACTGAGGAAATACCAAGCACCGCCCACCGGCCGGAGCACAGCCAATAGGAACACTCTCTCTCTCTGATATGACTAGTGATTGGTCATCATCACGGGCTAGATTGAGGGCAAGACAAGGAAGCTTTACTTGTATAGCACATTTATGCATTAGGGCAATTCAGAGTGCTTTACACAATCAAGAACATTGTGACAAGGCGCAAAAGAACATTAAGACATAATTAAAAGTCATAAAAACATGAAAAGTTATAGTGCATTATAAGATCATTTTTCGGTTTAATAAAAGGCAGCAGCAAACAGGAACGTTTTAAGCTTTGATTTAAAAGGTCCTGCAGTTTTCTGGGAGCTTGTTCCAAATATTTGGAGCATAAAAACTGAACGCTGCGTCTGCAGGTTTAGTTGTAAGTCGGAGGACATTAAGCAGACCAGATCCAGATGACCTGAGAGGTCTGGATGGTTCATAACATAGCAGAAGATCAGAAATGTATTTTGGCCCTAAACCATGTAGTGCTTTGTAAACCAGCAGGAGTATTTTGAAATCTGTCCCCTGAGAGACAGGGGGGCCAGTGTAGAGACCTCAGAACTGGACTGATATGATCCGCTCTCTCGGTTTTAGTGAGGACTCCAGCTGAATCAGCTGCAGCTGTCTGATTGATGTTTTTTTAGGAAGACCAATAACCGTTACATTAGTAAAGTCGGCTGAAGATAAATGCATAGACGAGTTTTTCAAAATCCTGCTGAGACATCAGTCCTTTAATTCTTGCTATTTTCTTCAGGTGCTAGTCGGCTGTCTTTGTAACTGTCTTAATGTGGCTGTTAAAACTCAGGTCAGAGTCCATGACTACACCAAGATTTCTGGCTTGGTCCGTGCTTTTTAACGTTACAGATTGAAGGTGAGCACTGACCTTTAATCTGTCCTCTTGGGTCCAAAAACTATGACCTCAGTTTTGTCTTTGTTCAGCTGAAGAAGATTCTGAAATTAAATCCTGTAAACAGAGCCGTGTGACTTGAATTACAATATACTGAAAGGTTATTATGGATTTTTTGCCCAATGATGCCAAAGTATTGTTTCCTCCTGAAGCTTTTCTCACCTTGGTAGAAAATCCTGTAAATCAGCATTTTACACTCAGTGTCTTTCACGCTCCTCACTGAAGCCAAAATAATTCTTCGTGTAAGAGGGCAACAAGCCCTTCCTGCAGACTGCTGGAAGGCTTTTCTTAGCCTTCTGGAGTTAGACGTAACATATGGGAAGTCTAGCTCCATTTGCTGTAAGAATGAGGTGCAGGCTTTTTTAAAACACTGTCTGGGAACTCATCTGCACGATCCCTCTCCTAATCTTCCCGCCCAGCCCTCGTGTCTGTGACATTTGCATTATTAAAGCACTGAAGGGAAAGTGTCAGGTCATCCAACATACTTCTCACAGTTCAAGCGCAGTAGCAGTAGCTTTATCACTTTTAAAAGTTTATTGCAAATGCTTTGTAGCCATTTTACAAAGTTTTACAAGCTACAACTTTCCAGCTATACAGCACAAAATATATAATATAATGCTAATAATATATAGTTATGTAGAAGTTTGTGAATTTACACTTTGCACAGATATCATCTCCATAGAAAACAGGTTCATCACAATGTGTCATTTGTTACAGCAATCGACTGTTAGGGTGCATCACACTAAATGGTCTTTAACATATAAAACTAAAAGTATATTATACTGTAATAGATAATAATGTAATAAGTTATAATTCTAAACCAAAAAGAATCAATTATATTGGCTTCATGAGAAGCACGAACAGTCAGAAGGAAACTCCTCTTGAGTTTAAGTATCAGAATGGACACATTTCCCATTTACAAACAATCAAGTTTTGCATACAGCATGTGAGCAGGAAACACACGAACACACTGTACACTAACACTAAAGGTATATCAGGACATATTAAGCATTTAGAAATACAGAGACTTGTTCAAACATGGTAAAATTAAGAAAAGTTCAATAATTATTTGAGAACTTTTCATACAATTTATAGTGTTTTTCACCAGTCACTCCTCTCGTATTTATCTCCCCACATCTGTGGGGATAGAAACTTTGATAGAAAAGTGACCACAGGATGTTTTTATACAAATGAATGAAGATTCTCAGCCTGTCTGGTAATTATGGAGTTGAGAGTTGTTAAGAAAATAATATCTAAAACAACGAGGTAAATCTGCATCCTTATATCTTTCCTTAAAACAAATGCACAGGTTTGAAGAACACTGATGTCAAATATAGTCAGTTTTAGACTTTAAAAGAAGTGGTGCACTTTGTAAAGCAGCATTTTTAACAAATACTAATCTAATAAACTGTTTCTGTAGCAGCAAGTTCAGCTAAGTTGTAAAAGTACTTGCCCACACAATATTGCAGTATGTTAAATATGGATAGCTTAAACTATAATAAAAAGTTAACAGACATGTACTGTGTACAAGAATCCCCAGAAATGTGACCTTATTGTAAACAAAAGCAACCTAAGAAACATGTTGATGAAACTTTAATTATTGTTTCATTATGAAAATGGGGTTTAATTTGCTCACTAACACTCACTATCATGACAACTTCTAAACAAACCTTGTTTTTCTTTAAATGTCCAGAAATGCTCACACAGGTTACAGAAAAACACAGATTTGAGTATAAGTGTGTGTGTGCACAGCAGTATTTTAATAGTGAAAGTGGCCGTTTTATTTCTGTCCTGAGGCAGTGCAAATTCAATGAGCTGTGCAGTAACACGCTTTGTCTCCTTGTCCCTTCCTCAGCTCCACTTGTTTTCTTTCTTTTCTTTCCCCCTCTTTCATTTTGCCATCCTTTCCTTCCTCCTGCATTGTCTTAGCTGTGTGTGTGTGTGTGTGCACATGCATTTTGTGTCTATGTGTGTGTGTCCTGGTCTCGGCCCAAGTCCCGTCTCAACCCTTGTTTGGCTGCAGCACTTCCTCTTAATGGATATATAGTGTTTGCCAGCAGCCTGACACAAGAGAGAAGAGAGAGAAAGGATGAAATAAAACAAAACAAGAGAAGTAAAACAGAGTGATTAGTGGAGCCAAAGATTGGGAGGAAGAAGAACAGATTTTGACAGAAAACTGATGCAAATACAGCGATGGATAAGAGTAGTCGAGGATGACAAGAGTAATCCAGTGAAAAGGACATTAACTGTACAGTATATCTGTTGTATGCAAACATGCTGTAGGAGTTTTACTGCTTATACAGGAAGCCAAGTCTGCGTATACTGTACAGTTCATTATATTTTAAAGAGGTCAGGTGTAGATACACATTCGTCTTAGTAATGAGATCATACCTATGGGTCGTACATTTGAACACTGTTGTAGTTTATTATGATTACTGCAAGAGAATGAGATAGATACACATTGAACAAAAGTGTCATGAGTGTAAATTGTTAGTGGAAGTCAATATAAGTGAAGATTTCACCCTTGATTAATGTACCTGAATGAGTCTGGAGCTCTTTGGCAACAGCATCCAGCGAGGAAGTAAGTTTCCTGTTAACAGAGAAGGTAAAAAAGATTTTTTTTTTTCCCAAATCACCATCAACACAGAACACACTCTCCACATATGAGAGCCAAAAAACAAAATAAAATAAATAAAATAAAATATGGAAATAAACAATGAATAAAATAAAAATATGGAAATACATGTTAATAAATAAAATTTATATATATATATATTCATACACACACTATATATACAAATATACAGTCTATATGTATATGCATATATATTGTACATACATACACAAAATTAACCTTAAAAAACATACAGATGCAGTATATGTACTGTATATAATAGGGGTAATCAGGCATAATGATGGGATAATAACATTTCAAGCATTAAGACCTTCATAGAAATATACCTTGAGATCTCAGTCCACGCTAGTCCGTAGAGTGTAGCTTGTCTTTGATCAGATGTTTTACCTCAGTACATCCCCTGCATGCATGCGTGTGTGTGTGTGTGTGTGTGTGTGTGTGTGTGTGCACGAATGTGTGCATGCATATGTGTGTGTGTGTGTGCGTGTGTGTGTTGAAAGGATGTGGATGTACTGAATCACACAGTTTTACCTGGCCAGACTCCCTGCTGACTTGGAGACCCCATCTGCTTTCCCTTCTACTTTTCTCTGCATCTCCCGCCCCATCACATCTAACGTTTAGATGTTCTCGGCAGAAACAGCAGGGTAACTTTGTTATGTAGTGATGTACACACTTTGTGAACACACGCAACTAAACCTTTTGCCGAAAGTGAGATTTCAGTGTTAACAGTTTGCAGACAGAATAATCACACGCTCTGCATGAAATGCCAACACCATGTTTTACTTTTTTTTCCCAGGAGACCATTATCACACTTATGCAAAATTAAAAACAAAAAAAAATGGATTATTTGATTGACATGTTGGCAGACCAGCAGTCAGTCATTTTCAAGGACATTTCAATGTAAGGTGTGTCATTTTAATGGTGACAGCCTTGTTTGCAGCAGGATGCTTTCTCACCGTTACTGACAGACGTGCGAACAGACAGAAAGCTGCAAATGACTTTTTCTTCCCCGTCAACAGCTGTCTGATGTACTCTGCCAGCTGGATGCACTCTGCTAGTTAAGATGTGGCTCTGCAGCCCACGGTCTGTAAGTCAGAGGGGCTCGCCGCAGGCCTGCAAAGATCCCAGTAGTAGATATTCAACACTGAAAAAGGCTTGCTATTTTATCATGGAATTTAAAGAGACTGACATGTTTTAATCATTTTATAATCGCCAGTGTGTGAACAGTTTGTAACCTAACCTAAAAAATGAGACCTTGTGTGACTTTCTGGGTTTAACTTTATCATCCTGTAGACTGATTTTAATGTGAAGAATATGGGCTGTTTTTTTTTTAATGGGAAAATCCCAACGGATGTGACGTCAGTAATAGTTACAATCAATTCAATGAAAAATTTTAATTGTTCAGAGTGGAATTTATTAGGACTGACCCGAATGCTTCGACCATTGCCATGGCAACTGACCTCCAAATCAGTATTGAATGCCATGAAATAAAGAATAATCCCACAACATTATTCATATTCAACGCTAATTATTATTGGAGCCGATCCCAGCTGATAATGACGGGGTACACCCTGGGCTGGTCGCCAGTCCATCGCAGGGCTGACTCATAGAGAGACAATTCACGCTCACATTCACTCCTATAGGGGACTATTATACTATTATACTATAGGAGCCCCAAGCCGGATTAACAGCTCATGTCCGAAATTGTGGTCGTTTTTCTGCTTTTTTTTCTGCTTTTTTTTTTTTTTTTTTCTACAGTAAGCAGAGCATAGCTATCAAGATAACAATGTAGGCTACAATAGATATAGCTAGTAAACATAGCTAGCTTACCTCAGTTCTCTCTGCAAAATGGACGGCCATACTGTCCGCACGTTCCTCGTCGCCTGCGAGTCCTTATAACGTTAAACTGCTCCCTTTTTTTTAAGCGTTTCAGCAGACAGGATGGCTCAGATGATCAAGGCAACACGGTTCTGCCTTGTTGGCATTGTGGCCTGTACAGACATCTGACAGCAAACAAACTTAATCTGACTTTCAAACCAATCATTATTGACAACTGTCAAGAGCCATAACGGTCCTGAGGGTCCTCGATTTCACATGTGAGCGTTAAGGTCGTGGCTGATGATCGGATGATACAGTGTGATCACAATCGTACAGTGTATGCCCAGCTTTAGAGAATAAAACACACTCAGCGTGACTGCTAAACATGTCATATAATTCAGCAGAACTGCCAAGGTGACATGGGAAGGTGTGCATCCCAGATTAGGGATTTATTTTGAGGCTTGTGTGTCTATGTATAGCATGCATGCATGTATGTACTCGTACCATTTAAAAAACACACGCTGCACACGATACCAGAGCATGGAAGCCAGCCTATTTAAGCATTTAAACTAGCTCGGTCAAACAAAGCACTATTTCCCTTTCAGTGTCCAATGCATGAATAAGTCATTATGTCCTTGGAGTGCCAATACTGAAACCCACCTGTGTCTCTGTCCGTCTCCAAAGGCGTTCTTCCCTTCCTTAGCAATTCAGTCAGGATAAATCACTGCACATAGGCGGGAGTGCTAATGCAAAAATATTTATGTAAATAGCATAACTGGTGAAATTGCATATATATATATATATATATATATATATATATATATACACACACACACACTGAAAAACAAGCAGCCAGCCAGCAATTACGTTCCATAATGAGTAGGAATTGCTTTAATGCATTTAAAATAGGGCCTGTTTATTTCCTCCTCCAGACCAGCTTGTTTTCTGTTGGCGCTCTCCAAATGTAAGCTTAACAAACAAACATTTAAATTCATTTTTGACACATTATTTCTGAAATGATGTTTAAGTAATACCAGTGGCTTCTTACAGAGTTTAACAAAGACAGATTTTGTTGTTGGATGTGTTTCGTGTGGGTACTTTTTGTCCTCATGTTGTCGCGGTGCGACTGGAAGTGGCAGCAGCTCTCTGAAGGCGGAACGAGCAGAGGGACGGGAAAAGAACAATTATATCACTCTTTTTCAGACCCATCTGTTAAGCTGTCACTTACTGACCTAGAAAAGAGGTGGAATTACATTACAAAACGCACTGGTGAAGGGACACAGAGGTGCGAGACAAAAAATGAGGGTTTTCCTAATACACTAACACTTTTTAGAGGGATGAATCCGAACGCTGATGTTCACTATTTTTTGTGAAATAAAAGTCTGCATACTGTATTCTGTACTCTGTAGGACTGAAAGTGAAATTTACTGAAGAAAGTGAAGAATTAAATACAGGTTTATACTGTGCATTTCACACTGTAAGAAGAATCACCATCATCATCATCAGTTTCTATTCTCTTTTTAACAAACTTCATTCCCATCTTTTTGTTTCTTACTATGAGCAGCTGATGACCAAACACCCATCCAAGCGTCTGGGCTGCGGCCTGGAGGGAGAAAGAGACATCAGAGAACACGCCTTCTTCAGACGCATCGACTGGGAACGCCTCCAGAACAGGGAGATACAGCCGCCCTTCAAGCCCAAAGTGGTAAGTACTGTACACCTTTACAGTAGTCTTAATACAGTGTGATACCGCTCGGTATAATTACTGTAAACACAGTCAAGCCTCTCTCCCATGAGTTTAGCCTTCATTAAAATAAGGTCACCTTTAACAATTCATCTTTCTGTCTCACATAGGGAATTTTGCTACTTTGAGCAGTATTTTCATATGTGTGCATGGTGTAAAGTGCAGCATGGAGCAGGCAAAGAGGCATTTTCCTGAGATGCAGTAACTTGTTTACCTGTCCCAGTTCATTATTTTGGTGACTTGCCATTCATCACAGCTATAGGAGAGGGACAGTAGAGGGAGCATCACTAAAGGCACACCAAGTCCGTATTTTCATCCAAAATTGCACATTTAAAAATACATTCAACCTCACGTTGTGTAAATCACATTTACACACCAACTCTGAAACTTAAATCCATCACTAAAGTTCTTGTAATAGGTTTGATTTTTTTTTTTTTGCATCCATCAAAAGTCAACACAGGGTCGTTTGACCGCCATCCGTGCGAATGTCATCGTCCAAAATGGCATCTGATTAGCTGATTCACTTTGTCTCCCAGCACCAAGCACTTTAAAATAAAGAAATAAAAGAAGACACAGATGCAGAATTTAAAGATATATTGTGGGATGTGATTGCAGAACAGCTTGGAATCGGGTGTAGTCTCAAAAAACAAAGGAGGTACCAAATATTAGTAGAGATTAAAGTCGTTATTGTGCTCTAGGCAGCTAAATGATAACTTCTTGCTAATGTCATTTGAGACTAGCGCTGCGAAGCAACGAACAGAATAATAAAGTGCATCAGACTCAGTGTGCAAAGTTTCTGCGCATAACAATTTTTAACCAATTTAAAAAAAAAAAAGAGCATATGAAAAATATGGACTTGGTGTGTAAAGACCTTTAGTGTGATTCCCTCCAGCTGTTTTCAATTCAATTTCCATTAAAAGCTTTGATTTGAAATTTAAAAAACAAAGTTGAAATGTCACAAAAAAGTTTTTTACTCTTGGCTGAGATGGAAAAGTTGATGTTTCGACGTCATCCACTGAACCTTCTGCTCCACTAAGAGACAAAAAATACCCTGTGAAATCTGTGCGGGCCGACGAGGACACTGTAAACTTCCATATTCACCACGTTTTGAACATTGTTTTCTGTCGTCATCTTCTTCTGCAATAGTTTAATGGGACTGGACAGGAGAGAAAAATGAACAGGAATTACAATTCAGGGGTAAATGTTATTAATGCAGCAACAAATTGGTCAAAGACAGGAATTAAAATTACAGCATACATATAATGTTTATTGAATATAAACACACTGAATTGATTAGATCGGCCCCATATCGTATCCAATACCCGATCCAGCTATTTGAGTCAATATCGGTGCATCCCGACTACAAACATCAAAGTGCACTGCCAGTCGCTGCACACCTGACTGCACTTTGCACCATGTGCCTATATCACACTTTCTCTTTCTTTGCCTCATTGCCAGTGGTCCTTCTGCATCTACGGCTTTACTGAGGTTTTGTTTCTTTGGGCTTTTCACTCATCATCTGACATTTTTAGAAACTTGGAAAACGTAGCTTGTGCCAGAAGAACAGCAGCACCATCTTCTTGTTTTGTGCCATCCAACATCCTCACTTTGTGCCGCAGAGCAATCAACGACTTTCCCTCGAATTCAACACAATGTTAAGTGCTGGTCTTGACAGTGGTCTTGTATTTTATATTAATTTTATATTAATATTAATGTGGTAATGATGTGAAATTGATTTGAATTCATTTATTACTCCCTCTCAGAACATGCGTGCAACACAGTACAGAGTAAGTAAAGAAATACAACTTTCTTACATCTAAATAAGCAAGTACAGAAGTGCTCAGGACAAATCTGTTATAGTGAGATATTTTATGACCCTCTTAACTCCCTTGGGCAGTATCTGCTCTTGGTTACCAACCTGAGCAGTACTTCAGGGAAGGTTAGCAGTCCAAACCTCTCTAGTTGATGTCCTGAAGTACGGTTAGTGTTGTGTACTGGATTCACTCATGTTCACAGATGATGAAAGTTTAACACCTTGCACATACAGTAATATCAGGTATTCAGTGTACGTTTGTGTAAGTTTTCAAATAAAATTACAGGTGGTGCATAATGTTGCAGTCCATTAAAAGTTAGTTGCAAGTTATATAATGAGTCAAACAGCAACTTTTTGGATTACCAATGAGATGCTTTAAATGAGATTTACACAGATATATGTCCCGACTTTACCTCTGTGGAACTGATGGTCTTGGTTAGACTGTAAGCGATTAAAAAAGCTTGTGCCTAAATCTGAACTACTCAGATGTGTCGAAGGACCACCGCCCCCGAGCACACACACACACACACACACACACACACACACACACACACACACACACACACACACACACACACACACACACACACACACACACACACACACACACACACACAGATAATCCTTATCTACCTATGCCACATTTTATGGTGGAGTCTCTCTCCTCAAGGTCTTCATTTATGTTTTGAATTCAATCTCATTTAGTGCACTTAAAATTCACTTTGTCACTCCAGGAAATCATTCTTTAATATTCTAAAACTTGCCATAAAATGGTGTCCAGAATATTTCTGCATATCATGAAACATTAAGGATGGCACAGTGGTTAGCACTGTTTGCATGTTCTCCCCGTGTTAGCGTGGGGGCTTCACCGGCTTCCTCCCACAGTCCAAAGACATGCTGGTTAATTGATGACTCTAAATAACCCGTAGGTGTGAATGTGAGCATGAATGGTTGTCTGTCTCTATGTGCCCTGTGATAGTCTGGCGACCTGTCCAGGGTGAACCCCGCCTTCACCCAGTGTCAGCTGGGTTGGCTTCAGTGCCCCGATCCTGAGTAGGATAAGCGGCTAGATAATGGATGGATGGAATATTATGAAATTTGAGGATTAATGTGCACAATTAACAGCAAACAGAAGATCCCCCTGCCCAAAGTGAAGTATTGTGTTGCTACAGACTCCAAACTAAACATGAAATCTCTTCTGTTGCAAGCCATGTTTGTAAAACTTTCTGTCAGAAATGAGCAAAAACATGCCTGAAAAACTGATTTCATAATCATAAAGTGAGCTCTCACTTGTGTAGAGAAATTTATATTCCACCGTTTTGTCTTTGACATGACTTCGCATGTGGTCCACTTCAGAGTTGACTCCACATGGAGTCACCACCAGTTTTTATTGTCCAGTTGGCAGCGTATGTACGATAGTGGGAGAATTCAGGGAAGCACATGCAGCACAGAGTTAAGAGAGCAAACAGCGTTTCAGACCATAATGTAAGCACGGTGCTACGTGGCATGCACATTTTAAACCCACTGAACTACAACATGACCCCTGGCTTTTTTAAACATGTATCTTCGTTGGTAATTGTAGGAAAATTAAAATGAAAATATAACAAGAGGTGAAACATCTTGTGAAAAAGAGGCTGGTTTGTCTCACAGTTGTAGTTTGTAATTCTGTAGCTATGAAAGTGCAGTTTGAAGCAGTCACCAGGCATAGTTATCAACATATAGTAGTAGCTAAGTGTGAAACATTTTCTGTAATTTTGGTTATTCCTAGCCGGGCATACGCTGCACGTCTTTAGTTTCTGTCCTGAATTTTGACGGACGACCCATTTTAGAGTTGGACCGAATTTCAGCTTTGTCAAGCATTGTTGTTGTGTAGTGTACAGGGGGACAGAGACAGATTAATGGATTGTCGAATGAATTTCTGACATCTCAAAAATTTTGGTCGGTCGTCCACAGCTCACACAGTTGAAGCAGAGCCACGCGTCCATTTCCCAAACGTCAGTCTTATTTCTGCTCGATGTTTCAGCAGACAGGATGGCACAGATGATCAAGGCAGCACGTTTCTGCCTTGATAGCACTGTGACCTGTACAGACTTCTGCTAGCAAACAAACCTGCCTCTGAGCTTTCAAACAAACTGTCAACAGCCCGAACGGCCCAGGGGAGCCGACCGGCCATTGTACCGTGTGTGCTCAGCTTTAGGTAGACAGAATAAAGACAACATTTAATTGTGGACACTGCTGGATGTTAGGATGTGGTTGTATTGTATAGGCTCACTGTCTCTGAAACATATCCTTGCTTTTGATGGTGCACAAACATTTGATGTACTGTAATTACATACATCAAGACATTATAGTTGCCTTTGAGGTGTGACAAGCATCCATCCATTCATCTCCTGTACCTGCTCATCCTGTGCAGCAGCATGATGGGGGTCAAGAGGCAGTACACGCCAACAACAACTTACTACACAGTAGTTTATGTTGGGCTTCTGTGAGGCTATATGCTATCATATAATTCCACTGTTTGTTTGTTTGCATAAGCGTCACACATTTCCCAGCACATATGTCATAGACGCGTTGTTGGCACTCCAGAGTGTTTCAGGGATGTATGGAAAATAAATGACTGTTTTTATTTACTACACCTACAGTATGTTATTGCAGTAGGTCTCATTATTTGAAGGTGAATGCATATATATATATATATATATATATATATATATATATATATATATTCATTATTGTGTTGAGATAGCTGATGTAATCTGACTGCAGCTCTTTGTAACACTCCCATTACAGTAAGTGTCGCTGACAGTCGACCATCACCAGAGTCAGGACTATACCAGCGTTATGTATTTTAGTAAAAATATAATAAAAGTCTGCAGTAAAAATCAATAAATAAATTAGGGGGATTATGCTTAAATAGTTCCATTAAACATAGACTGAAGTCAGTCTGACGAATATAATGCTGTCTTGACATGACACTCTTTCGTATAGTCAAAACACAGCTGCAGGCAGAGGCTCCTTATGGCATGTGTTATATGGGCCAGAAGTAATTTCAAAGCCTCTCATGAATGCATTATTCATGTAACATACATTTATTATGAATGCATATCTCGTATAGCTCACATTTTGCTGCACAGTAAGGAGTAGTTTTGAAATCCCTGGAGATCACACATGATCATACACACTTTATCTTGGCTTCTTTCTATCATTCGCCTTCATACACACACACACACACATATAGACTCATATAGAATTCATATAGACTGTTCCTTTAAAATCAAAACAGGAGGCATCAGAGAGGAGGTCACTCATTGTCTCAGTGTGTGTGTGTGTGTGTGTGTGTGTGTGTTTCACATTCAGTTTAAATATTGTAGTTCTCTTCTGTTTCAACCCTCAAGGGCTCCAGTTCCTCTAATAAGGTGAATCCTGACCTCTTTGTCCATGTAGTCTCCCGCTGAGTGGACGTGCTGAGTGTCCTGGAAATGCTGTGTGTGCTTTTGTGTGTGTGTGTGTGTGTGTGTGTGTGTGTGTGTGTGTGTGTGTGTGTGTGTGTGTGTGTGTGTGTGTGTGTGTGTGTGTGTGTGTGTGTGTGTGTGTATGTGTGTGTGAGTAAATGTACGTGTGGGAAGGTTAAAGAAAGTGAAGGTGAACAGAGACTGAGAAAAGCGGAGGAGGAAGATTTCCTTGCATGTATACGCCTCGTCTCTGTGTCTTTTTGCTGCATATGTGTGTAACATCAATATCTGAGGGAGAAAGGAAAGCTCCTGTGCTTGTGTATGTGTCCACGCTGAAGTTGCAGGGAGGTGGATGCATGCAAACGTGCATGTCCTTTTTGCACAGTGCATGCTTGCATGGGTCAGCTTTGCAGCTAAGGGCAAAAGATGAGAGAGTAAGGAAACTGTTGAATGCTCTTCTGTTACCACCTTAAGCCGCTCCATAACAATCCATCATGTCCATCTCACTGTGCCATGTAATACAGCGCTGTTTCCGAGTCCATTACCACCAAATGGCTATCATTATACACCTCTCTCTTTCTCACCCCTCACCAGGTCTAAACGTGCCTCTCTAATCTCTCTCCTTTCTGCTATCCCCGCTCAATCTCACTTCATCCGCCCGTGACAGCCGTGGAATTGCAATCAATACGCCAGTTGCACCCAGCTGAGACATCCAAACCATCTGTATCTATGGAACCAGGGCTTCAGACAGCACGGAGGACAGTGTGTCTGCGCGTGTGTGTGTGTGTGTGTGGTAGAATGATTGTCAGTTATTGGTGATCCATATTCATAGCTGTGACTGTTCAGCCGTCTATACTGCAGGTATAACAAAACAAGCACAGAAATAGATGCCAGCAAGCAGTGTCAGTATGAAAACAGACTGATATCTTGAGTACAAGACACTTGGTGATCACGCGTTTTACCCCCACTTGTGGATTGGCCGAGCGTCTTTATGGCTGAAGGGAGCAGAGAAGGACGCAGAAAAGTAGGTCAAATAGGAAGCTGCTGATTGATAGTGATGGGAGCAGTGAATGAAGGATGGGAGTCAGGGCAAGAGAAGTGGAGTGAAGAGTGGGAGGACTTAGTCATTGCACAGAAGTCTCGGAACAGTGTCCAAGCAAGGGATGTGCATACTTGATGGGATTCATGGACACACACACACACACACACACACACACACACACACACACACACACACACACACACACACACTTAGAAAAAGATGGCAATGTGGATGAGTTGTGACTCACTGAAGCTGTAAGTAAATGAGAGGCACAGACTGTTGCAACTTGACTGAGCATGTCTGCCTTTCCTCTTTTTAGCTTAAGGGACATTAAAGGGAGCACTTGCACTTTATTTTTTTCCATCTGATTTTTTGTCTCCCAAGTTGGGATCATGACAGTTTGTATTTTCTATCACATTTTCCATAAAATGACCATAAAATGACCATAAAAGACGTTTGCAAGTTTTTGAATGAAAGGCCCAATTTGTAATAGCTTTGAGGTTCGTTTACAAAGTTCAATTTGATATGACTTTATCATCTGAAAAATATTTTCCAGTTGTTAGGTCTACACTTGTCTGTAATTGTAAAATTGGGTTATTTAAGAGTAATTCTTTGAAGTGTATATAAAGAGTGCTCCAGGGATGACGTACTTTTGTATCCCAACCAGGAAGTTTGCATCACCCTGGGTTACCCTGACAAAAAGCCAATGGGATTTTTCCACCTGGTTTTGGATTATTGCAGAAAAAAAGCTCTGTAGCAACCGTACAGTTTTTATTCAGCAAGGTAATCTTCACCAATGAACAGCACTGTTACGATTTTTGGAGTGTGAATGCAGTCGCAATCGGCTATAAACAAACTACACCACCGTCGCATGAGCGTACACAACGAGTCGCCATGATGTTTAGTAGTCTTGAGTATCCACTTGTTAGCAACCGCCTGTTTTAAAACACGAACAAAGCTTAAGAATTCACAATATTTACTGATGTATTTTATATTATTGAACAAAACTTTAAAATCTCTTAAGCCTCTGTTACAGACCTTATTTCAAGCATCTAACTAAAAACACTTTGAGACGAGGGAACCGGAAGTGCTAAAATCCTAATTCATTTCCTGGCTTTAGGACTCATTCACGCACCGCTCTATAGCCAAAGCACAAGTGGCCATGTAAGGTTCTGATTCAGTCCGTTCAACTGTGCTTTGTGGGTCACTCACATTGCACGTTAATGAAATAAGGCAGTGAAAAGTATGTAGTAGATAACTCCATGTACTGTGCATTAAGATTTTTTTCTGTTAAATGTTCATAATATATGTTAAATTCAAATGACTGATGCCCGTCTAGAAGCTTTTCAATGCTATTGACAAGGTAACAATCCATCAAAGCAAATCAAGACGTTTGGGAGATTATGACAAGAACAGATAGCTTCCCATGCCAGCAGAGAGAGAATATTGGCACAACTCTTATTGGAGGCAGGCGCTCATTTACCATCCAAAGTAGCTCGGTGTTTTTTTAATATGCTTGAGTGCAGAGACATCTGTATGTGTACAGAGACAGAGAGGGAGAGAGACTGAAGATGAGAGAAAGTAGGTCAAACACCCATGTAGGACACTGTGTCACCGTGTACGGGAGGATGCATCAGCAGCATGATGGCTCTGGTCTCACCCCATAAGGGTGTGAATCACACAATGACAAATAGGATATGTTTGAGTTTCATCTGTCTTATGAGAGCAGCTCTTAGAAAATAGTTTTTAGTCAATTCAAGGTCCTGTATTGGTGAAGCTGGGTATACACTGCACAATTTTAGCCTCTTTCTGGCCCGTGTTTGAACCGCACGACGAATTTTAACTTCGACAAGTGTTGTTTGCAGTGCAGTGTGCAGGGGCCGATTCCCCAACGTCAGCGCCCCTTTTCTCCTCTGTTCACAGTAATCAGAGCGCAGCTATCAAGATAATAATGTAAGCTACAATAGATATAGCTAATAAAACGTAGTTAGCCTGTACTGTCCACGTCTCCCTCGCTACAGCGAGTCCATTTAACGTTACGCCGCTGCCTCTTATTTTAGATGTTTCAGCAGATGAGATGGCACAGATGATGAAGGCAGCATGTTTCTACCTTGTTAGCATTGTGACCTGCACAGACCTCTGCTAGCAAACAAACTTTACCTGCCTCTGAGCTTTCAAACTTATTTTCATTGTCAACAGCCAGAACAGCCTGCAGGGGTGACGGGCTGTGATTTTCTTTCTATTTTACATGTACAGTGTAAGCACATAAATTGTGAAATTTGGCTTTACTTCCCAAACTATACACAACAGTACACAACATTTCTGAAATCGTACAGTGTATGATCATCTTAATGTGATGTAATATTCTCAGCACTTGGTGCAAGTGAACACAACATGCTGTCTCCCATCCTCTCTGTTAAAAAAAGAGACCAGAATAAATAAATGAAAATAAGTGAAGCACATTTGTCACATATATGCAAAGACTTAGCACACTGTCAGTTTGGCAGCTGAAGCTCCATCCCTGTATGCTTTGCTTTAAACACCAGTAGGAATATCGCTTGCGAGCAGAGGCCCGGTGTCACAAGCAGTAAATGCTCTGTGAACCAAAAAGGCACATCTTGGTGTTGGCAATTGTCGGTAGAGGTCAGAGTGAAAAATGTGTCGCTTCATTTGAGCGACAGATTGGTCAGTGATGGATAGAAGAAGACAAGGATGCGGAGAGACGCAGCAGTTGAAGGATGCTGGCGATTACCCACCAGGTATCTGCCGTGTGGGCACACACATCTTCAAGTGTCTGTTCCCCTTCTGTTCACTCTGACAGGGTGGAACAATAGTGGCTTGGAGTGGACGCCACATGTCACCGAAAATAGTCATGGGAGGACATTTTAAAAACACACGCCTGTGTCTCCATGATTTATATGGTCTGTTGTGTCTACTTTCCTTAAACCTGCAGTAGGCAGAACGCTTTTGGCCTCATTGGGCAAAAAATCCTTAATAACCTTTCAGCATATTTAACTGTTCTGAGTGTTCTGAGAGAAAACTAGACTTCTGCACCTCCTCATGGCTGTTTAACCTATTGAGCGTTTCTATTGGCTGTGCTCCAGCTGGTGGGCGGTGCTTGATGTTTCCTCAACTGATCTCAAAATGGCTGCCGGGGTCACAAACGTTCTCATTCTGTAGCTAAACAGTAACTACAAGATGTTTCTGAAAACACTGGAGGGAAGAAATAGACATTACACTAACAATATTGATTCATATTCGACCAGCGCTGCTTAGTTTGATCATTTGATCAGAGTTTGTGATTGACAGCTGCTCAGAGACGGCAGGCTTCAGATCAGCTCTGATCAGTTGTTTTCCTCCAGTCTGTGAAATCATGCAGATGCCATTAGGAGCACCGGAGGACATAGAGGTGTATGATTTATTTCAGATTACCTGTCTCATGCACTACTGTCAGGATAAAAATAACTTTTTCATATTTGCTCCATTTCTACCCACTGGAGCTTTAAATCACCTGACATGTCTGACCTCACCAATAAAAGAAGAAGATAGGAATGTTTGTACCTTTTATGCTATAGTGTGTTTGGCTGACAAACACAAGCAGACATTCATAAACACACAAAGACTGACACACAAGCCATTGCTGGCGCTGACGCACACTTACATGTCTGGTCTGTGAATGTAGGGCAGCAGTGGATGAGGCCAATTAGTCACAAGTTAGTCAAGATTTTCAAAGCCATGTCACAGTCAAGTCATTTATGAGAAGAAGTAGCAGAATTTCCTTCATCCTCTTTTATTCAATATTTATGTCTATAGTACACCTGTGATGACAGAGCCTGAATGTTCGTATTGTTCTGATAATTGTAGCCTACTTATAACACTGGATTTAATATGAAAGGCTCATGGGCTGCAGTGGTTAGTACTGGCGCCTCAGACCAAGAGGGTTGTAACCCGGCTTGGGTCCCTTCTGTGTGGAGTTTGCAGGTTTTCCCCATGTTAGCAGGTCTTTCCTCCACTTTCCTCCCACAGTCTAAAGACATTCAGTGATGACTCTAAATTGCCTGTAGGTGTCAAAGTGAGTGTTAATGGTTGTCTGTCTCTATATACTCTGTGGTAGTTTGGCGAGCTGTCCAGGGTGAACCCCACCTTTGCCCAACGTCAGCCCCCCGCAACAGGATAAGCGGTTACAGCTTAGCCAGCGTATGTCAATCCCCCAGAAGAGTTTCATAGTGACCAAACGCTGGTACAACTTCTGTGTCTGTCACATGATACCATTGGGCCAAAAAAGGCTTTTTCCCATAGACTTGCGTTGGGAAAGAGACGTCTGTAACTCAGTGGATAATGTTTTTTTGAGGCAAATCAACGTTCAAATATGAACACTTGAATAGCCCTTATTTAAAGGAAAGGCAACTGTGCCTGCTCCGTGAGCCCAGTGGATGTGGAAGGTCGCCGGATGATCCGGGTACTTTAGCGCTCAGCAGTCGAGCAATTTTGGTTTCAGGCATCACTGAGCAGCTTTCATAGGAGTGAACGGAGCCCACCTCCAACGCTGTATGAAAAAACAAGAACCTGTTAAGATAAGATAAGATAAGATTGAACTTTATTCATCCCGAAGGAAATTGTTGTGCCATAGATGCTCAGTATTTACAAAAAGTACAAAACACAACACAATTAACATCACACAGTGTATAGAGAAATTAACTGTTAACTGAACTTAAATGCATTAATTAGTTAAGTACAACATATACATAAAACAAAGTTGTGATTTATCAAACTTACAGTATATCTGTAGAAACTGGCTGGTTTACCTATTCAGGATAAGGTTCAGGTGATATGAAAATGGCAGTAAAAGTAGTCAGGAAAGTTCATTCTCAAGGTTTATAGATACAAAGCAGATTGTGAATTGTGTCTCAGTGGTTTGTCATTTTTAAAAAAGTGGGGCCCCAGAAAAAAAGTTTGGGAAACGGTGCTGTACTCGATCAAAGCTGTGAATCAGTCTGTTACTGTGTACTCTAACAACTGAGGGACAAGGTTAGTCAGTAGTAGTGGCACTTATCTAGATTAAGGGACAGATGTTTAGATGTTGTAGATTTCAGTCTGCTGGGTTGTTTTGCAGAAAGTCAACATGATGGGTGAAGCAGAAGTCAGTAGATGCCAGGAGGGCTTTGCTTATAGCAGCGCTACGTCAGAAAAATAGGGGGCAAAGCAAAGTTAGAAATCCTTCTACTTGGCTAAATAAAGAGATAAATCTGTTTTGTCATGAAACAGTCTAAAGGGGGCATATGAAAAACTCACTTTTTCAGTGCTTGTGTACATACATGTGGGTATCTGGGGTGTGTACCAACCTGAAGACTGTGAAATAAGACGATCCAGCCAGTTTTTTATGGGCTGCCTGATCAGAAAACATGATGGCTCAACTTTCTATATCACTTTGCATGTAAACATGTTTTAGTAGGAAACCAAAATACAAGTATGACTTTCTTTAATATTGGGTCATCAGTCCAATCAGACATATCCGACATTGTTGATCGTCGATGTGAAATAAACCCGGTCGGGGTTGATTTCACATCAATTACACGGCTGCTTACTTAAGAAATCAATCATTTGACACAAAAACAATCCGCCAGAGTCCAACATCAGAACTGTGCCCACAGCAACAGTCTAAAATAACAGACCCTAGGACACCGTGAGTGACCAATCAGAATCATGTATTCAACAAAGCCGTGTAATAAGATCATCTAATTTATTTTGTTGAGATTATTTTTTTTTTTCTTTATTAAAGAAGAATATCCAGATTCAACAGTCTGTCATGGTCAGACTGGTCAACTATCATTGGACAGAAAGGGTAAATCTTCGAGTAACGTCAAAACTAAAAGCTGCTTTTTCAGGATATACTTCATGCTGTATATTCATAGTACCTGTAACTCTGATGTAATGTTTGGTGAAATATTGCCTTTTGCAGTCACAACAACCCTTTGAGTTAAGTGCACTACTGTATACTTCTATGACAACAGTGTCAAAGGTGCTATGGTTGCCATCCTCCTTTCTTTCCCGGATCGGAGCCCTGTGGCATTTGGCTTTGTGGAGTCTGTTATTCTCTCAGCCAGCTGCAGAACAGTAGCTCTCAAGGGATCACGAACGATTATGATGTGAAGCGCTGGGTCTTAGTGTAAAGTATGTGTGTGTGTTTGCGTGTTTGGGTGCATCATTGTGTGTGTTTGCATGCCTCCATTGAGGTGAGCTCAGTGAGTAGGTGGACCATCTGATGAGCATGGAGAAGGATGTTATGTACAGCCCCTCGCTCTCTCTCTTGTGAGCTGTCTCATTTCTTCTCCAGACAGAGACACTAGTTCACTGATCTAACACACCACATCTAGATGACAAATTGAAGCATTTTCATGTTAATGCCATTTTGTTACTGGCTCTTATAAGTGTTAAGTGTAAAGTGATTGAGAGAAGTATTGGTGCTTTCGATTCACAAGAAAGTGTGCAAAGGATGTGGAAGTATGTGGCCGTTTAAAGTACAGTGCTGGTGCAGGGTGAGATTTGTGTATTACTGGGTGTGGTTTGGGCTGACATCAGTCGTGACAAATGAACTCATTTTGTTTCTTCTCATTTAAAAGAATGGTAGATAGGTACCAAGGCACGCTGGCAGTTTTGTGTTGGAGAGAGTGAGTGAGTACACCCCTGAGCAGATCCTCCCTAAAAGCTAATCCTTAAAGGATACTGATAGCCTCCAGAATCACATATGCATCACCGTAAATAAGATTAGCTTGGATGGAGATAAAACAGCTGTGTTCTGTGTTCTCTGGTCTTATAGCCATTTCCTCGTGCTGAAAAGGGTTATTAGACAAAAAGCCTACATTACAGACATTGGTGCAGTTTTTCTTTTTAACAGGATCTGGTAATATGTGCATCACTTGGTAAAGCAATTGAAATAACATGTAAGATGACTGAGCCTTGCAATATGTTATATCTTTTGCTCTGGTGTGAGCAACTAAGTAATGCAAATGCACATCTCAGTAATCTGACATGACGTCACTGATGTAACTGCACCGTGTTACTTGATTGTCATAGAAACAGTACAGTATGTACGGCACTTAAGGCGCACTTACCTCTATATAAATTGCTCCTGCTATATCACTATTTAAACTAATACATAAAGCCCCCTCCAGTGTATTTTGGCATTTCTATATTTCATATTTAGTTGAGTCATTTTCAGACTAAGATGATAAGCCACTATTTGCTTTTTATTTTGACAAATAAATTTGTGCTCCAAGTTAAAAATAAAGAAGAAAGTTGTTGTTAAAATGAGAATATGACGTACAGTATGACTATACTAGAAGCTTAAAGTCATACGTCATCCTCCAGGAGCAGTCAAAGCTCGTTTGATTTTAAGCAGCGACAAACTGATAAATCTGTTTATCTGTGTGTCAGTTTGTCTTTCTAGTTAGCTGTTAAGTGTAGTTAGCTCACCCAACTTGTTGCATTAGCTGAGAGTTTTCATTTTCTTTATTAGGTACCTCCACCTTAGACTAGTGTGTTTATTTTCACATTGGCATTAATGTGTGCCGAGAACGATGCAATAAACACAGTGGATTACACACAATCCCAACGGCAGAATTAACACAACAAACTGACTGTCGCTCTCACTCGCTCTCTCCTTTACCTTCTCCTCCTCCTGCTGGAGATAAATCAACGGAAAGCAGCCGATGCCTTTTTGGAGGCTGGCCAGCCTCTAACCGTTCCAGCGCACAATTTTAAGCCCAAAAGAAAACAAGAAGGAGGGTCTACTAGATAAATAAACGAATCACAGTGCAGCCCAGTGCGGTGCTGGTGCGAGCAGCTGAGGTAAGAGTGGAGAGCGGAGCGGCCGGCGGACCTTGTCAACATGTCTGTCTGTCCTCCGGTGCAACGGCAGACAGACGGCCGCCTCGTCGGGAGGAGACAGTATATCTTTACATAACTAATATTTGTTTGCTGCCATATTGATGCTCTGAATCCTGTTCATAGAACCTTTAAAAACCTTTGGTTTTATCTTGAAAGCTACTGTGCTCATACGAGATTTTTTTTTTCACTCAGGGGAATATCACTACAGCAGCAAAATGAGATGCACACCCACGTCTCCAAACATACATGACCTTGTCTTCAGTGCTACTTCATCCACATGTGACATGATCTCTTCCATGTCTTTGATTTAATTTGATTATCCTCTCATCGCTCAAACATGAAAACACATCTCATGTGTCCTGTTACGTACTGACAGCTTGCTTCTCTCTTATGAACACACTAATTAACTCTTCTGTGACCTTGATGCTGTTGCCTTTTTTGTTCAAGGAATCCTCTCATTCTCTTGTAAGATAATCAGTTTTGAGGGTCAAATGCACATAAGCGCGCACATATTACGCCTGGCCGAGATAAAGGAGCTGCATCGCAGCAGGTTATGAGGTCAGAGTAAACGCAGCGTGCCTTGTTGCAGAGGTCCTGACACCATTTCCTCTCCGAATCAATCTTGTTCAAAGGAAACTGCATTGCTGCTCCACAGCTGTGCCGATGTTGTTTTGGTATTCAGAAGGGTGCATTGTGATTGAGGTGAATGAGATGTAGAGCATGTAATCGGATGTTGTTAACCTCCTACTGCATATAGCAGTGGGTAATGTGGGGGGGGGTCAGGTGTGAAATATTCTTCATGTTTATGTTGGTCAGCTGGCAGGTGAGGATGCATTTGAATTAGTCTACAGGTTGATGTGGGAGAACTATAGACTGTATTTAAGAAGTAGATTTAGTTACCGTGACGTCACCTTTTCATTTGTAAACTGTGGTTTTGAAGCCTTGATTCAGCAATTTGGCCATTGTCATGTTGGCGACAATGCCACGAGGTAGCCATGCCCCAAATCATACCCTGCTTTATCATCTGTTTTACTCTCAGTGGGTGCAGGGATGACATGTTTTTGTTGGCCAACCAGGAAGTTAGCATCGCCCTCAGTTCCCTCAACAAAAAGATTTGGATTATTGCAGAAAATAAGCTCTGTGGCTGTCAAACGTTTATAATACTTACATGTTTTGTTCAGCAAATGAACACCACTTTATGATTTTTGAAGTCCGAATGCGATCGGCAGAAGTAAAGAACTAACCTTAGGATATAAACAAACTACACCACGGTCACGAGTGCGAGTAAACACAACAAGGCTTTAAAGGCGAATCAGCATGATGATGTTTAGTAGTCTCGTTTAGTAATCTCAGTGCACAACTGCCTTTTTAAAGTCACATAAAAGCTTTCGAATTCAAGAGTAGGATGTTTACGTATTTTATATCGTTGAACAAATCGTTCAGCCTTATTTTAAGCATCTGACTAAAACCCATTCAACAAAACCCACTGACTTCCAGATGAGGGAACCAGAAATGCTAAATGCCCGAATTTCCCTCCGGGGAGTAATAAAGGTTCATCTTATCTTATCTTAAAATGCTAACTCATTTCTGGGGTTTAGGACTCATTCCAGCGCAACTGTATTTACGAAATGAACATTGTGCTGTATTGAAGAAGACTTGAAACTAGTGATTGAGACTATAAACTCATGTTCACAATGTTTAGGCTTGAAGTAGGCACATTTTCTCATAGACTTCTATACATTTAGACCAGAGGAGTTGCCCCCTGCTGGCTGTTAGAGAGAATGCACGTTTAAGGCACTTCAGCATTGGCTTCACTTTTCAGACCCAGAGGTTGCCCACTGGGGAGAACTCGCAAATGTTGCTTGTTGTGTTGTCCTTGCACATTGCCTAGTTGCCCAGCCCAGTGTGGTTTTCTTCAGTATTATGAATGGTGATGACAATGGTAGTGATTGAGGATGATGCGTGTCCTGTGCAGAGCTGCCATGCGCACACTCCCGCCAGATCTCCAGATTTTTTCCGTGTCTGTACTTGTCCTGTCGGTCTGTTTACACTCTTTGTATTATTTTACATACCTTTTGTCTAAATGTTTCCTTCTCCTGTCTCTTTTTCCTGCAGTGTGGCAAAGCAGCAGAGAACTTTGACAAGTTCTTCACACGTACCCAACCCCAGCTCACACCGCCAGACGAGCTGGTTATCGCCAACATCGACCAGACCGAGTTCGCAGGGTTCTCTTTCATCAACCCACAGTTTGTACACCCGGCGATCAGTAACAGCTTATGAGAAGGAAGGGGGAACCTCCCCGAAGAACCTCCCTGCTCACTACCACCCACTCAAAGCAACCGCCAACCTAATATCTGACCACAACTTGATCAAGACCCACTTTAAACCTTTATGTATTGGTTTTATTCAGAAGCAGCATTCTAGCATATTTGTTCTGTGCAATACATTTGCCAGTATAGATTATATAGATTAGATTGGTTCCTGGTCATAATAAGGAATATTAAAAGAGTCCTTTAGTTGAATGATCCTCCGCTGCAATTACTATTGAAGGTTTACAATAACTGGAGACAGAAGGATGTCAGGCCTTATTTATCCATGATGAAATTATAGTTTAAATTAATCTATGCCTGTATTTTATTTAAGCAAGATAATATTAAAGGGGGATTTAGCTAAAATAGCATTGAAGGAATGGATTTACTGATTCTGGAAAAGGTTTTCATGCAGACAGATCTAAAATAATGTGGTCTACAGATCATATTTGTTTTCCATGTGGATGATTATCACAATGAAGATGTTAAGAGAAAACACTCATAAGGCCAATATGAAGGACGGGTGGTGCAGGCATTGAAACAGCACCTTGTGATTCAATGTTTTCTGTATCATGTTTACAGGTTTCTTCCCCTTTGATTTCACGGCGACAGTATAAATATATATTATATATAAATATATAAGTACGATTTGGTTCTGCCCAGTCTCAACCCCCAGTGAGCGTAGCAAATCAGCTACAGAATAAACTGTTAGATAACATGCAGACTGTAAAGATGCAAACATGTGAGACGCATACGTAGGAAAGTGCGTCAGGGTTTGGTTCCAGCTTTATAGCTTCTTAGCGCATCACCCTATTTTACCTGCTTTAAAAAGTAATAATCCACACACCTATTTTCTAGCCCTTACTTGAGCTGCAGATTGTATACTTCCCTTGTCAATAATTTAGTGGACACTATGTGGACACGCAGTGATCAGTTTAGTATGTGGGCAGTGGTAGAACGTTCTTATATCTACCTTAGATAAAAGTCAAACCTAAAACGTTTACAGTGTGTCATGTTTTTAACACTAGTCAGTGTGAACCACTGTCTCTGTCCCATGCTATGCCCATAAGCCTCCCATTGCTCATAAATGTCTCAACAAAAACGATAAAGACATTTAGATTATTTTAGAATATAACATAATATCATTGTGTATTAACCATCCAATGTTATATTGCGTACAGTATAATGCCCTCAAGCGTAGATATTTGTTGGTTTTCTTTGATACAGAAGTTGAAAATCAATGGGAGCATTTCTTCTGTCAACACAATCGTTGTTAGTTAAATCACTTTTTTTTGCATCCCTTTTTCTTCAATGTCTTTAAAACTAGATTAGTTTTTACTCCCGTCTTCTTTTGTGATCGCATACATATTTTTCCATTAGATCAAATTCATATTTTAATGCGCCAGTGCAGAACTCCTTTGTAAATAATCATGAGTTATTTAAAAAGAGTATAGCAAGTTACAGTTTTTATACCAACACCTGAATGTGCTTTTATTACATTAATTATATAAACCAATATTTGTATGTGTAAAAAAAAAAAAAAAAAAAAAAAAAAAAAGATGAAACATTTCAGAAAGTAACCCAGTACAGATCAACTTTGTAACAGCTGGATGTCTTTAATAGAGTCCAGATTTAGCAAGTTGTGAGATTTATCTGTTCGACAGATTTATCAAGACTATTATTTCTTGATTCATATTCAACGACTTTGACTGTGTAGATTGGATGCGTGTCTGGCTGTTGACTGTCCCGCTGTATGTGCATGCTGTTGATAGGCATCATTCATGCATGTGATGATCCTCTAAAGGCCGCATGCTACCAAGTATAAAACCCCAGAGAGTTAAAGTACAACCTCAGCGTGATACTCCACTCCAAACCTAACCTTAGAGGTAACAGTTACCCCTTGTCAGCTTGAAAGTTTTTACTTGTTTCCAAGAATAATGGCCATAGCTTTAGATTTGTGTTGATTCAAATGGATTCCTGTAGTGACAGCTTTTCAGGAAGGTGGGAAGTAGGACCGCAACCAATGATTAATTTTATTGTTGATTAATCTTTCAATTATTTTCTTATTATTAGTTAGTTAGTTATTATTAATCAGTGAGTTGTTTGGTCCATAAAATGTTGAAAAGTGTTGATTGGTGTTTCCCAAAGCCCAAGACGACGTCCTCAAATGTCATGTTTTGTCCACAACTCAAAGATACTCAGTTTACTGTCATAGAGGAGAAAAGAAACCAGAAAATATTTACATTTAAGAAGCTGGAATCAGAGAATTTTGATTCTTTTTTTCTTAAAAAAAATACTCAAACAGATCAATTAATTATCAAAATAGTTGGTTGTACTTGTTTTGAAGAATAATGGCTGTAATAATAGCTGTAGATTCATGTTGAGTCCAATAGTGACAGCTTGCAACCAACAATTATTTTCATTGCTGATTAATCTTTCAGTTTTTGTCTTAATTAATCAATCAGTTGTTTGGTCTATAAAATATTGAAAAAATATTGATTAGAGCTTCCCAAAGCCCAAGGTGATGTCCTGAAATATCGTTGTTTTGTCCAAAACTCAAAGATGTCCAGTTTACTGTCATAGAGGAGAAAAGAAACCAGACATTCACATATAAGAAGCTGCAATGAAAGAATTTAGACTTTTTTTCTCTTTAAAAAAGAGATTAGTTGATTATCAAAATTGTTGGTGATTGATTTAATAGTGGACAACCAATCGATTAATCGTTGCATCTCTAGGGGAAAGTGTCAAAGGTCGAGCCTACGAGAGGTAAAAGTTCAATACTCAAAGATAGATTTAAGGTGGAGTATCACTACGAGCATAGCTCTAGATTGACCAGATTTAATGTAGCCAATACAAACCACAGTCCGCTACCTTAAGAGAGCTGATCTTAGACCAGCGAGACTCTTTCAGAGGTGACTGGAGGATGTAGTAAGTTTCAGTGAGGCAATCCTGACAACAGTAATGAATCACTGAACTCCTGATGCTCAGGCAGGTTTGTGTGGAAAAGCAAGAGTGGGGAACAACAGTGACTTTTGCCAAAAGAAAGCAGATTGCTAAAGAATATAGAGTAGATGTTTATTAATCGAAACAGATACTAAATGTACTTTTTAATAGACTTTCCCAATATGTAGTCCCCGGTTCTAGATCAGTGCTTTTTTCTGTAGACGCTTGATATGTTATGGCCCCTGGTTCCCTTTGCGTTTACCTTTTCAGGGCGATGTGGAACGCTGAATCCAGATGTGTGGTGACTCAGACGCGCCGCTCATTGCTGGACCAGTGGGACCACTCGCTCCTTAGTGTCTCATGAATGGGGTTTATGTTATAATCTTAATGTTGTGTTGTTTCTTTTCTTTTTTTGTTGCTGTTTGTTGTTGCTGTCAGTGTCAGTGTCTGTTTTATTTCTCTAGCTTCTGCTCAGAAATTCAGGAATGTTTCAAAGATATATCACATTAGAAAACTCATATCTGACTGATATAGATAGGAACTATTGAAACCTTTGAAGTCACTTTTCCTCAAATGTTTTTTTAAGAGTTGTGCTCTCCTACCATGTTTCCTATAGTATATAACCTTCTGCATGTGCCAAACCTGGAAAACGCCAGAACCCGACAATAGCAGCGTTGCACTAGCTGTAGACACACAGACGACTTCTTCTTTGTGGGCTGAAACCTGCCTCAAGCAACACCTGCTGTACACTCTGTTGGCCACGTCACATATAGCATGCTGCCATCCACGAGTATACCAGTGCACGTTGTGTCAGTACGCTTTACAACGCCAGTCAGTTTGATAAACGACTAGATTTTCCTGCCTGTCTAGCCTCGGGCACAACGGTGTCCGAAAAACATTGCAACTTGTGGAGCGTTTGATTTAACATCCAAAATGAATTTCACAGAAGTGAGAGAAAATCTTCCTTGTACATACGCAGAGTTTACTCAGCAACAGTCTTGCCCTTGTCTGAGCCTGACTTGCACCTCTGTATGTGCTGACTGAATAGATCCATACCTTTAATAGAATCTCTGATTACTTGCGTCTTTCTTCTTAATAATGTTTTAAAAAAGTCGCAGTCAGTGTGGGCATGAATACAACTCTCTCCCCTTGTGTGCCTTTCCCAACTTGAACAGACTGTACGTCTTCGTCAACCTCCATTTTTACTCCGTACCTTTACTCCACTTCCTGTATTTTTATTCAAACAAGCCTTGTTACGTTAATTCCCTGTGTTTTTACGCCATGTTAGTGTTAGCACGCCAATAACCCTTACAGCCATAAAACTACAACTTGACTCGTCCTCCTGTGTGTGTGCGTGCTTTACCTTCTACCTCCCTGTGCCTATTAACGACTGATATGGTGAGCTAATTAATATACGTATCGACAATAAAAAAGGATGATCTTTGGACAGCGAAGGACCAACGAGCAGGTGATTGATGGGGTTTAGTGAAATGAAGGAAAGGGTAGATTATGATGATGACGGCTTGTTTGAAGGACGACCCCTGTGCCTCGTCACGTTGAACCGCCCCTCCTTCGTCGTCTCCGGTACGCCCTCTTTCACTCCAACTGCTCCTCTTTCCTCAGTGCCTGGGCCAAGTCAATCCATCATCGTCTTATCGACAGCTCCTCTCACCCTTTAAATCCCATCAGGTCAGGAAAGCAGTTGATTTTTTTTCCACTCAACACAGTTGGCATCAATTCTCTCTGCTCCTCTCTACTGGTCCCCCTTATGCACCATGGGAAAGGAGTTAGCCAAATGTATTTTAATTTGTTTACATTCTACTAGATGTCCTCACATGTTTTTAATTTAATTGATTTGTTTGGTCAGAACATGGTGAAGTAACTTCCCGATGTAAAGATTCAATGTTAAATCGCAGGGTTTTTTTGTTTTTTTTTCAATTGGCATCTCTTACAAGTCTCCTTTTAGGTTCCTGTTTGCTTTAGATGAATTTAGTGCGACGTCTTTCCTCGTTCGTCATTACTCTCCGCCGTGTCCTGTTTGCTGTGAAACGAGGTGACAAGAGTCGAGGTGAGCTGCCATCTTTTTGGCCGTACGGATCAATGATGTGCAGGAATGCCTTATCCCTTAATCCATACAGTAACATGGTCTCTAACTCTCCTCTCTTTGTTCATTTACTATCTCGGCACCCCTGTCCTTGTAAATAAATGACTTACAGTAGATATCTACATAGACTGTAAAAGAAAGAATATATTGTATTTTGCGAAATGGTGTATGTCTGTTTTCTTCCCTTGTTGGCCTGAAACCTTTAAAATGAGTCTGAGCTACTTACCTTGTACTTGATTGTGTCATTTGTACCTAATGTATGATAATGCAAATAAAAAAAGGAAAATGAGATTCATGCTTCAAGTGAGTGGGGTTTTTTTTTTTTTTGCCATTTGTGAATTTAACCTTAAAGGAGCAGTGCGTAGTTGAGAGGTTGCAGATTAACTTAAACTTCTCCCATGTGCCAAACTGAAAACTACGGTAGTCAATGCAAAAACAGGAATGGCTTTATCTAGTGTTTGGTTTGTCCATTCTGGGCTACCGTGGAAACATGGCAGCCAGCTCCGAGATGAGGACTTGCTCTGTTTGTAGATGTAAATGTCTCATTTCTCATTTCTCTCAACGAAACACAATGATTCTTAGTTTCAGGTGATTATACACTGAAGAAAAACATTAATTAATCTTACAATTCATTTCCGCTAATAGATCCCCAAAATGCTACACACTGTTCCTTTAGTCAGCACATTATATTATGTTAAAACATACTGTATACGTATTGTATTGTATTGGTTTGCTTGTTAATCTAGTTTGTCACCTGTCAGCTTTTCTCATTCCAAAGTTAGAGAAACAAAAAGAAAGTAATTTAAATAATACACATTAGACGTTTAGTTAGATGTTTCTACATTGGTTGAGACACTGGCAGGTGTTTGAGTTCATTATACAGTATATTATATAGACATTACTGCTGACACTTCATTTTATAGGTCTGCAAATTTCATGGTAATTAGGTGATAATTAGCAAGTAACCTATTTGAAATTTCTTTGGAATTACTGCAGAATTATTCCAATATTTACCTTAAAATTTGTCAAAAAGTACTTTGTTTGACTGTCTTAAATCTGGACTTGTCTCTTCTTTTATTATTATTATTTTATATCTGTTAAAAACATGATTTAATGATTATATTCCACTCGGGGTTAGCACTGTTGCGTCACAGTGAGAGGGTCGTCCAAAGACATGCAGGTTAATTGATGACTCTAAATTGTTTGTAGGTGTGAATGTGAGCGTGAATAGTTGGGATGGACTGGTGACCTGTCCAGGGTGAACCCCGCCTTCACCCAGTGCCAGCTGGGATCGGCTCCACCTCCGATGAAGAGCAGCGCATAGCTGCTTCTCAAGCCTAAGGGCCCTAGTATTAAATCATTTTCTAATAAAGTAATTAGGTGAATATTGGGGTAATTTGACAGTAATTCCAAAGAAATTTCAAATAGGTTACTTGCTAATTATCACCTAATTACTCACTTATTGACCCACTTATGTTACTCATTAAATTAGCAGAATTATTGCTATAAAATCAATAGTTATTTTTTCATTTTTGAACAAAGAGAGCTGAGCCTCCCCTGGCTTATTAGTATGTTGCACTATTTTCAGTAGTAGGCATGTCTGTGTTTTTACTTTGTTTTTTCTGGTTCAGTTTTCATAGGTGTGGGTGATTGTATGCATCATTATAGTCATATGCAAGTATGCATGTATATGGAGGCATGTGAGAGTGTGTTTGCTATGACTGTACATGTGCAGAGGTGTGAGTTTACTGTGTGTGGGGATGGTGGGTCGATTCTGTGTACAGGCTGTGTGCAGGCTTCTTCATTAGTTGGATGGGTGAACATGAGTCCTGGTGAAGACAGAGGGGTGTTATTGATGTGAGTCAATAGTGTAGCACTCACTGAAGAACGAGCATCACAGCCTGACATGCTAGATTTCACCTAAAGTAGGCTGTGAGCACACCTGGGGCTGTGCTTTTATAAGAGGAGGATTTATGTGGAGGCCATTTACCCATTTAAGGGCTATGCTGAGTTGTTAGGAGCTTAATTGCAACAGTTGTCACCTTACTAAATACCTGTCACATCATACAGGTGAGAAAGTGTTTCCAATCAAGCAAAGTCTTTTGTATTTTTATGAAACACAAGCTTCAGCCATGTGCTTCCCCTTGTTATAATATAACATCTGTTGTTATTGATTCTCATGAGCAGCATCCTGTTATTTTTTTTTTCCAAAGTGTAACAATTTACATGACAGGGATGAAAATGTGGTTATGCTCATTTTAGGAAGCGATAAACTGTAATGCTCAAATAAAAAGAGAAAAAACAGATAAACAGACCAACTGTATTCATGTGAGATGACGTTAGTCCCCACAGAAGACATTTCATTGTAATGAGAGCATTTTTTGAACCTTGACTTCAGTGTATGAAATGACCTGTGGTGACCTCTAGGATAATCACAGCCTCATGAAACTGTACAGCCACAAACTAGAGACCCAGAGCTTTCAGAGGATGGATGGCTTTCCTGGCTAGATTGACAGTAGGGGGTTTCTGAGCAGTTTACACAACAGAAGTATTCGCCATCCAATCGCTGAAAAATGCAGTTCTTGCAGAAATCTCAAAATGACCAAAGTTTTCCAAACCAAATCCCAGCAAAGCTTTTTCTGTGGTCTTCTTCAAGGTCTTGGTGTCTTAATGTGGTATTCTGGAGGGATTGTTGATCAGTTTTATCAATTTGCGATTAGAGTTAACACCAAATCTGTGTAAGAAGTTATATCAACCCAAAAATTGTTGTAACGACTTATAAGACATAATAGAGCGTGGACATCATATTCTTATAGCCTAATGTTCTAAAACACTTAGACACTTTCACAATTTATTTTATATAACTAATTAATTGATTAATGTGTATTTCTAATTTATGACCAGAATAACTTGACACACTGTGCTGAGCTGCATCTCAAATTAAATCTCCAGGTTTCCAGCTTTCAGATGATGTTCACCACTTCTATGTGACACCTACCGTTGACCTGCTGTCTCCCCTGCAGACCCCCTGTAAAACAGTTCTTCCATGTTCCCCAATACTGACTTGATCATTGAAAAGTTTTCCACTAATTTCTTCCAACCTTGACCTCCATTTTGGACTCTCTTCTATCTTGTTAGTCACAAAACTCCAGCCACTAAACATATCCTCAGTCTCACTTGATAGCTTTCATCTATCTTACTGATGTTTTCTTTAACAAGGGCCCATAATTACCAGAGTTCCTCGCTGGCAGGCGGCCAATGTCCTAAATGGTGTCTGAGAGTGATAGGAAGAGGTTTGTAAGGTTTTACCACACATTATGGTGTATCAAAGCTGTTTATAAAGTCCACCTTAAAAAAAATCCTATCTGTTGAAGTGTACACCATATTTAAAATATTTCCACAGCTTTACCTTACCATCAGATGGCTATACAGTCTGTTTCTGACGTGGAATTGGAGCCATTATCTGTGCTCTTGCCAAAGCAACCAGACTCCATTGTAAAAAACTGTAATTTTACTCAGCAGAACACACTGATTGAGGCAGTGGTAGACGAATAACTCCCATGTTCTACGAGGTAAAATTACAGGTTTTTTCAGTGGAGTCTGGTTGCTTTGGCGAGAGCATAGATGGATACAAGGGCTTCAGTTCTCCTTCGGAAAGGGCTCTCTTTTATATGAAAATATTCTGATTATAACATACACTTACACTGATACAGATTTTTCTTTAGGTGGGCCTTTCTTATATGTTTTGCTTGTGGCTCCGTCCACAGCAGTAGGTTTCTTTGCTCCCGTGCGGTGCCGACCATCATCTACTGGTAATACCCGACTATGGATAAGTACCTCATACAACCCCACTTCAAAACAACCAAACTATCCCTTTAATTACAATTTGTAACTTAGATTCTCTTCTCTCCTGAACTGTAATGTTGCTGTAAAGCAGAGACATACTGTACAAAATTACAACTTGTTCATTCCTTCACGTTTTTAGTCAGCGCACACATGCATAGCTGCCATGTGATTAGAGAAAAGCCCTGCAGCGTGTTGACTGTGGAAGCAGCTGGTGTGTGAGCTTTTACTTAACACCTTATATGTTTCAGGCCACTGGTTTCTCTGTTACACAAACAGACAAACACGCACACAATCACATACACACATGCTCAGCATGTCTTGATCTGTTATGAAACTGCGAGAGCAAAGTCATATACAACCATATTGTCTTGTTGTGAGAGCAGTTCTGGCCTTAAGTAAAACAGATGCATTATCGTTACAGTCTGATACACATTAGCATCTGTGAATAATGACTAAGTCGCGGTGTTTTACAGGAGCTGACTGGATGATTTCTGTTTCATGTGAAAGAAAAACACGTTTTTATTAGTCTGCATGTGGTCAAAAGTGTGTAAAAACTGAGTCCACATTCTTGGCAGACCTTGATTTTTTTGCTTTTAACCCTCTAAGACCCACAATCCCAACTGACTTTACTGTCTATCAGACAGTTTCAGAGCTAGAATAACATCACAGATAGGCATGAAACTAGAACATGGCTATGGCTATTATCAAACAGGTTCCTTGACCTCTGACCTAAAGGTATGTGAATGAAAATGGGTACTATGGGGACTCACAAGTCTCTCCTTTACAGACATACTCACTTTATGATAACATGAAGTTTGGGGCAAAAAACATGCAAAGTTTTTTGAATGCAATATAAGTGTGTTAATTTCACCTAATCTAAAATGGTGTATTTGCATACTGGGACACCTAAACAGTCTTAATTGTAAAGCTGAGACTCTGATCAATTGTATTAATGTTTGATGATGTTAGTACTCATAGAAGAGACCATTTTTTGAAACTTGACCTCACCCCACTGTATGAAATGACCGGTGGTGACCTCTAGGATAATCACAGCCTCAGGAAACTTTACTGCCACAAACTAGAGACCTGGAGCATTCAGAGGATGGATGGTTTTCCCAGCTAGCTTGACAATAAGGGGGTTTCTGAGACCCTCTGTACCCCTCTAAGGGTTAAATTGGACAATAAACCTACAGATTGCTATCCTCTATTTCTCTCTCTAAGTTCACTGACAGCTTTTCAGGCAGCTGTACACAGACCAAAATCATGGGCAGACTATGGTGTTTAATTTTCAAAGCCTTACTTTCTCTTCACCTTATTCTGGTCAGCAAAGGCTCAGTGTTTCCCAAATACCTGAAGGATGCAAAGAGAGTTAATGTTTGCTGTTAATGTTCAGCCTGGAGGAAGCTGAACTTTGCTTTTGGCCTTGATGTTTGATCGTCAAAGCAGAGGACAAAACAGCACAAAAGAGAATAAGTTCGCTTTAACAATGGACACTGATGAAATGTGTGAAACTGTTTGCCTTCCTGTGAGGTCAATGAGAGGTCAGAGTCAAGCCTCCTCATTCGCTCCTGCCTATATACGGGAACAGAATGTGGTTTTTAGTCATACGCATGCATGGGATTCACCAGATGCTCCGAAATAACTGAATGAATGTCCATAAGGTCAGAGACGGTTTGTGCAGAGTTTAGTCTGACAGCAGCTCAGACTCTCTGAATCTGTGCCGTCCTGAACCAAATGCTGCATTAGAGGTTCAAATATGATTAAGATGGTTATTTTTATGAAACGGTCACTATATCCTGACAGTAGGGCATGACAGAGGTAATCTCTGCCTCTGTGTCCTCCAGTGCTCCTAATGGCATTTTCAATATTTCAGCCAGGAGGAAAACAACCAATCAGAGCTGAGCTGGAGTCTGCCATCTCTGAGCAGCTGTCAATCACTTGTAAACTCCAATGAAACAGTCAAACTTGGCAGTGCTGATCAAATATGAATCAGTATTTTGTTACTGTAATGACTATTTCTTGCCTCTACTGTTTTCAGAAACATCTGGTAGTTACTGTTTAGCTGTAAAATGACAAAGGTTGTGACCTGGACGGCATATTGAGAACAGCTGAAGAACTACAACGCACCGCCCACCAACCAGGGCACAGCCAATAGGAAAGTTTTCTCTGAAATGACCTGTGATTGGCCAAAGTCTTCCATCACCGGCTAGATTTTCTAAAGTCTGAAAACAGAGTCGTGAGGAGAATAAATATGCTGAAAGTTTTTTAGAAACTATTACATTTGACAAATTTAGCTTCGTTTAAGGACATCCTTTATTTGTCCAGTCACTGTTCTGTAACTGCAGTTACAAAAGCTTCGTGACCTCATGTAGAAACGTGACCGATCTGTTTCCACGCGACGCGTGAACCAGATGTGACACAGATGCATTTTACCGAGGAATGGCAATACAAAAGAAAAAATACCCAAAGCCACTGAAAGGCTCTTTCTCTGTGGCACAACATTCGCTTTGGTTTCTGAAGGTGCAGCATGTGAATTACAAACAAAAACACAGTTTATGTCTCTAGCCATTTGAAAGGGGCAGAAACATAAGGGAAGAATGTGAGGAAATAAAATAAAAATGCAGAAACAGCCAAAAAGGTTTCTCACCAGATTCTGTGTTAACACTCATTATGTTGTGCCTTCCAAGTGCATTTTTTTTTTAGAAGCTAATACACAGATATTGCTGCTGAGTTACTATAGCAATTGAAAGCTGGCTGCATGTTGTGATGTGAGTAGACTATTATGCAGAAACGTGGCCTTGTGGGAGCTGTAAGGGAGTACCACTCACCAGTCAGGTGAAAAGCTACTTTATTTAACAGTTTAGTTGAATATTTGGTTTTAGGTTATGTGTTCAACTAAATACAGGATCCACTTTAGTTGATTTAAACCTGCAGTAGGAAGAATAGTTTTGGCTTCACTGGGCAAATCTTCCATAATATAGCACCTCATCATGGCTCTGTTTTCAGGCTTTAAAAAAAATGTAGTCAGTGATGGGAGACTTTGGCCAATCACAGGGCATTTCAGAGAAAGAGTGTTCCTATTGGCTGTTCATTCAACGGAGGCAGCTGTCAATCACTTGCAAACTCTGATCAAATGGTCAAACTAGGCAGCACTGATCAAATATGCATCAATACTCTGTTACTGTAATACCTTTTTTGCCACAAATGTTTTCAGAAACATCTTGTAGTTACTGTTTAGCTGTAAAATGAGAGGGTTCGCTCCGGCTGGTGGGCGGTGCTTGGTATTTCCCCAACTGATCTCAACATAGCTGCAGAGTCGCAAACTTTCTCATTTTACAGCTAAATGGTAACTACAAGATGTTTCTGGAAACATTTGAGCTGAGAAATAGTCATTTCAGTAACAAATATTGATTCATATTTGATCAGCGCTGCCTAGTTTGACTGTTTGATCAGAGTTCATGAATGATTGACAGCTGCTCAGAGACTACAGACTCCAGCTCGGCTCTGATTGGTTGTTTTCCTCTGGTCTGTTAAATCTTGCAGATGCCAATAGGAGCACCAGAGGACACATGACAAATAAAAAAATATATATATTAAAAATATAAAAAAATAAAATAACTTTTTTTAGTCATATTTGCTCCATTTCTACCCACTGCTGCTTTAATATATTGGCTTCATTTTGTATGTTTTCATTCAAGTTTTTGTTTTATTGTTTCTCGTTTGCTTTGGCTGTCCCCTCTTAGTCCATTAGTCGATTAATCCGTCATTTTGGCTTCAGTCGACTAAGATTTCTTTAGTCCATTAGTAATTTTTTTTTATGCTTTATTCATGCTGAATGACATTTTAAAGAAACATATGAGCACATCTCTGGGAAACACAAGATTTAAAGCGGTGCTTTTGTGTGATTCTTCACAGATCTGTCGATTAAATCAACTAATCAGTCGACAAAATCATACGCGTTAAGTCGACTAAGATTTTTTTCGCCTGAGGACAGCCAGAATTTCTAATCAGTCTGTGTGTTGCCCACATTATTACCATGCTATTTAGAATGCCAGAAAAAGATTTAGTATGTCCCAATACATAGTATGTCAAACGCAGTGTGCCAAAATACCAGCATGTCCTACTGCTTCTGGTCGCTCTTTGCAGTATGCAAGCCTGCATGCTTTTCTGGCTATTCTGACCCACAATCCTCTATGCTGACAGTCTAAGAACAAAAGGGTCAAAGTTCAAAGGACAATGTTATGACGAAGCAGCATGCTCCAATTGTGTGCATACTGCATGCAACAGTAAATACTTTCTACGGGCAGCAGCAGTACGAGCTAAAAGTAAAAAGACAACATGTGTGATTTGGAAGCAATAACTGGTTGAGGATAGTCCTCTAATTTACAGGTGCACCTGAAGGCCCCTTGCTCCACCAGGTGTTAGCAATGTGGACTGTACCAAGGAGGACTTTGGGATGGTGGAGGAAGGAATGGGGTTTCTTTTTGTATGTACTTGTTACCAGCCATAGAAGAATGAACTCTAACTTGAATATGAAGTTGTACAGTTATTGTGCATCTTAAAGCGTCAGTGGAGAGGGATGTTAGTAACAATCCTCATAGCTTTAATTGTCTACTTAAAGTTACCCCTGTTATTAGCAATGTTGTTTTCACCAGGAAGTATTTAAACCTGGTTCATTTAGCATTTTGTCTGTGGGGCTGGGAATCGCCCCTTTATATCCCTTGGTTTATGTTACTGTTAAGACAGCAGAAGTCTGAGCCAAGGTCCTGGACCGTTGGGCTCGTTTTAGTCCACCAGAGTACAGCTGGCTCATGTCCTGACCAACAGGGTTGGAAACTGCTCCCTAACAGGAGCTGGCAGCTTCCCTTGGCTCTTTATCAAACCTTTTTCAAAGCCAACCTGCATTATGAGGATCGTTTAGTGAGCATTTTGTCACAATCAGACTGCTTTTAAATAAATGTCCAACGCTTGGAAAAAACTTTTTGTGCGCATTATCACGAACCATTAGGAACCATATGAATTTGGGCATTTTCAGCGCGCAATCTCACTAAATGCAACATCCGCAGAAAACTTGACGCCTCACAGGTTGTAGTATATAGTGTTGTAGTAGTATCTGGTTGGAAACATAAACTCCTTCAGACCGTTGTCACCCACCACATCACGTGCACGCAGCTCTCCCCGCTGCGTCCTGCACACCTGAAGAGAGGCGGAGAGCGGAGTTGGGCACCACGTGCCCAGCTGTTAGTGCTGGCTTGGATAGTAGTGGTGCTGTGCGCGAGCTACGCAGCCACGAGTCCCGTTCGCCACACTCAGGCTTACCGCGCGCCAAACCGGAGACAACACGGACTGACTGACCGCGGAGAAACGAGAGGAGAAAGAATAAAGGACGAGGGAGAAGAGCGCTTTCCTCAACGAGTCTTCTTCGTGAAGGTAACGCATATTTCCATCTGTGTTTTTCTTTAGTGCGTTTTTGTCAGTCGACATTTTGCGTAGAGAAATACGCTGTTGATTGTTTCGCAGATACCTCGGAACGCTTTGTTGGATATTTTTGCTTTATGCCAGATAAACTGGCTTGTTTGCAAATAGTAAAGATAGTCATTGTACTCATAATCCGAGTGGAAGCTTCTACTAACTTATATTAATTAACTTTACGCATATTGATATGTGAAGAGTGGAGTTTACTGTTGGTTAAAACATGATGGGGAAACATGATAATCCAGATATGATGCACCAAATAAAGAAAAAGTGGTAACACTCGTTTTGAGGATGAGAGAAATTTAATATTTGGTTTTGGGTGATGTGTTTATCATCTAAACATAGGGCATACTTTAGTTGATTTATACATTTGCTTCATTTTCATTCAAGTTTTTGTTTTATTGTTTCGTGTTTCCTTTGATTTTTAGTCTGGCTACCTCCTCTTAGTTCATTAGTCGACTAACTCGTCGTTTTGGTTTAGCTGACTAAGATTTCTTTAGTCCGTTAGTCACGTTTATGCTTTTTTTTATGCTGAATGCCTTATTTCCAAGAAGCTTATGAGCACATCTGTGGTAAACCCAAGATTAAAGTGGTGATTGTGTGTAATTTTTGGGGAGAAATTCACTTTTACAGATCTGTCTATTAAATCAGTTGACAATACAATGTTGAGAAAATTGAAAATATATGAAGAAAATATGAGAAAGTTGAAAGAGCTGTTTATAATTAAATTACTTAATGTAATAATGTGAAACCTACAGTGGTAATACTGACAAAAACACCCATGTGGAAAGAAATGGTTTACTTTAACCCATAAAGAAGTGTGTAAACAGGGTTTAGTGGCTCTCACTACATTCTTGTGCACCAACACGCTCAATAAGCTCATTATTGATCCGATTGGACTGTGGGGACCTCAGTGAGGGTTTCAGCACCCTGGACAGAGATTTGAGCTGGAGCCAAACATTAAACGGCAGCTGAGTCCGATTACAGCCAACAAATAGTCTCCGGCTAAATACACAGATACTACTAGCTGACCAATGACAAGTAATTATGGATTAGTTTTAAATTGTCTGAAATCTGCTGGTAAAATAATGTAAACATACAGATGTGGAGGGACAGTGGCCACCTACATTTGTTGTATTATTTATAACTAGCATGTATGCTTGATGCTTTTTTTAGATTGTGTTAATTCTGGAGGCTGCATGCCTTGTAATGTGATTTAGTTTTATCACGTTTTTTCCTTTTACCACTGCAACATCATGGTTATTACAAAAAGTTATCTGAAAGTAAAGAAATGGGGAGCCCACGGGCCGACTTGGCTGACATCCACTCCTCAGTGTGTCATCCAAACAAATAGCACTTTATGTAGACGGAGATGATGTGGGCTGCAGCCAGGGATTATTTTATACGCTGGCAGCTCACTACCTCTCAGGATGAGGTTGTTGTTTACTTGTTGCAGTGAGACAGACATAGATGTAACAGAGTGTCCATGTTATCTGGACTGTATATCGTAGTAGAGACATATCTTTAATTCTACTTTATTGTATTTTTTATTTCTTTTCTCTAGTTTAAAGTAGTAATTGTCTGTGATTTGTGAATACAGTGTTTTTTGTACTTCTGTCATTTGTGTGAGGGATGCATGTTTTGTGATGTATGCAAGTTGCTGCTGTAACACTTCAGTTTCCCTTCAGGGTTCAATAGTCTGTCTGCCCGTCTGTTTGTCCATCCCTCCATCTGTCTGTCTGCCTGTCCCTTCCTCCGTCCCTCTGTCTGTCTGTTTGTCCGTCCCTCCGTCCAGTAGTTCATATGAGGGCTTGGTGATTTGGCCAGAATCTTCTGTCACCATATGAGTCATTTCAGTTTCTGTATACTCCTTTGTGAAGTACATACTTGATGCATGAAAACAAGAGTATTTTCTCATTTTAAGAACTGGAGTGCAAAATGAACATGACAATTTTAAGTGAAATTACAGTGGAAAAAATGAGTATAGGCTTAGCCTATATCATAATATACAGAAAACAACATTTGTATATTGTTTTGATGATGTATATCGTCATACTGTCCATACCCAGTTTAAAGTGTAACTCAAAGATGGAGAAATAACACTTTTGTTAGGGCTACACGATTAAGGCTAAAATGCTAATGACGATTATTTTGATCAATATTAAGATCACGATTATTCATTGATTTTAGAGACAGCATGTTTTTATTACTGTACTTTCACACTGAAATAAATAGACCTCACTTCCATGCTGTGATACAGTCTGGTTAATGTACAGATTAGGGCTGTACAATATTTGGAAAAAACTGACTTTGCAATATTTTTTTTTCAGCAATGAGAAAACGTACAGGGGTTAGCACTGTCGCCTCACAGCAAGAAGGTCGCAGGACATGTTAGTGTGGGCTTTCTCCAGGTTCTCTGGCTTCCTCCCACAGTCCAAAGACATGGAGTGAGTCTGCGATTCAGTCCCTGCGATGGACTGGCGACCTGTCCAGGGTGTACACTGCCTTCGCCGCTATACATCCTTTTTCTTGTAAAAACCTTTTATCCTGTTTTCAAAAGACAAAAAGGTTTAAAGAGGGTCAGGATTTAATTGAAAGTGTGTTGACCCATATAGAAACCTGCTGTTTTGGTTAGACATAGTATTTAACTGATAAAGGCATGACTTTCAACTTCAGGCACAATTTTATCCATGTTGTCAAACATATTACTGATTTACACCATATTCAAACCCTGTCTGCCAGTCAGTGATTTTTTTTTTTTTGTATTTTTCATCTGTAGTTTCCAAGTCTTTCTGCAGCTTTACGGGCCAGTCCTAATGAGCAGAAGGTTCAAGCATTCACAGGCTGTTACAGAGGCCTCTACAGCCCCGTCCATTTCTCATGTCATTAAAATCATACAGGTTTTCTCCATTTTCTCTGCACAGTTGTGACTTGTTAACTCAGCAAGACCACCATTCACAGTTTACCAATTTGTCACTCTTGCTGACAAGAAAACACAGCTGTAGGCTGTCATTAATGTTTCATACAGCGTCTATATTGAGAAACATGAGCTTACTATGACTGTACAGGTCAGTAGGTTTTATATCACTAATTAGCCAGCTATGACAAACAGCTTCTTTAATGGCAACAATGTAACATAAAAATTATTAGATTTTGTTGGTAAAACTGTAAATTACTGTTTCTGCTTATGTTGTGAGGATGTGAGGTGAATATGTATACATTACAAACTAGACTAGCGCCACATTATTAGTGGATACAAAGGTTGTAATGCTATGAGATTTTCATGGTATGATAACAGTCTCAGAAAATAATAAAATATCACAGTTTCACACATTTAGCACACTGTAACCGCTTATGCCGTGAGGGGTCGCGGTGGGGCTGGAGCCGATCCCAGCCGATATTGGGCGAAGGCGGATTACACCCTGGACAGGTCGCCACTCCATCGCAGGGCACATAGACAGACAACCATTCACTTTCACATTCACACCTACGGGCAATTTAGAGTCATCAATAAACCTGGATGTCTTTGGACTGTGGGAGGAAGCCAGAGAAACCAGAGAAAGCCCACACTGACATGGGGAGAACTTGCAAATCCCAAGCTGGATTTGAACCTGCAACCCTCTTGCTGTGAGGTGACAGGGCTAACCTTGCAGCTGCTCACAGTTTTATTATTGTCATTGTAACTAATATTACTACTACAAATAAGAATTTATTTGTAGTAGTAATATTAGTTACAATGACTCACTAATATCACTTAAAGGCAATTTTAGTTAATGGAAGAGAAATTTCTACTTATGTCATGAGGATGTGGGGAGGATTTGTATTCATTAAATAAAAGGACAGCAATATTACTAATGCATACTTTTATTTTCCTTTCTTAACCTTTAGTAACTTACTAGTATTCCTCGGGTTTATATGAAGCTTGCGGAACAGTAAAACACAGTTTAAGCACAGTAAATAAGCGTTCCCTGTAGCCTCGGCCCACTCTCTTGGCTGTACCTCGCTGGGTTCAGTGATCATCACTCCTGCTCAAAGGAACATCCTGATGGGAATATCTCCATAAAGTAAACACAGTGCTCTCTGGTGATCGCAGCTGAGAGAAGTGCTCAGTTTTCAAACACTGTAAAAATGTGACACTTTTTAGTTTTAATTTAGATCGGTAATATGTGGCTGCCCAGAGACCCGGTATGTAGCAGTACAGAATAGCATGCATGTAACATACACACTTAGGGCTGGCACAATTAATCAAATATTAATCGCGATCACAATTTTGGCTTCCCACAATTAAGTGAATGTGCGTTCTGCTCATAGAAAACTCTTCTGCACATCAAATCAAGTGCTTCCTAAACCAGCAGCCACGAGCCACGTTTTGACTTCACTTTTAGGAATAGATAATATCTATACAACTAATGTGTTTATAATTAAATTAAGAGCATACAATTGTTTATTCAGCTCCTATTGCTGCTAATTTTGCTCTCAAAGTGCACCTGATTGAAGCGTTGAACGTTAAAATGTAACTAACAAAGGTTGTGGGGTGAGTATTCCTGTATTTTTTATATATTTTTATATATTGAGAAACCAATATATATTATTTTTATCATATTGCACAGCAGAAAAATATTGCAATTCTGTTTTTTTTTCCAACATTGAGCAGCCCTAGTTTGTACATTAGCAGGGATGTAGCACATCATGGAAGTGAAAACAGTGCTCTGTTTATTTTAATGTGAAAGTGCAATAAAAATATGTTTGTCACTAAAATAATGAATAATCGTGATCTCAATATTGATCAAGATAATCACATGTCACACATTTAAACTACTGTCCTTTCTCATCTTCATTGTGTATGTTTGAGTGCCTACATGACTGCATGTCATATGTCCTGTATATATTTTGTTCTGTGATCTTCTGTGATGTATTTCTGCCTCTGTATCTTCTCTCTGTTTTCCTCTGTATCTCCGCTCCAGCATGTAAAAGGCACTGCCAAATAGGAAGCCTTGTTTGGAGACTCGCTCATCAGTCCATTCATGCTCGACTAATTCGGAGGCCTCGCTGTATAGTGTTGCCTGGCGACAGGGCCAAGTCGAGCACTTATAAATGGGAGACTTGTTCTCCCAACAAACACAGGAAAATGGATGTCAGTGCTCTGGGTCACTGTTTTTTGGAGTGACAACCCCTGTAGAGATCACTACTGTGCCATTCACTAGTGTTTTATTAGATTAAATGGACCCATCTGTCATCTTTTGTTACAAATATTTCTAAGTTGAATGAAGCATTTCAGGATAACTGTCCCTTATGCACACAAAGTTTTGGTAAAGCACAGTGAAGATATTAGCCTCTGTTCAGCCTTCCACATTTTATCTTCACAATTAATTATGTAAGATATTAAAATGTAGAGAACAAGCTGACTGACAAGCTATCTGAACACTTTGTGATCATGATACCGCATGAAGGAATACGCAGGAGACGACAGCTCAAAGCCAAAACCATTTGCTAAAAGACATAAGGGAACTGCCTTTGGAACAGCATGAAAGGCTTGGGCTATATCCAGAGCTGCCCCATCAAATTAAGATGATGTGACACTACAGATGTACGGCGTTTTAATGCAGTCTGCTCTACAGTCTTGAGGGTGAGGGAAGAGAGCGCTCTCCTACATGGGGGTCAGCTGGTTCAACTGTTTATGTGCAAATGTGTTGCAACATTTAACAGCCAGTTGACTAATTTTTGTTCCCTCAATCTTGTGATTTTGCCGCGGTGAAGAGGTGAGAATGTGACACGGATATTTCCACTTCATTCTCCATCTTGACAGCTCGTACCACCACCACCACCTCTCTGCTGTTCACCAGATGCGTTGTAAGTTGTCTGGCCTACAGCAGAGATTTTTGTTTTCTCGTTTTTGGTAGGCATGCCTTGAAGGAAGGGCCAGGGCATCTCCAGGATTAGACCACTGGGAAATCATTCTTGCTTGTTGGCTCCCTTCTGGAGGTCAGTGAAGCTCAAACACAATGTCTGATATATGAGAGCATATGGGAAAAAATGTCCTTTGTGATAGAACGTTAACTGACTCACATAGTCAGGGTACTACTAGACTAAACAGCAACGGCTGCTGTGTTCAGAGTCCTGCAAAATGAAGAACATACCATTAGTAGCTCTGCTAAATGATAAACGTTCAACATACTCTTTCCAACTGCACAGTTGTTTGGTTGTTGAGTATTTTATTTGGACATGTAATATCACGTTAAATATTTGACGAAACAAACTAGGGATGCTAATTTTGAAAAATGTTAACTGATAACCGACCCTCATTAACCAATTATTAACTGTTAACCAACAAGATTTGGACCTCGCATGCAGCGGTGCGCCAGCTGCAGTATAAGAGCACAAGAGATGACTGAGTCAACAGTTCACTATCAGTAGAGTTACTATAGCAACCACGGTGCTGCGTTCACTGTCTCCAGTTCTCCGTCTGGAGAGTTACTATTGTAACCACGGTTCTGCGTTCACTGTCTCCAGTTCACCGTCTGGGACCGTTTGCAGCCAAGGTGCTGCTTGTAGTGTCGTGGACACGCAGCCAGCGTGCTAGCTGCTAGCGTTGCCGGTGGCTTTGTGCCTGCTATAGGGTAACTTCAGCGAGTTTCCGACAGACTGTGTCCGTGTGGCGGCGGTGAATGTGGGTTTGTTGGTATCTGCACCGGCTCTCTCAGCTTTTCTTAAAGTGACGAGGCGCTCATCTGCCTAGTTTGACCATTTGGTCAGAGTTTGCAACAAATCGTCTTAGATGTTTGCACTTCACTGCATTAGAGTTAATAGGCTGTCACCTTCATATGGCTCACATAAGGTTTGCGACTCCAGATTTTTCTTTATTTTTTTACCCAAAAATGCCTATTTTGTTGGTAAATATTGCTGAGCTCTGGGATTAGAGCCCTAACCCCCTTAAAATAGAAGAAAAGTTTTCCTTCTTCAAAAACATAAAATTCAAGATTAACATAGTGGTAACAATGAAAATGGTGAAATGGTTCTTTAAGATCAGCCTGACATGACGTGAGGTTTATGTGGGCTTATTTCTATACAATGTACTGCAGTATTTACTATTTATGACTTAGGAAAATCATCGTTGTCATAATTGTTTTAGAGTGAGCAGCTGTGCATATAGGGTAGAGTAGCCACACAACAACTATGATTGCTGTACAGATCAGTTAAAAAGTCACACTTGTATTCATAATGCTTTGGAAATAATGGTTGTAAAATCACTGAATTATTACCATTTATTTTATCTAGCTTTGCTTTAAACACTGGAGGACATTTTGGACAGTCAAAATATATAGTAAAATATAGTACATATAGCATTATCTGTGGTACTGTTATGACCGGTGACACACTCCTGTAATACTCCAGATGCATTAAGTGAAGACTACAGAGAATGGCTGTAGAGGCTTGAATGTATGTCTTTACCACACGGCTAGGCTGGTAAATTTTACCTCAGTACAGATGGAGTGACTTGTATGATAATATTACAGAAGTACAAAGAAGTTTAAGTCATAATCCAGGCTAAAAACAACAGTTAAAACTGACAAATGTAGGAAGGACAGCTGACTGTATGCTGTGGTTGCCTACTGCTTTGAATTATGTTGTAATATTTATTTTTTTTACTTTTTTACTTACTTTTACCATCTTGACGACTATATCTGACTTTTGCGTATTCCATTAAATTAAGTCTGTTAATTTATGCATTCACATATCAGTATTTTTTCTTTTGCCAGCTGTCCTTCCTGCATTTGGCAGCATGTGAATGTGCTCATAATCAGACTGAGAAACCCTGTGCTGACTTACCGAGTTAATAACCACCTCCGTAGGACCATTTAGTAGGATCTCGTTTGTTAGGGTTAGTTAGCCCGATAACGAGGAGATACCCTAGATGAACTCGCTTCGTAGTACAGGCCTCAGTACCGTCCTCCAGAGGAGAGATGCTGAAAATGAGTGATGTGAGAAGGTCTAAGAGAGTATGCCTGATGTGTATACTGTATGCATGTGTTGTTTTCCCTTACTTACAAACGTCTGCTTACACTGTACAAGCAGATCTCGGCAAGCTGATGATTGGGGGGGGGGTGCCAGCTTCATCCTATTTTATCCATGGCTTGATGACATACCTCCTCTTTTGTACTGCTGTTGTCCTCGGGCTCCTCCAGCCAGCCCTAGCAACATCAACCCACAGCAACTAGCTCCCACAGTGTTAGTCGCCTGTCTCCACCTGAAGCAAAAGAGGGACTGGAGTCCCAGCCATGCTCTTATAGCCACAGTAGCTGGGTCAACAAGCAAGCCAAACAGAGCTGCGACGCTGACAAACTCAAATTATAGTGTCAGTTGTTTTGCTGTTCGCATCCACTGTTTGTACTTAACCTATGAAAAGTAATGCACTGTAATTCATGTATAACCCATGTAGAGGCAGGATGTGCAGGGCTGCTGCTGTGGGAGTGAGGTGACGTATACAGTAAAGAGGGTAAGGGTCGGGTTGGGGTTAAAAAGTCCACGTAGGGAGGAGATGGGGGTGGATGGACGGGTTAAACAAGCACAGGACTTTCCCTCAGAAGACCTCTGTTTGTGTTACTTTTGTTACGTAACTTGCATACTTAAATAAAGCCATCAGTAATGTAACAACAATCATTTTATTTTCAGTAAAAAACATACCATGATCTTTTGCTAAACCTAACCAAGTAGTTTTGTTTGCGCAGAACCACTGATTGCTTGTGAGGCTTGATATTCAGGCTTGATTGGTATATCTTAAAAGACCACTGCCGTGTCAGTGGGCAACCTCCAGGTCTGAGAAGTGAAGCCAATGCTGAAGTGCCTTAAACTTGCATTCTATCTAACAGCCAGCAGGGGGCGACGCCTCTGGTTGCAAAACGAAGTCTGATCGTATAGAAGTCTATGAGAAAAGGAGCCTGCTTCTCACTTCATTTATTACCTCAGTAAACATTGTAAACATGAATTTTTGGTCTCAATCTGTATTTTCAAGTCTTCTTCAATACAGCATGATGATCATTTAGTAAATTATGGTCCCATTTAGTGTCATCACTGGATATAAAGCAGGGGTTACCTTGTGATTGACAGGTCACTACCGCAGTCTGGGAGTTGTCTGTATGTTCGATTTACGTCTTTAACCCTTTCACAGTGTGTTTTCAGTTCATGAAAGTTAATTGTAACCTTTCTGGTTACCTAAGATTGTCTTATTCAGCATTCAGTTGTACTGCATTTGGTTCTTGTGTCACTTCTGATTGCGAATAATCGAGATGACGACGGCCAAAATGCCGACACACAATGGGCGTCGTCACCGTGACTATGGTTATATACAGTGTATGTGTTGTCTTGTATCATAAAATGTTTTAAATCATGGTCATCACGTTTGCCTAATTTACAGGTTGTCTTCTTAAGCCATTGATTGTATTTTACAAGCCTTTATGTTCTATATCCATTTTGCCAGGAAAAAATTAATGTTACATTACGGGTCAGATGTGCTTGTGTCCTGCCTTCTTCTAACCAATCACAGATATGATTTGTCCTTGAGGTCCGTGTTTGAATGTATAGTATTTTACAAAAGTGGAAAATATTGGAGACATCTGTGTTACTCTTTGCCTGGCTGCTGGATTTCCAATTGTACTCTGAAAATGTGGTATTTTTGCCAGTGATCTGTATTAAATTAAGGCTGACAGGAGGTCAGGTGCATGTTAACAAAGTAGACAGAAGAGGAATGGCCTACTTTTGGTGATGACGTGCCCTTTAGTCTAGCAGTTACTTGATGCCAGCATGGCCTCTGGACCCCTAGTGGCTTTGTACAATATCACATTAAGGGTTGAACATTATTTCCTTTTAGTCAAATCCTTTTGAAAATTGTTTATAGGTCTTCTGTAAAGATCTGTGAGAATAGATTTGAAGTTTTAACATGATTAATATAGTTTTTGTTGTTGCACAAGAGAACTGGTGGTTATTACAAATCTGCTTAATTAATCTCCATGTTTAGGGAGGAGGGAACGCTCTCACCTCGGCGCAGGATCAAACCGATTTAAAGGAAGCGCTGACGTCTTTGTAGGAGAGAGGATGTTTTGTGTATCCCTCTGTAGGCAGAGAGGGACCACGAGGCTCAGTGGCTTTGAACATCTAATGAGAAACATTTCTCAGTAATAAAAGAAATAACACCTTTTTTCTCAGCCGAGCTCAGTCTCCATTTATAATCCCTTAGAGACTGGCGTGTGTGGTCTGAGGGTGGGGGGGGGTCTCATCCTGAACCTTCAGTACACACATGCCACTTTTGTGTCTTCATAGAAAGTAAGTCTTATTTTTATCCTTCATTATCTCCGCCAGGCGTAAGTGTGTATCTGTCTTTCTGTCCACGGCTAAGCTTACTACTTTTACTACTTGTTTTCCTACTCTCTCACTGTACGTTCAAGAACCTCTTGTGGTTGTGGTGATTTGCAAATTTTTTTAAAAACCTATTTTTATTGACTGTTTTATACCATCTTCTCCGCCCCAGTTGCCGCTCACATCAAATTCGAAACCCTTTTGCTCGCTTACAAAACAGCAACAAAAACTCTCCCTCCCGTCCACTACGCTCGGCCAACGAAAGGCGCCTGGTACTCCCATCACAACCTAAGGTGCTAAGTCGCTAGCTAGACTCTCCTCTGTAGTCTCCCAGTGGCGGAATGAGTTACCAAACTCCATTCGCTCTGCGGGGTCCCTCCCAGACCAGATTTTTCATGACCACCTCTGACATAGATAGTACTGATGATGCTGATAATGATGATGATGATGATGATGATGATGATGGCACCTGATCACCTCTGCACCTCTAGATCCTTGCTTGTGTTGTACGAACTCTCAGACGTTGCTTTGAACAAAAGCGTCTGCTAAATGAAATTGTAGACTTGTCTTAACTGGCTGGTGGAGCACCCGATTCCACTGTTAACAGGTCATTTAGTTAAAATGCTTAAAATGTTGGTTATCGATTAAACAGTTAATTAACATCCCTACTCTCATAACAGGAGATGCAGAGGTCTATCTAATAACATTAATGATGACTCCATTACATTTAAGTGTTCAAATAATCCATGCCAGTGCACACAATAGCATGTCCCTGAATATGGGACACAGCAGTTATAACTGTAATGTAATTACTTGCGTTGCTTTGTCCTCAGTTTTTTTTGAAGAGAAATCCCCAAACACATGAATGAAAGAAATTCATTAACAATTTAGTACTGACATAAATTACACTACATGTATCAGCCAAACTGTAAAAAGGGCCTCCAGCTCTTTTTCTAAGCAGTTTGTTTGTGTTGTTAAAGCAACAAAAATAATATTCAAATGTGGATTTCTGGTCTTAGCTAAGCTACCTAGGTGACCATAACTTAGCACTGCTTGTACATACTTCAAAGTAAAAGTCATTATCTTCACAGGGTCACTTTTATTGTGAAACAGCTACATTGTCAATCAGGAGCTCATTTGTTATTATTGTGGTTTTCAAAATAGACAAACTTCTCTGGTTTGACACCATGTCAGGCTGCTTTAGACTTAGATAAACAGGAGGAATCTAGTTTTGATTTATTTCTGCCTGTCTGGGGAAAATCCCAGGCTGGACAGTGTCCTGTTTTGCAAGGGGTAGAGTTGGGTGTGGATACCATTTTATTTCTCAGGTGTCAGTCTGTCATGACTCGTTCTGCCTTTAACCATGCGAATAGTGTGTCGAAACCTTTTGGCAGCAGTTATCAGACTGATATAGACTATAACAGGTCAGCTGTGTGTCACAGCAAAATAACTCAAACCATGACTGTATTTTTGACACATATAAAATTTAAGGTTTCAAATAGTAATGTTACATAAATAATGATGATAATCAGACGGCCTATTTTAAGCACAATCATGTCATATAACAAAAAGCCATGACTATAGGTGCTTGAAAGGTACCACCAGCCTAAATAGCTCCTCTTCTTTGTCCTTCAGTAATAATACCCTATTTGTGGAAGCCCACATAAAGGTGCAATCAGCACTAAACTTCACGACTAAAACAACCCTCTGGTCGAGCACAATGACACAAAAAGGTCTGAGTGGCAGGCGTGCATCTCGTCCTCAAGTTGTAGCTTGATGCTAAATGACTGAAAATAGAGTCGCGGACATTGTAAATGAATGGACACTGATTGCATTGCGGTCAAAGATAGCTGAAGTTTAATGATAGTCTGTTCTCATTAATGTGGATCCTTTGTGCTCTGGCGAACTCTGATTGCATGTACTGTACATGCATCCTAACTGCTTCCAATCACCATCAGTCCAGCCTCAAGAGACACTTATTTGTAGCTGAAAATAATCAAGATTAGGGTTTCTGGTCTTTTTTTACATTTCAGCTTCTATTGTTTGAAATTTTGATAGTCATGAATTTAAACAGATATATGAACAGACCAAGGCGTATTTTACCTCTTTCATTTTCTATTGTGAAATTACGTTTCTAAGCTATGTGAGCGGGACAATAGTCTTTATCCAGAACATGCATGATTTATGACTACAGTCACAGCCAGGAAATGCTGTTCCCAGATTATCTGAATGAGTATTAATAACTTAAAGCAGCAGTGGGAAGAATTGGAGCAAATATGATTAAAAAAAGTTATTTATATATTAAATGGTCACTATATCCTGACAGTAGTGCATGAGACGGGTAATAAGAAAATTAATCATGTGCCTCTGTGTCCTCCACTGCTGCAAAATGAGGAAGTGTGCTCCGGCTGGTGGGCGGCCGGAACACAAACTTTCTCATTTTACAGCTAAACACTAACTACAAGATGTTTCTGAAAACATTTGAGGTGAGAAATAGACATTACGGTAACAGAATATTGATTCATATTTTATCAGCGCTGCCTAGTTGGACCGTTTTGATCAGAGTTTGCGAGTGATTGACAGCTGCTCAGCGACGGTGGGCTCCAGCTCGGCTCTGATTGTTTCACTCTGGTCAGATGCCATTAGGAGCGCCAGAGGACACAGAGGCACATGATGTTTTTCAGATTACCTGTCTTACTATGTCAACTATGTCCTATGTTACTGTCTGTCAACTATGTCCTCATCAGGACATAGTTGTGAAGGAAAATATTTAGAGGAATTAATTGGAGACTGAAGAAGTGGACCGAATCCATGTGTGCCACCAGCTCTAGTCAGACCCCCCAGCTGGCCAGCAGGGACTTTTTACCTGGCTCAGTGTGCACCGTGACAACCCAAACACATTCCTTAGATATAAAAGATGTTTTGCTCACTAAAATCTTGCACCAACTGTGGGATGTGGGGGAGAAAGGCAAACAGGCTGGCTGATTACCAGAAGCCTCTAAATGAAAATATAAGTGGTGGATTATTCTTAATATATATGACACAGAAAAAGAGGGGAACAATTTTCCTCTAACAATAGTGACCATTAAACTTTTGAATCATATTTTTTTAAAATCAATTCTACTCACTGCAGCTTTAACACATTTGCTTCTCTGATTCATACTTGATCAGCGCTTCCTGGTTTGTCCGATCGGGGTGCATGAGTGATTGACAGATGCCTCCGTTGAATGAGCAGACAATAGTAATGCCCTCTCTCTGAAATGACCTGTGATTGGCCAGAGTCTCCCGTCACGGGCTACGCCCAGTGATGCCAAAAAATCCTCAGCCCTCTGGAGGTTGAAAGCATTTGTGACTAGATCATATCTGCACATGAGAAGCAAGAAAAAACTTTTCCAATTTTATTATTTCGACTTCTGAAACTGAAGTTTTACATAACGGGGACAAAATTCTTACATAGAAAGAAATTACAGAACAGGCTTTGTGCATGTGTGGAGCATACGCATCTTATTAATAGTGTTGCACTTACAACAACAGGATTTATTACCCTGTGTATCTAAGAAGTGGGGCAAATGGCTTCACATCTTTTAGAGGGATGAGGTCTGGAGCACCAGCACAGGTTATATACACTAAACACAATTTAACCACATGGATAAAATTAGGTGACTCATTTGTCCTGTGTGGTATTTGTATGGTCTGGCCCAGAATGTGTGTAATCTACAGTAAGAGATGCAGTTTTAGGTGCAGGGAGTATAAACATGTTTAGTACCAGTGTCTCCTCTCTGCTGAGAGTATGTAATGTGTTGAAACATTAGTGGCTGCATCATCTTAAGAGCTCTATTTATAACCATAATTGCCACACCTCATCCCATTTACATCTGACTGCACTGCAAGCTGGCAGATGTGTCTCCCTACTCTATTCTACTGAGGCTTTACATCCAGTCGTGATACAAGACATTGATCCACGGAGGGAAAAAAATGCAATGAATCTCATAAAAACTTCAAAATCCTTTTGACGTATTCACTCCATCTTTCCAGCCTCCCAGTGGGTGCTCAATATGGCAGCCCACTGAGAACTCATTATGTAAAATCAATTCCTTTCGACACATATCCTATGCCAAGCTCCCCCAGCACTCCAGCTTCCGGCAAATGTGGGCATCAGCTAGCGCACGAACAGATCCATCGCTTTGTGTGGTGAGCGCACACATTCATAAGCTAACACATACTGTACACCATCTGCAATGCTGCTTCTGCATCACTGGATGTAACAGAGCGGAAGTGGATTCATATGAGATAGGAGTGTGTGTGATTACAGCAGAAAGTGTGGGAAAAGTGTCTTACAATTCTCTTTTGAGCAGTATTAGCCATGTTATGAATTTTACTGCAGTATTCTTGGCTGCAGGCAGTATGAGGGCAGTCAAATGAAAAACTTTACATAATGCTTTTTTTCCAAAACATTCCCCACTAAGCCTTCGGCCCCTGAACAATGTGGCTATTCAAATTCTAATGTGAGATTTGGAGGAGAGAGGATCTTTCCCAGATTTCTTTCTCAGCTAAGAGGAAGAAAGACCTTTTTGTTAAGGATATCTAGTATCATATTCCCAGTTATTACTTTCCATTCATTTCCGACTCCTCTCCGACTAGAGGCAGCTGTAGAAGATCTCCATTATAAACTTGAATGAATATGAAACAATAAAGCTCTGAACTTTACCCAGACTGCCCCACCGCCCAGCAACCCCCAATGCATTAATCACTGTCAAGCTTCACAGTTTTTTAAAGAAAAGTGTGACTCAGTGGAGTCAATTTATTTCTTTTTATCTTTATTTTAGGGGACAGCATGCACAAGCAGTGTCGAAGAAAAGAAAAAATCCAGCTACTTTTTTTTGACATTGTTGTTTTGTTGTTCTGAAATGTTTCCTCAATGCTCTTTCCTCAGGGACAGTGTGATGTTTTGTGATAACTTGCTCCCATCTACTTTGGGGACTTCGGTGACGTTGCTTTTTGTTCTTTCCCTCTTCCAGCTCCCCTTTCTGCCGGCGGCGCCCCCCCTGCTGTTGAGGCTGTGGCATGAGCCTATGTGGCAGGAAGGCGCTGACTTTGCTGAGCAGCGTGTTCGCTGTTTGCGCCCTGGGCCTGTTGGGGATCGCCGTGAGCACCGACTACTGGCTCTACCTGGAGGAGGGCGTCATCCTTCCCCTCAACCAGAGCACCGAGATACGCATGTCCCTCCACTCTGGCCTCTGGAGGGTTTGCTTCTTGGCTGGTGAGTTAGTATGAAGTCTGAAACTAAAAATTTTAGGTTGCACTGATGACGTAAGCTCCACAATCAGCCTGACCATTTGGTTCCAAACACAGGACAAAATGCAAAATGAAGATCCAGATTCACCAAGACAAGATTTGCACATATCAGTTTTCATTAAGAAATATATACAAAGGAACTTGTGGCACAAACAAACCAAAGACGCCTGCTAATTGCTGCAAGATTAGCCAGCCATTCTGTATAAAAACATTGCATGCAAAATCTTAATGCCATCTTTTATTTATATGTGTTCTACACAAGGATTTACAGACATTTGTGAACAATCAGTGAGTTTAACAGCACCACCTGGATTTTTTCTAAAAAAAAAAAAAAAACTGTATGGAAACGAAGGCTGTCAATCGATTAAAATATTTAATGGGTATTATTTGCATGATTGTCCATTATTAATCACACATTTTTTTTATGAGTTCAAAATGTATCTTAAAGAAGTATTCAGTAGTCTTATCAACATGGGAGCTTGCATGGTGCAAATGTATGTATATATTTATTATTGGAAATCAATCACTAAACAATGACAAATATTGTCCAGAAACCCTCACTGCATTTACTGTACTACATTTAGCATAAAAAACATGCTCAAATCATAATATGGAAAACTCAACCCAACAATCAACAACAGCTGTCAGTGTGCCAGTGTGCTGACTTGACTATGACTTGCCCCAAACTGCATGTGATTATCATAAAGTGGGCATGTCTGTTAAGGGGAGACTGGGGGGTACCTACACAACCCATTTACATTCACATATCTGGAGGTCAGAGGTCAAGGGACCCCTTTAAAAATAGCCATGACAGTTTTTCCTTGCCAAAATTTAGCGCACATCTGCAGTGTTATTAAACCTTCCTCACAACAAGCTAGCATGACATGGTTGGCACCAGTGGATTCCTTAGGTTTATTTTAGGCTTAGCTTCATATAATGTCAGTATCTTCACTCTAACTTTAATACTGAGCAACAACCTCAGAAAGATCAACTGCCATCCATCCATTATTATCTTGTTAACTTAAACAGCCCTAATGGAAAGATATTAAAGTGTACCTATACTGTAATTTAGATTAATATTAACCATAACAGGTCTGTCCTGCACAAAGCTTTGGTGAATTTGGGCCTCAGTGTCTAGATTTCAATATAATTTGCATTGCACATTCACAGTCACATGTTTACTCTTTCTTTCCTACTCTTTAACCACTAGATGGCTGCAAGTATAGAAGACTGGCTGTTGCTTAGTGAACACTTGAGCATGAATATTTTCTCTTTGCCTTAACCTCTGTGCAGCAATAGGACCAGTACATTTCCTCTCATGTTTGATTCTGATTCTAGGGTGCATCCTCCAAGTGTCAAGTGTATTTTTATTCCACTTTTGCTCCATGTCTTTCCTCCTGACTTAACCTTTAGTCCTGACTTCTATTCTGTGGTACCAAAGGTTGCTTGGATTGACTGACTGCTTTCTCCTTTTCCTTCTTTTCCACCTGCATCTCGTTTCCACCATAGCTGTCAACATGAAAAACAAATGTTGGATAGAGCTAGACAAGCTTTCCACAGTGCATGCTTTAACTCCTTTTGGCCTTTCAAAACATTGTTCCTCCACAGCTCTAACGTCACAAAGGCATGCTTAGAGGTCGTGACTGGAAAAGAAACACTAACTAAAGATTTTACTCTTTTCTTAGAGACACTACCCTCCAGACACGTGTTGCCCCAGAGTAAACCAGGTATCAACTTTTGCTTTTACCCTCTGCAGCTTCTGGTGATGGAAACGGTTAACTGAATCAATGTGCTGTCTTACTCTTGTTGGATGTGTCCTGTACATGCTGTCTGCTCTCATTTATTACAATCAATTATATTTGTTTTTGTTTTATTCCATAAATGGAAAAAAGCTTTTGTTTTGCAAATATGAATAATTAATCCTGTAGTATTATTCCTTTTACAGTTGAACTGGGTAACACGTTATTTTACAGGTCCACAACTTTCATGTTAATTAGATGATAATTAGCAAGTAACCTGTTTTAAATTTCTTTAAAATTACTGCCAAATTATTGCAATATTTACCTCAAGATTTATCTAAAATGTATTTAAACAACTTTATTATAAACGTTTAATTATTATATTCTGCTCTTTCCCAATAGCTGGTAATTTATTTAAGACATTTCCAGAAAAAAAAATAAAGTTAACTGATATGCTTTAATTCCATGTCTGCTGATAAATAGATAATAATTAGTAAATAACTTATTTGAAATGTGTTTAAAATCAGAAGTGTCTACTCTTAGTTAACAATTACATGCTATTTTAGCTTTTAATTATTAAATTATTTATAATAGTCATTTTTGATCAATTTTGAGGTAAATATTTTGCAGTAATTCTGGAGAAATTTCAAATAGCTTACTTGCTAATTATCACCTAATTACCATGAAATTTGCAGACCTGTAAAATGAAGTGTTACATTGAATTGTTCCATTAACCTCTGTTTCCAAAGCTGACCTGACCTGCTCTGTCCTGTTTCAGGGTTAATCATTCATTCAGGCCATCCAGTTGTGATTAGGCACCAGATGTTTTCCTGCCACCATGTAGCATGCCATCGCTGCAGTATAAATAGACTAATGGTCCAGTGTGTGTTTTAGGGGCAATTGAGTGGCCTTATTGCCCACTTAACTACTCTGATTTGACCCAGAAACAATTACTGCTCACTACCACAGTGTGTTGTTATGCAAGAGAACGTGAACAAGGTTGCCCTGTTATGGTTCGTATCGATGTTGGCTTGAGTTCATTGGGAGTTTGTTGGCTGTTAGCAGATCATATAGAGGATCTCTGCAGCCAACGCTTACAGTGGGTCATTGTGTGACTGCTGTAAATCATGTTCAATATAGGGCACTGGACTGCTTATGTACTGTATATGTAGACTGCAAGGCTTAGCAGGTGAAAGAAGCCATGGCATTATGGAGTGAATTAGTTGAAATCAGCTTGCTTTCTATTCTTAGCATTACCTACGGTACCATTCTTGGAAATTAAAGTATTTCTTCTTTCTCATTTTTCCAAGCATAATTTCCCTAGCTTTGCAGTAGCTGCCTGTGATTACTACTATATGTTTTTTTCAATACTTTTTATTGTGTTTTTAACAACTGATACTTGCAAAATACAACTCTCCACATGAGAGGTCATAAAATTAGAATAATTATAATTACACACTGGTAATAAACAATCTGTCATGTGATACAAATTTACAGTTCACAAGAGAGTATATAGCCTTAGCAACAGTCTTACCAACAGAAAAAAAAGAAAATTAAATATTAATATTAACATTATTTATTATATGGATTTGTTGAGTGTTCGATTCTGATTGGTCACTCACGGCGTTCTGTGGTCTATTTCTTTATAGCAGGCCGTTGCTGTGGGAGCAGATCTGATGTTGGACTTTAGAGGACCGTTTTTGTGTCATTATTTGGATTATTAAGTAGCTAGCCGTGCGGGATAATGTACAGCTAGCGGGTCATTGTTGTGAAAGAAATCCCTTCAGGGCCACTCCGCCTCGGGGCAGTGCGCTGTCGGGGTTTGTGATCGGGCGGCAGTATCTCAGTCTGTAGGGGCTTAGCTTGGGAATCGGAGGGTCACCGGTTCAAGTCCTCATATGGACCATGTACTGAGTGTGACCTGGTAGCTGGAGAGGTGCCACCTCTTAGGCACCGCAGGGACGCCTGGGACGTCTGTCAGGAGCAGCCCCCCGGCTCAGACACCTCTCCATTAATACATGTGTATGGGACCTGTTCGTGCATTTATGTATTTTGGGTCTGTAAAAATAATAATAATAATAATAAAATAACAGTGAAAAAAATTATTTCCCCTCAGGGGAGGTTTTCTTATTCTCTCCTTCTCCTCTTTCTTTCACAACAATAATCAAGTGTGATTAAAGAGGAAGTGGGAAACTCATAATGAAGATGGTGTTATATTTGTTCATGTTTCGGTTTCTGGTCTGGCTAAAGTAATTTATTGCAGGCGATCATATTGTGCATAATTTTCCTTTCTGTCTTTATAATGAGAACTTTTATTTTCTCTAAATCTAAATGCGTCATCTATTTCACTGTAAATATTTTTTTTTATTGTTAGTTTGAAATAGCAGTGTTGCTGGAGTCCTTCAAGACTGGACTGACATTTACTAATCATTGCCATTCTTTAGAGGAAAATAAACATCTGCTTTACAGTTGTGCTACAACAGGAAACTCAACAAGCGTAATAAGCCTCCCACACCTTTCCATGATGTTTTAATAACACGGGGGAGGGAAACCCCAGACATTAGATGCTGACTTAATGCCAAAAGCAAAAGTGAAATAAAAAGCAAGTCCGGGGCAGAGCTAATTGACAGGCTGTACATCTGTTATGTACTGACGGTTGTTCTCCTTGTTTTATTTCTACTCTTTTCGTCCTCATTCAGCTACATTAATGATGATGCATTCAGAGCATCTCTTGATTTAAATTTCAGGGTTTGGGTGATAATCCACCCAGATCTTGACCCTATCATGATTGATTCATAGTTACTAAGTGATGGCTTAAACAAACAGTAGCCACACTCATTAAATATATATTAACTGTGTGAAACAGCCTCTGTGCTCTTTTCCCTAAAGGTCAATGTTTTATTCAGTACAACTGCATTACCTTGTATGCTGTTTGCAGAGGGAAGAAGAAGAAGATCAACCTTTATTAGTCCCGCGAGGGGAAATTCAACTTTTACACTCTGTTTGAGAGGAGAGGGGGGTCTTTCAGGCGAGGTGGCCAGCCTTCAGTATAAAACACTGTAAGAAACCTTGAATACTTACTGTAAGAAGTGCTGATTGTACCAGAAACCTCATAGGGAGTACAAGCATGAGATCCTATATGTCTGAATATGATATGTAATAGATTCCTGAACAGGACTACAATGAACTTTACGCTTTGGTCTGTAACTTATGAACCTTAACTCGGATGTTGGATACAAAATTTTACAAATAAAGATAATACATAGAGCCTATATTGCATCCTGCACATTGAAGAAAATTGATCACACATCATCTAAATTGTGCTGGCATGGTTGTGAAGTAGATGGTATGCTGATCCATTTGTTATGGTGCTGTCCTCTTGTTAAGCAGTTCTGGTCAGAGATAACTGAAAACTTGTCGTGTTATCTTCATGCAGCTATCAAACCTTGTCAGGTAACTTGTACGCAAGTGTGAAAATCACCACGGAACGACCAAAAATTGCAGCCAAGCAATTGGCCTATTCTGCAAAAACACTCAATAAGCACACCCTAAAACAACTGAACCGACTGTATGTGCTTAATATGATGATCAGTAACCAAGTTCACAACCTCTCAAGTCTTCAACAACAGGTTAAATCCACGACGGACAGATCCTCCAGACCTTGACAAATTGGCAACTGTTACATATTTTACTACTTTATATGTTCTATAAATAACTATCAGAACCAGACAGAGCCATCAGGCCTGTACCAGTATACATCATTAGTACTGTATGTACTGTAATCAGTGCACCATGCGTAATAGTAGTATTTAAGGTTTAGTGTATATTGATGTATTTTAGGTGTGACCTGACCCAAATCCTCAGTATGCATTGTTCTAGTACGCATTATCAACACGTAACATGCATTATATGTAAATACATATGCTGAACCATATAATCTCTCCTAATGCAACACCTCATTGTGTGGGGGGTAAATGAGGTGACATCAGTTGCAAGAGTGTGTGATATGTGTGTTTTGGTGCTAGACTTTGTACTGTATTTGTCAAAGTGATGAAGGGAAAGTGTGGAAATCTAATGCTGGGTGTTCCTCGCACAAATACTGACAGCCGAAAATGTGTATAGTATGAAACAAGCTGTCGATTCCATGTTTATGTGTGACTTGCTGTGAGGTTGTTTTTAAGTGGCATGCAGCAGCGTCACAGAGGAAATAAGCTGAAACTGGATCACAGCCAACGCACAAAGTTTACTCATGCCTGCACATGAAAATGAATCCTGTGTAGTCGAGTTGGGTGGTATTGAAATTTCCCTACTGACAATATTGGTTTAAGAAAAAAGACAAGCTGAAGAGAGTTGCAGGTAGATATAAATATGTATGGACTGGAGACGCATAGATTGCAGTACGTAAGTGGCCACAGCGTATAGACAGCTAGCACTATTTATAGCAATAAATCAGATCAATCAGTTGGTCTCCACCGTTTATATATTGCCACCTTTGATTGAGGGCTGATTGTGGAGGGAGTCGGTGGCAGACTGCGTATTCTGGATGGTGACTTTTAAGATGGGAGCAGAGATTTGTTGCATTTCTATCTTTAGTCCCGACCTATTTATCGCACAGTTTACAAATCACTTTGTTCATTCATGTTCTCTGGCTCTCCTTTTTCGTTTGGTTTAAAAACCAAAGACTCGCCAACAACCCCCCTTCTCCCCCTCAAACAAGTATGCAGAAGACCTGAGAGAAAGATGTTGTGTGTTCAGCTTTCAGTACTTTTGTAGCTTCTAACTGAATCTCCGACTTCACTGTTTGTACTTTCACATATCAGTTTTATTTTACTGTTTCACTTTTCAGCTGCATAGGAGTTGTGTTAAGCTGCTGCTGATGAAAACCCAACATTTCTTGATTTTGCTGCTTCACAATAAAAGCTTTTAAATAACGAAATGACGGGGGACTTTCATTGTGAAAAACTATAGGAAATGAAATGTGTTCACACACCATTTTACAGACGCTCCTTTGAGTAGCAGGTAAGAAAGACGTACTGGGCTGACGCACCGAGTCATGAATGGAAAAATCATACAAGACACAGGAACTTGGTTTGTGTCTTGATGAGTATTAGCATTTATTCACCAACAGCCTAAACTGTACACACTGCTACGCTACAACTTCCTCTCACCTTCACTCCGTCACATACAAACACGTTCCCCCTCAGGACCGTAAACGCTGACATTCGCTATTGTTAAGCGCACAACCTACACACTGAGATATTCCTTAAAGAAGTTCGCTACTTGTATTTACATTTTTATTTAAAAAAAATCTAAAAAAAAAAAGACTCCTGGATGTTTTTTTGGGGGGGGGGGGAATTATAGGGGATGAGGGATAGAAAAAAAATCGAATTCAACATAACCGAAGATGGTGCTGGATTGAGATATATGAGAATTATTGTGGAATAAATATTGTGTCTACGATAATCTTGTTATATTGCCCAACTTCTTTTGCCAGGGGATATTATCATCATGCAAAGTACAAGACTTCTGTATTCTGCTAGTTCACTGTAGATGCTTCTGTGTTTGACTTTTGCTTGTCACAGTGGGTGCATTAACAGTTGTGTAAAGTGCTCAAGATTTATGTGAAATGTTCCTGAAATATTTCTTTCCTTCTCCTTTGTTTCAGGTGAAGAGAAAGGCCGGTGTTTTACCATAGAGTATGTGATGCCCACTAACGTCCAGATGACCTCTGAGTCCACTGTTAGTGTCCTGAGTAAGTAGCTGTTCACCACTGCTACACGAGCAATGCTTCAGTTGGTGAAACTGTTCAAGCAACCCTACAATTTGTAAAAGAAAATGGGTGATGGCAACTAGATTACAGATGGGTAAATGGTCTTGGTGTGTGTTTACCCTCCAGCCTACAGCCCTGGGAGTGAAGCTCTAGTCTGCTATGTTTGGTTAGACACCTGTACAGTGGTGAGTGGACCTGGGGAGACGACCCAGTGAACCTCATCGCTGGCAGGTGACAGAACTTTCTGGTAACACCGTGTGTCCACTGAGGTAGCACATGTCTGTCTGTAGCCCATTCCAGGCCAATGGTACTGTTGGGTTAGCCTTGTTGTTGTTTGTGCATTTCCTGGCCCATTTCCCAAGGCCAGCCCACTCAAGTTAAGAGCTTGGTCGGTGTGAAAAATGTAAGGGTGTCGTTTTCATTTTGCAGGTTGAACGCACATGGATACACATAGTAGTGTGCAGACAAACAGTCAGGTTGGTTGCATCAAAATTTAGTTTTTCTTTGATTTGGATTTGGATCTATCACGATTAGATCCAAGACAATAGGGGTAGATGTTTATCAAGACTGCTTCTCCTTCTCTGTTGTTAAGGCACCCTCTTCTGTGGACTATACATTTGTATTATATGACAAATTGTTTATTCCCAATGTATAATTATAATTTTTATACTTGGTATGACTCATGTGACGAGTTGTGTTTTGCAAGTTTCAATTGTTGAATTCAAACTAAAAACAGTGTTTAAAAAAGTATACTTCCAGGTGCACTGGTAAAATTAAGTTAACATCTTATATGTATTAGTTTTAACTCTTTATTCAGAACTGAAGCTTTTCCTGAATTTGCCCATGTTTCAGACTCAACATGAATCCAAAAAGACTCACTTTCACTTTCATATTGTGGTGTTGGATCTCTGTGGTAGATTGGCAAGTTTTCTACACAATCCAAACTTTCCCCAACTAATTAGATAACCAGTTCCATTAAGGTTATGGCCTTGAACATCTGGTCCGCTTAGCTGGATGGGGTAACATTTTACATAATGGAGAATGCAATGGGGGTCTGGAAAGAAGCATCACAGACTCACTTTTCTCCTGGGAGCTACTGTACCATTTGCTCACAGTAGGGAGGTCCAGCTTCATCTTAACAGAAATAAGGAACCGTGTCCTAAACCCACGAGATGCTGCTTGGAGATCAGCCTCAGTGGAAAATTTCATAAGTGAAAACTTTTAGGACAAAGTAACAACAATAATCAGCACACCTCAAATCAGAGTCAAACAAACTGATGAGTTTTTTTTGTCTTCTTCCAGAGATGATCCGTTCTGCCACGCCCTTCCCTCTGGTCAGCCTCTTCTTTATGTTCATTGGTTTTGTGCTCAGTAACATCGGCCACATCCGACCCCATCGCACCATCCTGGCCTTTGTTTCTGGAATCTTCTTCATCCTGTCAGGTACTTGTTTCAAATCACTAAATCAACAAACACTGCCGTATGTGAGAGGCGGTGAGCTTGTGTGGGTCTGTGGGGCAGATAGCATGTCAACAGTAGATGTCACATAAAAGTGCTGTACGTCATCTGAAAGCTGGAAACCTGAAGATTAATTTGAGCATTTAAGTTGTTCTAGTAATAATCAGAAATAAACATAAATTGTAAAAGTGTATAAGGATTTGGAACATGATGATAGAAGTATATGATGACCATCCCCATGCTCTATTATGGCCCATCAGTTGTTGGCAATTTTTGGGTTGATACCATTTCTTACACAGATTTGGTGCTAAATTAATACATAAAAATCAGCAATTTCTCTCTGAATTACCATATTAAGGCCCGAAAATTTTGAGGAACACCATAGAAAAAGCCATGTTGTGAATTGGTAGCAAAACTTGATAGTTTTAGATCTGTGCAAGAATTTGTTTTTTTGTTTTGGATGGCAAACACTCAGAAACCCCCTTATTGTCGATCTACCTCGGACAGTCATCCATCCTCTGAATGCTCTAGGTTTCTAGTTTGTGGCTGTGAAGACTGTTTAGGGACTCCAGTATGCAGAAATATTCACGCCATTATAGAACAGGGGAAAATAATAATAATAATAATAATAATTTGTACTACATGAGAAAAACTGAATGGCTTTTGCCCAAAACCACATGTTATTATCATAAAGTGGGCATGTCTGTAAACGGGAGACTGGTGGGTACCCATAGAGCCCATTTAAATTCACATACCGTGAGGTCAGAGGTCAAGGGACCCCTCTGAAAATGGCCAGTTTTTCCTCACTAAAATTTAGCCCAAATTTATTAGTTATTTATCGTCCGTCTCAACAAGCTAGTATGACATAGTTGATACCAATGGATTTCTGAGGTTTTCTAGTTTTGTATTATATCTGTAGCTTCACTCTAAAACTGAACCTACTAGAGCCACTGAAAGACAGTAAAGTCAGTCAGTAAGACAGTGAAATGGTTCTCATAGGGTTAATAAACATAGTATAGTTGTCATGTTACAGACCTGGTTTGGGTCTATTATGTGCCACTGTGGTTTAAGCAGAGAGCACAGTGAAGTATACTGTTATTGTTCTAGTAAAATCATGTAGTAAAAGTGTTGCATGGGGCGGCAGTAGCTCAGTCTGTAGGGAGTTGGCTTGGGAACCGGAGGGTCACCGGTTCAAGACCCGACGAGGAGAAAAAAAAAGGGGGGGGGGGGGGGGGGAGGGGGGGGGGGTGCCCCCTGGGGGGGCAGGGGGGGGGCCCCCGGGGGGAAAACCACAAAACCACTTATGGGGGTTTTTAATAGCAGCCCCCCCATTTGACATCTCTCCATTAATGCATGTATGTGTGTTTCAGGTCTGCATGTACCATGTATAAGATAAACAGAGGGTAAAATGAATTTCCCCTGGGGGGGAAAAAAAAGGGGTTTCTCTTTCCTCCTTAAAAGCTAATCACAGTTTTTCCTGTTTCTTTGTTTCTCTCTCTGCCTCCCTCAGGTCTCTCTCTGGTGGTCGGTCTGGTGTTGTACATCTCCAACATTAATGATGAAATGTTGAACAGAACCAAAACCAATGAGGCCTACTTCAGCTACAAGTATGGCTGGTCGTTCGCCTTTGCTGCCATCTCCTTCCTGCTCACTGAGGTAACAAGTGTGGGTAATATAACCTTGTATGTTGCATAGCTGGGTTTCACAAGCACGCATCAAAACTAGTCCTCTAAATGTTTCTCATCTATACAAAACATGTAAGCCATGGGTCTGTCATAAGATTGAGACAGATCCTGTCAAATTAGGGTCCAGGCTTGAAGAATTTAAAGGAACAGTGTGTAGGATTTAGAAACATCTAGTGGTGAGGTTGCACATTGCAACCAATGGAAATCTCTCCAATGTGCCAAGCGCATACTTGCCAGCCTAGAAATGTTTAAAAAAAAGGCAAAATTTAAAACCAAAGTGGGAAAAATTTGAGTTTCAGAGACTGTTTCCTGCATTCCGGTGACTTTAAAAGACTGAAATAACAAAATAATAAGTTCGCTGCAACAGCATTTTATGTTAAACTTTTGATTTTAACCTTTAAAAGAAAACAACATAATTTGCCCCTTTGGTCCAAATCTCTGTCATAAACAAATATTCATCCACTTTTATTTATTTTTGCACCTGCTTGCGCTCTGAAACACTTCCCATAGCTTGTGTTGCACCACGATGGCTTTTCGCTGCATCGAGCAAAGCCCACCTTTGGGTGCTGCATGCTGTGATGTGCGAGTGCAGCTCAAACATGAGCTCAAACTACGCTGTGTTGCAATCATAGACTGCTCTCTTCCACCGAGAAATGACATTTGGTGTAGCTCTATTGTCATCCGGGTGGAAACAGAAGGGATTACACACTGTTCAGTTCCAGAAAAACGTAAGATAACGAAAAGGAAACAACGTGAAAATTTGGCATAAATCGGGAGAAATATTGGAGAATTGTGACCCCAGGAGGGAATCGGGAAAGGACAATGAAAAACTGGAGTCACCTGGGAAAATCGAGAGGGTTTGCAAGTATGGTCAAGCATGTAGGAAAACTACGGTGCTGCCGCTCCTTAAGACTAACAGAGGTTTCCCGTGTCTTGCTTCCTGGCGGCTGAGTGGAGTGACAGGGGTTAACTCTAGAGCGAGTATCGTTATCGTCTCCGGCCCGAGCAGGGAAAGTAAACAGTGATTGGTTTGTTCGTTCTGGGCTACTGTAGAAACAGCAGCCGGCGCCGTGGAGGGAGCACGCTCCCTGTGTAGATAAACAGCTCAATCTAAGCTAATTAAAACACAACAATTCTTATTTTGAGGTGATTATACACTAATGAAAACATAAATATTAATATCATATTCCATTTCTGTCAATAGATCCCCCTAAATGTTACACACTTTAATTAAAACTTGTCTGTCGAGGTGCCGTTAGTATTTTATTTCTATGTTGTGTTGTTGCCTGTGAAAGTTCATGTTTTGTATTTTCAGTTTGCTTTTGCTAGTTTACATCTCTCATCTGTTGCTTCATGAAATTCAGAACACTTTAGGTATTCAACAGACACCTAAAATTGTCCATCTTTGTTCGCAAAAAGGACAAAAAATAAATGCATTTGCATCTTTTATTGTCATAATTTTGCCAAATTAGAAACGAGAGAAATAGTTCTCATAAACATGATAAACTATGATTCATGTGTTTATTCTGTTTCCTTTTTGGATAATTGATTCAACCAATCAGTGATGGTCAGCAGCTGATGCTGTTAGTCATTCACAATAATCTGTTGTCACACTGACGGGAAATGTGAAATTTTGAAATTGATCTCATTTAAAGCAAGGATTATTTATGTTTTTCCATAAACATTTTTTTTTATATTTGTCAAAATTATCATTATATCCCAAAAGCAATCAACAATTTAATTCTCTGACAACAAAAGAAAAATAAATCTGGTGTCTGTTGCAGGACTAATAATCTTGTCCAATCGTTTCATTTGGCTCAAATGAAACAACGTGTCTGTCAGCACTCATTGCATGTCGCTGGAGTCGTCCACAAGCTGGCAGCTTGTTCGTTATTTACCTTCATGATGATAATTTTGGGGGAGTGGCTTTGGAGGGAGGCCTGAGGGGACGGTCTTTCAGTGTTGCTGTCTTTGATGCTCAATTTAGGGATTTTTGGAGCTGGTGCTGCTACTTTCATTGGAAAAGCACTGGCAACACTGTGCCGGGTTTATCAGTTGGATCATTTTTCAAAACTAGCGTACTCTCAAGTTTCTCAACATTAGCAAAGCTTTTAAGAACAGGAAGAAAAAGAGAGGAAAGGGGAAAAAAAAATCCACACTGATACAGCACATGCACGCTGGCATAAACACAGTTTAACTAAGCCATGATTCAAGTGTTCACATTAGGGGGTTGATTTTTGCTGATGGTTAAAGGAGATCATCAATCAAGTACATAATTCTTTAATCTGCAATTATTTATTTTATGCAATTCATGAAATGATTAATTTTAATTGTGGAAAACGATATTATGTGTTTGGTTTAAAGTAACCTGAATTTTACACATTTGTGAAAAGAATGTATTAAACTTTGTGTCTCTCCTCCAGACGGCAGGTGTCATGTCAGTGTACCTGTTCATGAAGCGCTACACAGCAGAGGAAATGTACCGGCCCCATCAGGGCTTCTACCGGCCTCGCCTCAGCAACTGCTCCGACTACTCCGGCCAGTTCCTCCATCCGGACGCCTGGGCTGGACGTGGTCGCAGTGCCTCCTCCATCTCCTCTGAGGCCTCCCTCCAGATGAACTCCTCCCACTACCCTGCTCTCCTCAAGTGTCCCGAGTATGAACAAATGTCCTCCTCGCCTTGCTGAGGCAGAGGATGAGTGGTTGTGTGAGCACCATGGGGGCATTTTTATCGATATGGATTTCGAAGTAAAATTGTCTGATAATTTGATATTATCCAGCTTGAATCACTCCCTTCGTCAGGTGTGATTCTCTCCACCCTCCCCACTGCTGATTTTTTTTAAAATTTATTTACAAGTTTTGCTTCTGTGGGGGGCAAAACTTAAGTTGAGGGTTAGCCAGTTCACTTAATTCTCAGCTCAGTCTTGTTTCAGGCAGAGAGGAATGAGTTAAACCAGGTTTTATCTGCTTTTTCCTCTGATTTTTAGTGATAGGCGACTTGCAACCTGCTGAACTAGCAGAGGAAGGGTGAAGTCATCTGAAAGGAGTAACTTGAGTAGCCTCAACCTGTAGTGAGCAAGTCCACTATTTGCTTGTAGTACTGCCACAGTCCTCATAGCTTTCTGACAGGATTACACACTGCACTTCAGCAGACATGGAGCGTTTAGAGCTGGATAGTGTGCAACTATGTGCAATGGGTGCAGAGTCTACTGGTTTTCACAACACTACAGCATGTGCTTTCAGCCAGAGAGTGCAGGGAAATAGTTCATCTTAAACAAATTATGTAGATGTTTGATTTATACTAAGGTTCAGATCAAATTGTTAAAGCTTTCCTTTCCTCTACAAACTAAATCAGTACTGTGCACATGCACATTTCACTCGTATCCTCAGCTGTTACTCCTCACTTACTTGGTTGTATTACACTGTTGTCAGACACATCGCAGCTGTTTCAGACACGTTCATGTGAAGTCACATGCCAGAACTCAGCTCATGACACACATGATGAATGTGAATTTGAACCATTCAAACAGATCATTTCAACTGACATGGCGTTTTATAAACAGACTCTGTTTGACTGGGGTTACAGGCTGGAGAGTTGTGTGATTTGTTTCACACTGACTTTTAGTTGACAACCAGAATTACTTATTTTCCTCGTTTGGGTCATTTGCATAGGAGCCATTTATTATGCAGCCACAGGTGTTTTCTGAAACAGTTAAAGCAGTAACTGATGGGTGGAAGGCTTTGCTTTTAATTTATTTACATACATTATATGTGGTTGGATAATAATAGCTTTGGTCCCTTTCAGCAGTTTAAGTAGTGACACCGAAGGACAGGTTTGTGTTATAAACTACCAGTCCAGACGTATGAGAAACATTATTTTTAAAGGCCTAAATCTGAATATATTAATGATTATATAAACTTTGAGTGTATTATTGTGTATTCTTGTAAAGGAAACAGCCAAAACAAAACAAACACAATGCTTTACAGCAATACGGGACTGCTTTACATCAGTGTTTCAAACAAGACAAATACATAAATCTTTTATTTTCTCAGATTCCTGTATACAGTGGTCTTCTTAGTTAATCGTGCAATTTAAGACAAAAATGTATTTAACCAAAGTTTAAAAGGAAAACAAACATTTTTATTACGTGTTCAAATAGAAACATGAGGCCAAAGGAGATAATTTGGAATCTGTATAGTTTTGAAGGACAATGTGAATGAGTCGGGTGGTATTAAAGATTATTGTGGTATGGAGCCATTGTGAATGTACGATGTGCAGAAGGACACAGCTAAATGAGATTTTTTTTGCAGTAAAATACCTCCCCTACAGAGATATACTGTATTTACCCAAATTATAGATGAATATTTTTCTAATTTACCCCCTTACAACAGAGTATCCTCACATGCTTAACATACCGATATTCTGCAGTCCTCAGTGTGCCAAGGAAGAAGTTGTATCCAGGTTAAGTGGCTTAAAGTTAAGTATTGAATATATACATTTCATGCAGAATTAAGTGTGAGTAAACATATTACAGAGAAGCATTTTGTCTTGTGCAATAATTTTATGTTGGTTTGATATATTACTGAAATTATACTTGTCAGTATTTAATGTTGCATGGTGTGAACTCCACATATTATTAATGGCATGCAACATTTCATCACTGGATTGTGGTTCTCCAGATATAAAAGTAATAAACACAAACTGTGCCAAGCTACGCTCACTCTGTTTTGGTATATAGACCATTTTAAACGCTGTAAATATGAAATCATCAGTGTGTATATAGATTCATTTTTGTATAGATGGAAGTACCTGTAAAAATTCTGGATGTTTTGTTGTTGGGTATATTCATCTGCAGTAAATGTGACAGCTGCTTCGCCTCCTGCATCACATTGAGAATGTGAGTTTTTGCATAATGTTATACTTCATAAATGTAAATTATTCAGATGGTGTCATCGTCAGACAGGAAATGTCAATATCTGTGTATTTTTACAATCAAAACTCATTTTCATGATGTTAAATGTGCAAAATGTATGCTCAATGAAATAAAGTTTAATGGGATTTCATAAACAATACGCTTGTTTCTTCTACATGTGTCTCTGAAATGTATGTATTATATTATAGTATAACAGTATAATATATTGTATTTTTTTTTAAATAGTTTATACAGTATACATGTATGTATATGTACAGTATACTGCATATAATACATAATATATAAAATTTATTTTTTAAATATACATTTTTATAAATATTTCTATTTATAATATAATGCATACACACACAGGCTGTATTTGTTATGCATGTGAATCTTTTCAAGGTTTTGTGGGTCAGTAACAAAGCCCTAGAGTGGTAAAAACTAAGCGTCTCATAGTTAGAGAGAACTCAAAAATAGCAAAGCATTCTTCAATAATTGTATTAAAATTAGTAATATGGGGTTTGCTGTTACTTAAAGGTGCAGTGTGTAGGATTTGGCGGCATCTTGTGGTGACGTAGCAGATTGCAAGCAACTAAAACTTCTCCCGTGTGATAAGCGTGTTGGAGAACTATGACGGCCGACATGAATATGTGAAAATACAATTGGCACGATCAAGGTTGTAGTTTTGCTGCCTAAACTTAAAGAAGTGGAAGCTTTGTTGCCTAAACCTAATGAAGCCGTAGTTCTGTTGCGTAAACCTACAGAAGTTGTAGCTTTATTGCCTAAACCTAAAGAAGTTGTAGGGTTTTTTTTGCCTAAACTTAAAGAAGCCTTTTTGTTTGTGGGCCAAACATGATGTTTCTCTCAGTTTTACATGTCAGAACGTGCTACTGTCAAGTTTCACTTTCACATTTACAGCCTAGTAGACTTAGTATGCCCCTACTGCCCCACACCTATGGTACTTATAGCGAATGAGAGTGCCTGAAAACGGTTGAATCAGGTGAGCCGTCGGGGTGTGAATGAGTAAATAGATTAGATCCTGATGGGTAGATTCGCACCTTTCCATCAGTGTATGAATGTTTGTGTGAATGAAGACTAGAAAGGCCCTGTAGAAATACAAGACCAGTTACCATTTAATGTCACATTTCTTTTCGACTAACTTGCACTGTGAAAGAAAAATACTTCGAGAACAAAGTAAATGCTCTCAAGGGTTGTCAAACCACATTGGCCCTGCCCTTAGTGATGAGGAGAGTTAGTTCGACTCTGTGCCAGTGAACCCAGCACTGACTGTGAGAGCTGGCACTCATCCATCTGGGTGAATGGGATGCAATGGGGGCTATCAGCAGGATTAAACGAGCTAATGTGCATCGTGTACCACCATGCCCACAAACTGAAGGAGCAGTTGCATCTTCATTTAACCTGATGTGAATTTCCCCACTGTGGGACCAATAAAGGAATATCTTATCTTATGAGCTGGCACTTTCCCAAAGTGATCACCCCCAATAATGAAACCATGTTTTGCATGTGTTTAATACACATTTAGTTGTACACTCTTAAATCTCAACTGCCCCTGTTCTGATGTAGTATTAAGAAATAAAGTAAATAGGATTATTATTTCTCTAACATATCTCCAATAGACAAATTGTTCTGCCCCTCCTCAGAAACTGGATGTTGCTGGTGAAAAGTGGATCAGTACCTTTTGACAACAGCTCCATCTAGTGTCACATCTATGAAGACACAGCTTCCTGTGAGTAATCAGTGTTATGATGTAGTTATATGAACAAGTCTGCATTTTTTTTAAATAATTAGTATTTAATATTTTTTTCAACATGAACATTAACATTATCACATGAGACCCACAAATCAAACTTCTGTATACAAAATAATATTCATGGGAAAATAAAAAACATAAATACCTAATGGCAACAAAATCTCAATTAACAAATTGAATACAATATACAGCAATAATTAACTAAAAAAAATTTAATAAATGTATAAATAAAATAATAATATTATTAAGAAAAAAGACAAAAATCAACATTCATATTCCCACATTCTGCTGCACCATGGTCGGACATAATTTACACAAATCCAATCGATTTTCAGAAATATAAAGTATGAGTGAGTGTGTACGTCTTGTGTATGCAAGTATTGAGTAATGGTGTATGCTTTGCTTCAGGATCTGACCATATGAGCATATTTATTCAGTCCTAAACAAGTCTGCATTTATTATTAGACGGGTGTTGTGGTTGATGTTGAGAGCGAAACAAAATTCAAGTCATATATTTAAACGTTTGTATTTGGTAATCCATATCCCGCCTTTTCTGTGTTGTGGATTTCAAATGCTTTTCGAGAGAATACAAGTAAAAGCTTTTAAATGTTTGCATTTATGTTTTAGCCTAAACAGTGTGAAATAATGTTGTGCAGATGCTATAGACTGACAATATCATTCTATAATTATATTATTTGTGTCATGTGTGTAATCCATCTTAAGTTGTTTCAATACACTCAAAACTCTTCTTTCTGTGATATTGACCCTTAATAGCTGAGCACTTCACTGCCACCTTTTAGAGTACCCAGAAGTTCCCCAGCACAGTGTTCAATGAAAGAAAATCAGACGTAAGTAGACAAATGATTTATAGATATCTACAGTAAACCATCTGCAATTCCTCCCGCTCACATAATCATCATTCATTATGCTCAGTTAATAGGCCTGCTTCAGGGCACCGCCACCCTGCTGGGCCCTGCCCCCTCAGTCTGCCAGAGGCCTCTGGATGTGTGCTGTCTGTGCCACTGAGCACCCTGAGGACCCTCTAGATCAACACCACAATTAATTGATTTAAACTGTTATTGGTAAATCTGGTTGACAGTAATTCCATACAGTGCAACTATGTGTATGAATTCGAAGGTCTTTATATAATATAGCACTTTATATAATATTTCTAGTATCTTATGTTTTATTAACCATTTTTAGGCAAAAATCAATCACCCTAAATAAATGAACATGCTTGCTTTTGTTCTTTTTACACTCCGAGCATATAAACATTTACCTTGCAACATGTAAAAGTCTGATCTTCAAAAAAAAAATGGGGTTAATTAATTGAAGTTGTGCTATAAAATACAAAGGCTACACATACCTTTACACAAAATGCTCTCACATCTACACCAAGCTGCAGTAGACATAATGTTTTTGGCTTCATTGGGCAAAAAAAATCCCTAACAACTTTTCAGCATATTGTAATTCAAGTGTTAGTGTAGTAGTGTACCTCCTCATGGCTGTTTTCAGGCTTGAAAAACTTTAGTCCATGACAGGAGACTTAACAACATGGGTCACAAACTTTCTAATTTTACAGCTAAACAGTGTACTGTGATGCTTATGTTTTGCATAAAATGTTTTCAGAAACATGTTGTAGTTGCTCTTTAGCTTTAAAATGAGAAAGTTTGTGACCTGGCCGCCATGTTGAGATCAGTTGAGGAAATACCAGGCACCACCCACCAGACGGAGCACAGATGAAGATGTTCCTGAAAACATTTAGGGAGAGAAATAGTCATTACAATAACAGAATACTGATTCATATTTGATCGGAGCTCCATTTTGATCGGCATTTGTGAGTGATTAACAGCTGCTCAGGACGGCAGGCTCCAGATTGGCTCTGATTGATTAGTCTGTGAAACCTTGCAGATGCCATCAGGAGCACCGGAGGACACAGAGGAACATGATTTTTCTCAGATTACCTGTCTCATGAATTACTGTCAGGATATAGTGCGTGTTTAAATAAAATCTACCCACTACTGCTTTAGCTAGGTTTTCATGCTGTTCCTTAGAAATGTTTGTTTAAAACTCTTGTGTACCTGTTTGATAGTGGCATACTATTAGATAACAATAAAATTTTATGCCTTATGCCTAATATAAGTGGTTGTTGTGGCTTGTGAGAAAAACCAAACAATCAATTTTTACAGTTTGTTATTTCACTCCAGTGCCGCCTAGCAGATGTTATATGTGGAACTACAAATTGCAACAGGCTTGAAAATGCCAAATTAAATCGCCAGCTTGCTGAAGGCACTTTGGTGTGGCATCGGCGGCATACAAATATCAATACGTATCAATGTGTCCTCTGTACGATCATTTATCTCATATTTATTTATTAGTATTTATTCATTTATTTATTTATTTATATATGGATTTATTCTTAAAGTATTATTTTTGGGCTGAATCTATACTGACTAGAAGGTTTGGGCAGGAAATAATGCTAAATAAATAACTTTTTGTTATGTAACTAATGCATTCATACTCTATAAATGTGACTTCAATTTGAGGGAAAAATGCCAAGAAACCTGTCTTATAGGTCAATTGTAATACCATAATGATCTAAGCATACAATAACTCCCGTGAGTCCAGCCTTACAGGACCAACGAAGGTAATGAATAATGTATGATAGTCCATCACACACACACACACACACACACACACACACACACACACGCACACATATTCGCCTCTTCCCTCAGTGTGTTCCTATGTCTTTCATCCTCTTTTCTCCATCTCTATTTTCTGTTTTTCTTTTTTTTTCCCAGCAGATTGTGGAAAAGGCAAATCTTCTGTTGCCTTCTGCTGAATAGGTTATTTGTACATACAGCAAGTCTGTCTCCATTCGACGAGGGGGCCTGAAGGACGAGCACTTGGCAGCGTAGCACCCAAGGCTGTTTATCAGGCTCAGCCTCATTAATGGTGGCTGTTGCGGCTTTTTAATGTTTCCTGCTGGATTTCCTCAATAACATGGCCTCTCTGCTCTGTGCTTGCTTTGTTAAGAGTGATTAAGTAATGTAATGAATTTCACTAAACATGATCTGATGGCACTGTGTGTGTGTGTGTGTGTGTGTGTGTGTGTGTGTGTGTGTGTGTGTGTGTATTTTATACTACACTGAAGCAACTGATTAGCTCTTTTTCAATCAGTGATTGAACAATTTGTTTCACTCCAGCTGTGAACCCCCTGCTCTTTACACCTAAGGCCACAGCAAACCAGAGACCTTTTTAAGATTCAACCAAGATACACAAAGCATCGAAAGAGGCTGCTGCTTCTCCTGCTACAACTACCAAGCGTGGACAAAATAATAAGAACATATACAGTAGTATGTCCAATATCTGCAAGTCTGAACAAGTTGATAATGATTTAGTTTTGGTGAAGCTTTGATTTTGAAGCTGTTACTCAAACAAAATCAAAGATCCAAGCAGAACTAAGCAGGGACTCCATGAAGGATGTTGCTAACAAGTACCAAACACACATGTTGATCATTTGGACCATCACTGGGTCTGCACACTGTGGAAAAAAATCACTGTGTTGACTCAGAGCTGGAGAAATAAGAATAAAAGAAGGGAAAACTAACATTACTGTGGTTGAGAATACACAGAAATGCATTTGGTGATAATAATGGTGTTGGTATGATAAGGTGTGTGTTTGCATGTTTCGTCATCCTCATGCGCCATCAGTGTGTCATATTATTGGGGTATGCGCAGTCTGTACTCGCCCAAATTGAGCCAATAGCAATGCACAATCGCAGCCCCAGTTACACTGCGCATGTGTCATACCCCACAGCCCAAGACCTGTGTCCCAGACTCTTTCAATAGGCCTTGTAAGGGTGTAGGAAGTGGGGAAGGGACCACTGACCTCCCCACCTTTGGCCCGCTGTGATGTCAAAGCTGTTGTGATTCCAACACAAGTGTGCATAACGCCACCAAGCAGTTCAAGATGGTTTTGGTTGTGAAAATACAAATATATGGTACCTTCAAATGGGGTTGTGTTTACCTGTTCATGAGAAGAGGCCATATGAACACCCCCCCCTTCATGACCTTGTGAGTGGAAAATATCTGAAAGTTCACGACTGGTGACAAATACCATAAACTTGTAAATGTGAAACGTGAAAAATACAAGGAAATCCATAAGTCAACAAATAAAAGTGACGAGTTAACAGCAAGCTGTCTACACCTGAACACAATCAACTTCAGCAATGAGTTTACAAGCTTCCACCCCTTTCTTTAAATATAAAACTCTTCCTACAGACAAACCAAAGATAGTACAAAATCACTTGACAATGCAATGAAACTTCTATGTAACACTGCAATATATAAGTATATATATATATATATATATATATATATATATATATATATATATATATATATATATATATATATATATATATATATATAAGAATATAGATTGTTAACAGTACTTAAAAAAGACTAATCCCTCAAACTAAGTAAACCCCCCTCTGTGCTCCGTGCAAAATGGTACAGTCTGACTTCCCGAAAGCCCATTGGACCATTTGAAACTCTCACTTCCTGTTTGGCAGTTTGGACCCAAGGCCCTGCAGGTAAGATGCAACAAACATTTTGTCACTTTAAGTTATATACAGTATATACAGTAATAAAAATGATTTTGAATGGGATGAATGACTAAATGAGTCAGTATACAGTATGGGCTACACGGTTTGGCAACACAAAAGGACTACATTTGGCTTCAGTCAACCTCCTGAGGAAAACCCAAGGCACAACTGAGAGGTATTAATTGGGAGGTTAGACACATCTGAGCCTTCTTATTAATAAGCAATTACTTTTAAATCTATAGAAGTCTGGTTATTTATTAAACCTTGACTTATCACTATTGAATGAAATCAATTTGTTTGCTTGTTTCCACCTTTTTTAAAAGGTATAACTGCTTGGCTTCCTGAAATATTCAGAGATAACTCCCTGTTTTAATCACTGGTGTAGCACAGCCAGATCCAAAGCCTGATTAGACTCAAGGGACTTGAAAATTAGCATTTAAAGAACAGCCCTCCAGTATGCACCTCTTTGAAAATGTCAAAACCACCCACAGTAGTGACTGCTCGCTGCCACTGACCTAAGCATGCAGGATTTTGAAAAGTCAGCAGGCACGGTGGACAGATGGTCCAACGTGAGGGCTGTGAAACCACCGAGGGGCTGAATGTCTTGGTGCTGATACCACTCTGTGCTAAACGAGTAGGAAAATTAGAAAAACTGAAAAGTCTGTCTCTCTTTCCCTTCTTCTCTCCTGGTGCCAGCTTTTCATTTGGTGTCGTATTAGAGCTCACTGAACCTCTTCATTTAAAAAAGGCATGTTAAAGCATGTTATTTCTCCTTTTATATAGTTTGAGAAAAATCTGGTTTATTACAACTTGGGTTTTTTTTTTCATAGTTTTGGCCACTGTTCCTAAAAGTAATGATATTCTACTAGTTTAGTAGACCTACTACCTAGATCTACTAGATTAGATTAGTTTATAACAAAATTCTCTGTATATACTTCACACTTCGTACAGATGTGTATATTCTCTTTTGTATGTGTACATAGATGTGTGTATTCTCTCATGTATATTGTGCTGATAACCTGCTGCTGTAACACCACAATTTCCCAACTTGGGATCAATAAAGTATCTATCTATCTATCTAGTTAAGGTGACAGTAGGCAGAATATTTTTGGCTTCATTGACTTCATGGCTCTGTTTTCAGGCATTTAAAAAAACTACCCTGGCCAATCACAGGTCATTTCAGAAAGAGAGCATTCCTATTGGCTGTTCATTTGACGGAGGCAGCTGTCAATCACTCGCAAACTCCAATCAAACGGTCAAACCAGGCAGCACTGATCAAATATGAATCAATATTAAACATCTTGTAGTTACTGTTTAGCTGTAAAATGAGAAAGTTTGCTCTAGCTAGTGGGCGGTGCTTGCTGTTTCCTCAACTGATCTCAAAATGGCAGCCAGGTCACAAACTTTCTTACTTTACAGCCAAACGGTCCACTACAAGATGTTTCTGAAAACATTTTATGCAACAAAATGGCATTACAGTAACAGGATATTGATTCATATTTGATCAGCGCTGCCTAGTTTGACAGTTTGATCGAGGTTTTTTGGGTGATTGACAGCTGCTCAGAGACGGCAGACTGCAGATCAGCTCTGATTGGTTGTTTTCCTCCGTTTTATGAAATCTTGTAGATGCCATAAGGAGCACAAGAGGACACAGAGGCACATGATTTTTTTTTTTTTTTTTTCAGATTACCTGTCTCATGCACTACTGTCAGGATTTAGTGAGCGTTTTATAAAAATAGCCTTTTTTAATCATATTTGCTCACATCTGCAATTCTACCAACTTCCTGCTTTAATTGCAGAGATCTGCTGTCACGGTGACATTGCTACAAGACAAATAAGTCAGAAAGGACAAAGGACACAAGTAACAGACAATCATGTAGATTTTAAACAGTTAGCCAAACTGTGCATCACACAGTTTCCCTGCACAGTTATCAGCATTTCAGATGCACCCACGTTCATTTTTTACCTCTGAAGTCGGCGTGTTTACATTATCTGACTAAACCCTTGGCTTGTTTAAAGCCTGTCTGATTATCTGACATCATTTTGTGCCCTATCTGACTTTGTTGTAGCATGTTTCCAGATCTCAGCAGTTACTTCTTGGGTACACTGAGAGAACTGATGGCCAACGCTTGAAAGATATGACTTAAAGGTTGTAATTAACTGGAACTTCCCTTTAAAGCTACTGTATAGCGATCTGTGTAATCTTAGTGTAAGAAACAGGAAAGAAATGAAAGATTTGCTACTGCTTGTCATAGCATAGCAAGCCTGTGGCAGCCTGAGGACTAAGTCTGTGTTTGCTTTCTTTTAGCCCCATCTCTTATGCTCTGAATCTCTCTCTGCTGCAGGCGCTGTCTGCACACACAACATCTCACTGTGACTGCAGCAGCCAGCATCCACGTGTCTTTGTTTCACCTCTAACAACATGAAAACACAAGCAAGAGATCAGCGATAGAACTGGCCATTATCTCACCTACCAAAGGGCAATGAGGATCATGAAGGTTAGTTAGCACTCTAACTAACCACAAAAACACATTCACACCTGGGAGCTGCACAGTACTACTCCAGTCTTCTATTAATAATTACTGCGATCTACTAAATTCACTGTAAAATAAGCAAGTTGTGGAGCAAAAGACTCTTAAAATTCACACAAATCATGCTTATATTTTAAAGCAATAATCTTTGTTACTGACTACAGCTGAGCAGTCATATCACTCTGCAGATTACAGTGAAGAGTTTCATCTTTTTCCCCACAACAGATACTTAAAATTTGTCTTGTAATCCTGTCAGTCTTACAATAATATACAATGATGTCATATTTAGGAAAATGTGCAATTGCCACCATATTCAGCTGGTATATCCAAAGTTTTAATGTTTTCTCATTCAGCATTCAAAGGCTTCCTCCTTAACCCTACAATTTTGCCAAAATCAGCCTTATTTCTGAAAGAAATAACCAATTACTTCCGTGATAGGGCCTCCAATTTCCTATCTAAAAAGCCCTGGCACATTCACTTTCTGCTGTAAACCAGGCAGCCATGCAGCTTTAATCTCTTTCACTGGATAGGCCAGGCTGTGGCAGCTATAGTACTCAAACTGGGTGGGAAACGTGCTCAGTTAAGAGACACTAGCAATGCTTAAACTAATTGTAAAGCCAGTTCAGCGAGGTCATAGAGGACGAGCTCTCAGGCCAAAACCTGCATGGAAGAAGAAAATGCCATGAGAAAAGAGGAAGCTGGCAGAGACATCAATTACCAGAGTGAAATGGCATGTGGCGCCAAAAGCACTCTCTCAAAGTTCAGAGGGGACAATGGAGGAGCAGCGAAGAAGTGGAGAGAGGAAGCAGGGAAGTGGAAATGAACTTTTGGACATGATGAGAATTAAACTCATTATCAGTGGCCCCTGTGTACTCATTACCACAGTCACTTTAATCAGGCTAGCTGAGAAGCCAACATGTCATTCTTTACTAAGAAATAGCACCCAGTTACATCTTGCCAGAATGCAAAACTAGCCCAAGGACAATTCGCTTGAAAGCCAAACCACATGGTGCGGCACATATGAAGGGGACAATCACAGACAGATCCTGACTGAGATGAAGTGGGACAGCATGGCTGGAAACCCGTGGTGCACCGTACAGCAAGTCATCTAATATTTGTAGTTACTTTTTCATCTTTGGGTTCAGATGCCATGAGGGGTCCCTTGTATTCCTACATCATGATCAAGTTGACTTTGAGCAATGTGAAGAAAGGCTTTGGCCTCATTAATGGATTTATTTAAGGGACTTGCAGTATTTCAGTGAACTGTTCACTGGACCACTTTCTTTGGCATATTTTGGATTTAAAATACTAGTTTTGAACTTTTATCTACTTTCTTGTATAACTACTAAATGCTACACATTTTCTCTGTTTCTCTTTTGTAAATTGCCTTTTGTCATCTTGTGACAGCGAACCTGCCCAGAGTCAAGAACTGTAGCTGCTGTGTAAAGCTTGTTGTGACAATATATAGTATGTGACGCTGGGTTATACAAAACTCAACTCGACTAGGTGATCACGGGAGATTTACAAGTCCTTATGCTGATATTTGTTTTATATGTTGTTAATTATGATTCATCATTTTTAGTGTTTTTAAGCAACAGTGGTTCCAGTTCTTTGATATAAATTATCCTGTGTCAGGTCGCGGGGGCAACAGCTCCAGCAGGGGACCCCAAACTGCCCTTTCCTGGGCCACATTAACCAGCTCTGACTGGAGGATCCCGAGGCGTTCCCAGACCAGTGTGGAGATATAATCTCTCCACCTAGTCCTGGGTCTTCCCCAGGGCCTCCTCCCAGATGGTCGTGGCTGAAACACCTCCCTAAGGGGGCGCCCAGGGGGGGACAATTGGTACAGACATTGATTGTACACAGTTACTGGTTATGCCAGTTGTTTAAGTTAATGGTGTAGACTCCTGGGCAAGTAAAACTGGAACATTTTACTAACGTCTGGCTGTATGTTTGTTAGGTAGTTATTGTTATAGTTATCCATACATGTTGTCAATAACTGATATGTAAGAGAAGCCATGCTCATGTGCCTTTTTTGGTGTTACATTTTCAGAAATTACTGCTGCTGTATGTACCATGTAGAATTTCATGGTACAATAACCATCTACAAAGAATCACAGCATACAGTATCAGTAATACCAGTAGTAGCATCAGTTACAATGACATAAATACACCTTTAACTCACACATTCACTTATATCAGTTTATGTCAGTCATGTTAATGCCCTTAAGTTGAACATCATTTGGTGACCCTGTTCTCTCTGATGGGAGCTTTTTAGTGGCCAATACAAATTATCCAGCTTGTCTCATCGGATAGAAAACCAAATTGTTAGTTGCAACCCTTTTTTTTTAATTGAATATGTCGCTGTCCACACGCAGCTGTCTCCATGCAGCTGTCTCTATGCTCTTGAAATGAAAACACTGCTGAATGCCACGTTCAAATTCAAAGCTTAAGCATTTCACGATATAAAGATTTATATTTAAACCTGCAGCAGGCAGAATATTTTGGCATCACTGAGCAAAGATTCCATAATAATCTTTCAACTTTTTGTGATGGGAGACTTTGGCCAATCACAGGTCATTTCAGAGAGAGACCGCTCCTATTGGCTGTTCATTCAACAGAGGCAGCTGTCAATCACTCACAAATTCAGATCAAATGGTCAAACCAGGCAGCGCTGATCATTTATGAATCAATATTCTGTTACTGTAATGTCTATTTCTCACCTCAAATGTTTTCAGAAACATCTTGTAGTTACTGTTTAGCTGTAAAGTGAGAAAGTTTGCTCCGGTTAGTGGGCGACGCTTGGTATTTCCTCAACAGATCTCAACATGGCTGCTGGGTCACAAACTTTCTCATTTTACAGCGAAACAGTAACTACAAGATGATTCTGAAAACAAGGCAGAAAAAGACAGTACAGTAACAGAATATTAATTCATATTAACCACTAGTAGGTGGTTTTATGAAATATTTTACAAATGTTCTGTTTGCTGATGCAGTCTAATCCCATCAGATCTCTCGGCCTCGGTCTGCTCCCCTGCTGACTCTCCACTCTGCTCTTGCTCCTTAGTTGAGATGATCGATGTCTGATGGACACATTCCAGCTCGCTCCACAAACAGAGCTGAGCCCTTTCTGCTAAATCACAGCCAAATGTGGCACAAATTCATTGTGTTCTGCTTTCCAGTCTTGATATGTAAAATGTGAATGCTCTTTTCCATATCTCCCCTTCCCTGCTCCTACTTCATGCTCCTTTTGTGTCTACCGCTTTATCATATATTCTCATTTTACCAGTCCTCCACCTTGTTTTCTTTCTTCCTCACTTTATCTCCTAATCCTCACTATCCTGTCCTATTTCCAGCCTCACCCTCTGCACACATACATCCAGACCCTGTCATTCTCTCCACTCTTTCTGCTCTCCTTGCAGGGACTAGGAAGTGACTCAGACCCTGGGATCTTAAGGATGAGGCTCCCAGTCAAAGAGATGGGACAGTATGAACAGCAGCAGCCCTGGCCAAACCCCACAATCCCTCTGGATGCCTCTCTCACCGTAGAGTGAAAAAGAAGACGGCTCCACAGAAAAAGACCACCCCCAACTGCACAAAGTGACAGGTCTGTCCCTGAAGTAGACTTCAGACATTTTTTAGGAACACGAGCATCTGCTTCTGATGAAGATTTATGCTTTAGTTTTCTACTTTAAGAGCCGGGTGATCTTGCAACCAAACTGCTCCAACTTCAAAGTGGTTTTGATGGATGCTTGAAGAGAGATTTCATCTGGTGATGCTTTCAACTTCTTTTTAAGTTGATGCTGCAGTAGTTCAGCCACAAATCAAATCTCTCTAATCTCCACTCTGCTGTCTGTGGTGGTGTGTTTATCCTTTGCTTGGTTTCTAGATGTTTTGGAAAACATTTGAATCCCCAGTTTCTGAACCGCACGCACGTTTGTGTGTGTTGTGGGTGAGTAGACCTGCTAAATATTTTTTTTTATTGTGTGTGAAAGACAAGCTGCAAACCCTGAAGAGAAAACCACTTAATCCCCCTGATATCGAACATGACTGTAGGTTACTGCAGGTCTGATGCGTCCCTCCTCCAGCAGCTGTTCCCATTGGCTTGGCCACAGCCGTGTAAGGTGTGGTCTGGATGAACGATGCTACATCCTTTGTTAAACCGTGCAGTATAATATTGAATAGTAAGGTAGCAGTGTGATTAGATGTTTTGAACTTCCGGTAAATGTTTAATAAAAGTGTGCTTGTTGTTTTTTTTTTATTCCCACCTGTAGGAGGGATTGAGGATGTGTCAAATCAGCTCAAAGGAATTAAACAACGGCTGCGATCGTGTAAAACTCGGAAACTTGGATTGAACTCCTTCGACTGAAGTTTAGGAGGAAGAGGAGCACTAAATCGAGCTGCCAATAATCGAGAATTGACTTGACGAGAGGGAAAAACCGCGAGACGCGAGCGCTTCCTCTCACTGTGATCATGGGCACCATGCGCTCCTCGCCGTGTGCGTAAGCTGCTGTGGAGCATCCACACATTATGAGACGCCATGGCATGGTGTGACCGAGGGGTTCAGACTCTGCTGGCCATCGTGGGGGCTTTCGCTGCCTTCAGTCTCATGACCATCGCCATCGGCACCGACTACTGGCTTTACTCCCGGGCGTACATCTGCAACGCTACTAATGCCACCACGGACGACTCCCAGATTCAAACCAAGAAAGTCAAAGGCGACCTGACGCACTCCGGGCTGTGGAGGATCTGCTGCATCGAAGGTAAAATAAAGTCTAATAACTTTGTAACTATTATTCCATTAACTTTTCTGTTACTTTTTTTTGTGCTTATTGGCACTGGTGAGCATTCTGTCCAACAATGTGCCAGCTGATCGCTTTATGGTTGTTTTATGGTGCGGAGACGAAACCGTAAAACGCAGTGTGACTGATCAGATATATAGATATAGATAGATGTCAATCAAATGACTGGATTTAAATAAATGCTAGAATTGGGAACTCTAAATGGAAATATTGAAAACGTTTAAAAAAAAAAAAAACGCACAGGGACATTCATAACAAATCATTTCATATTTGTTTGGTGCGACCACGCACCTAAAATGGAAATTTGCCAAGGGCTGTATCATCATTATCAGCAATTTTTGTTGTTGAATGCATTGAATAGCATTTAAAAACGACATGGGCATGATATTAAATAGGAAGAATTGGAGGGAAAGTGCTGCTTGTTGCGCGCAAAGGCGGTGTTGTGCGTGCGTAATGCTACGTTTGCGTCAGTTTCCCTTGTAAATGATTTAGTTTGTCACTGAAAAACAACACTCGATGGACAGATTATGATATATAGTCAGTGTTTTTTTATTTTTTACATTTTGTTGCAAGTAAGAAATGTCTCTTTCCTATCAATAACTTAAAGATTCGTCCTAATTGTCTCAATAACTCGATATGGTTGCTTGGCAACTACTTCCGTAAAATAGCTTAGACTGGTGGAATAGTTACAGAAGTAACGTATTAGCAAGAACCGGACTTGCTCCATGTAATCCTGTCAATATTTCATCTCAGCTGTTGTGCAGCTTATTCATGATCCCCCAAAACACCGGCCTGAGGAGTTTTTGGGCTGGGCTTCCGGCCCTGGTCGAGCAACTAGTTCTTGTTTGGGATCGTGTGCACACCTTTGCGCACAGCTGATGAGCTGAAGTGAGGCCAGATCAATGCGATCAACGAGATCGATGAGTTGATCCTTGGAAGTAGTCCCCATCAGTGACGTCTCCCATCAGCCCCGCCTGGTGTGGCGCTGTCCGCGGCTGCTGGTACTGAATGCGTGGAACACTAAATAAATAAATAAATAAATAAATAATCCAGATGCAAGGGGCCAATCACCGCACACTGTAAACTAGAAATAGTCAGTTGCTGACTTGTAACGTATTCTCTTTGTAAACACCACCAGTCAATGCAGAATGTGGTTGATGCGCTTTTCCATGCTTGCCTACAGGTTGGCATGTTTATGGCTGTTCATTCATGTTTTGCAGCCAAAAGGGTTGCAGTTCAGAGGAAGAAGCAATTTGTTGTGATCTGTTCTGCATCATCGTCCCAATCACATCACAACGTTAAGAATAATTGTAACGGTAGTTTTCTATTTCATACCCAAATTGAGCATTAATGTGTTGTACAGGATTGCCCCCTCTTAGTCGATTAGTCAACTTACCGGTCCTTTTGGTCGTAGTCGACTAAGATTTCTTTGGTCAATCAGTCGTTTTTTATGCTTTTTCATGCCGAATGACTTATTTCCAAGACACTTATGAGCACATCTCTGGTAAACACAAGATTTAAAGTGGTGCTCTGTGTGATCAAATCAGATCTGTCGATTAAATCAGCTAATCAGTTAGTTGACGAAATCGTATGAGTTGTATGAGGATAGCCCTAATCATAGTGTTCTCAGTTGGGAAACAAAATGTACACATATACTCGCATCATTTTCCTGGATGCTTTCAGTGTCATGTATAATATCTCTCCCAATTCATTGTCTATGGAGCATTACACACTTTATATCCTATAACATCCCAAATTTGAGTTTTATCACTGTAGATTTTGATTTGGGAGAGAGCTGTTCATGTTAAATAATGTTTTTTTTTGTGGTTTCCCTTTAAATGTAATCATATAGGCAACTGGGATACATGCCCTAAAATTTAGCTGCATCCTCTTTTGCTAAATGCATTCTTAATATGTCAAAAAATGAATAGTAGTTATTGTTTCTGTCTATGATATGTACATCTTCCCTTTGTGGTTGATGTGTTTTTTGAAGAGGGGTCATAGCTTTAATTGTTCACTCATTTCACTATCCAGTTGAGAGATAATCTCTTCCAGGAACAAAGAACAAGATGGAATCCAACCACATATATATTAGGTCAAATGAGCGGCATCAATTATGGGTAAGCCCCAGGACACGTTGGTTAATCTTGTAGAAGAAATTATGCGCGTCTCTCTTGTGCCAAGTGGATGTCTGAATGAGTGTTGTGCCTTGTAGAACAAGGAGGAGGTTCACTGAAGGTGAGCAACGACGGCAAATGAGCTTTTAAGGGATACAAAGTGAGGTCTTGTTCTGCGACCAGTGATGCTGAAATATGACAAGAACTCTCACTTAAGCCAGTCACCCCTGATCGCTGAACACGCTGGAGTCAGTGGCACTAAAAGATATGACGTGTTTCAAACAGACATTTGGTCTGACTTCAGATGAACAATCCTGCTGATTTCGCTGTGAGCCACTGAGTGTTTTTTCTTAATGAGATTGTTTGGGATTCTCTGTCACAAAGGCTGCTTTCTGCTTTGTGTGTGTGTGTGTGTGTGTGTGTGTGTGTGTGTGTGTGTGTGTGTGTGTGTGTGTGTGTGTGTGTGTGTGTGTGTGTGTGTGTGTGTGTGGTGAATGCATTAGTAAGATGTCAAAGGCGTCCTCTGAGTAGCGGAGCTAGAAATGTGATTCTGGGTTGCCGGGGGTAGGTTGCCATGGTGAAGCTATGCTGAGTAATAAAAGATGGGCTCCAGTCTCTCAGACAGATGGGCTCTGGGGAGATACCTCCCCTACTGAGCTCAATCTCTTTCTGCTCTCGAGCTTTATTCACTGTCATTCCTCTGTTGAGTAACTCATTGGCTTTCAGTGTATTTATATACAATTATTTAACCTCAGCATCTTCGCAAAACAAAACAAAAAAAGCATAATCTTTGCCCTGCATCTGTCGCCCATTTTCTTAGACCTTTTGGATGACACAATCCAGAGAAAATCTCCAATTACACTGAAACACTGATCTTATAGATATATAAAACATGCATGATGCACTCACACCCAGCAGCCGATAATGATTATATTACACAGTGATTGTGCTTCTGTGTCAATCCACAGACTGTGCCTGGTACATAAAAGATCAAAAGGAAGCTGAGCGGGAGTTGAAGAGGAAAACATTTTAGAACACAGGAGCGAGAAAAGTGGGTAATTGAGACATGATAGCTGTAAGAGTGTTGTAAAAAGAGACAGAGGATGAGAGTTTAAAGAGACTGAAAGAGTGAGGTAGAGAGAGGGAAAGAGAGAGGGACGTTGGTGAAGATAGTCTGGGCTATTTCATCACTTTTCTTTCACTTTTTCCCAGTTGTCTCAGACATTAACCAACAGACAGATTTGACTTTAAGATATTGTGCTGATAGCTGGAATGAAATATGTCACAGTTTTAAGTAACATATTAAAGGTGCCATCAAAGCACATTCATATCCTTATGGCCTAACAATAATGCATTTCCTAGCTCATAAAGCATTTCTGCCACAAAATCTGTAACTCATCTAGATGTGGTGTCTACCACAAAATGCTGTTTAACATGAAGCTATGCTAACTATAGACATGGGCGGATTATGAGACAAACTACCCCTCTTACTTTAATAAAGGTTCATCTTATCTTATCTTACTTTCAGTAGGAGTGAGATGAACAGACCAATGCAGACCTACAGTATAGTGGTTGTTGTTTTTGTTGTTGTTTTTTTGTCTCTTTGTGGTTGTTAAGTTTCCCTCTGGGGTTACGAGTCAGTTTGTAATTCTTTTGGTCTATTGGTAGTTTTGCATTTTTGCCGGTGGTTGTTTTGGCCCTGGGCTGCACGGTGGTACAGTGGTTAGCACCGTCGCCTCAGCAGCCGGTTTGAATCCAGCTTGGGGCCCTTTTGCGTGGAGTTTGCATGTTTTCCCTGTGTTAGCGTGGATTTTCTCCGGGTTCTCAGGCTTCCTCCCACAGTCCAAAGACATGCAGGCTAATTGATGACTCTAAATTGCCCATAGGTGTGAATGGTTGTCTGTCTCCAGCCCCATGCGACCCTTTACAGGATAAGCAGTTGAAGATGGATGGATGGATGTTTTGCCCCTTTTGTAGTCATTTTGTGTTTCTTTGTAGTTTTGTCTCTTTGTGGTCATTTTTTGTCCCTTTTGTAGTCATCTTGAGTGTTGTTGCCTTTTGTCTCCTTGTAGTTGTTTTGTGTCTGTTTGTGGTAATTTTGAGTGTCACTATTAATTGCCTTTTGTTTCTTTGCAGTCGTTTTATGTCTCTTTATGGTTGATTTGCATTTATAAGGTGGTTTTCATCTTTTTGTAGTTGTTTTGTGTCTTTTAATGGTAATTTTTAATGTCTTTGTAGTTGCCTTTTGTCTCTTTGTAATTGTTTTTTGTGTCTTTGTGGTTGTTGTGCTTCTCTGTTGTATTTTTGGTCTGTCTGTAATCATTTAACATGTATTTGTAGTTGTTCTGTGTTTGTTTGTGGTCATTTTTTCTCTTCATGGTCATTTTGAGTGTCTTTGTAGTTGCCTTTTGCCTCTTTGTAGTCGTCTTATGTCTGTTTGTGGTTGTTTTCTCTTTGTGGTTATTTTGTGTGTCTTTGCAGTTGTTTTCTGTAGATGGTTTAGACTCTTTGTAGTCTTTTTGTGTCTCCTTGTAGTTGCTTTGTTTCTTCTTGGTTGGAATGAGTTTTGAGTGACATTTTGTAGGTGCCCCGTACGTCCTTTTAGTAATCCATCCATGACTACAGGATGCATAAAGCCCCTCATAGACATAGACAGAATCAACCAATGATTGGAGCTAATCAGCTAATGTTCACGTTGATTATGATTTTGTAGCCACAACCCAGCTTACCACCGGCCAAACCCACAGCAAACTGTGTATGCTCCCTCAGAAACTGGTTTACAACAGCCCATTTAAGTGAGGCTGAATGTCAGTGATACATGCAGTATGATGGTTTTAAATGTAACCTATGGAGTTTATGTCCAGTGTTAACGCATTGTGTGTATCTTTGAGCCTGACAATTTTGTTTTTCCTTCCTTATGTCGAATTTATAAATGTTTTAAATTTTGTTTACTTCCAGTTTTGCTAGGTTGTGGTCCTGTTGTTCATTATCTTTGCTGTTTCTTAATGCGTTACTTTAGTCTTTTGTTAAGTAGAGGTACAGAGTGAAACCTTTGAGGTATTTGCAGGTGTGAGTACTACATCACGTACATGCTTGTGTGTTCCCACAAAATCCAAACAAAGAGCTGACCTGCACATGATAAGTTTGCTCCATGGTGCTACAAAACTTCACAGGGTACATACATTAAACCAGGCAAATCTGCTGGACACATGTAAAAGATGAGAAGAGAAACTTCATTTGCGTTTAATATTGTGCTTATTAAAAGAGCATGACGTTATCTTAACATCCAATTTATGAAATTGCAACTTGGAGTGTTGAGAAATACTCTACCTCCTACTGCTGATACATTTTCACAGATTACTGAGTGTATGAGAGAACGCAAGCTGTGTTAAGTCTAGTTTTCAGACGTTATCAATTTCACACTGATTCATCTGCAGGTGTTTTACGAGTGTCTAGCGTAGCTCCAGAGCAACTAACACAGTAGCAGAGGTAGAAATGACAGGATGCGGCAGCAAAATCAGACATTGGACTTTATATTCAAAGTCTAACCTTTCAATATTCATAATGCTCCAATGTTTTATTCTCTTAAAAGTGGAGGGAAGATTTTCTGGGTGAAGAGACTGGGTCTTTGAATAGAAGGTGCCTCAGGGCTCGAGATCTTCAGAGCTTCAGATCCACAGCAGCCTGTCCTCAAATGCTGTCTGACATGGTTAGAGGTGAAAACAAGACAGTTGAGCACTAGTTTGGCTACAGTATTCATCACCCAAAAAATAAATATAACTTATTTGTCTCGTGATCATAAAAGCTGCACATTGGATGGTGAAACATGTACTGTAGTTATGTTGCTACCAACTGGAGAATCCCATGTCCGGCTCCATTATAAAGAGACAGCAATTCCTGTTATCATTTCCTCCCTCTACTTCTCTGCAGGTATCAACAAAGGAAGCTGTTTTCAGATCAATCATTTTCCAGAGGATAACGACTACGATACTGACAGCTCAGAGTACATCTTACGTAAGTCATTGCAACCATCTTCAAACACTTAAACCCTTAATCCTCCTGTCTTTTTTTTTTCTCTAAGTGGTGATGGAGTTATCGCAAGGGTACTTAATGTGTCATGACATCTCTATCCCTCCTGCATGAAAGCCTGATGTCATGACAGTAACTGGAGCTATGGAGATGATGGTGTGTGTTGTGTGCTGATGAGTAATGTGTCTAAGACAGGGGTGGGCAATTAGAAACCCAGATTGTTGCCGGGGGCCAAACAAATACTGTCACACGTAACCTCTATTTTATCTCTATAGAAAATATACTGGGCACTTATTTTTCACAAAATCACTCCAAACAGCATATTATTAAGAAAATTATATTATATGCAGGAGTCTTTGAACCATACAGGACTGACTGTTTTGGGTAGTAACATTTCCATTAACAAAACTTAACATTTAACTCAACATTAACACTTACATGTCCTTCTTTGGTTCATGCAGCTTTGTTAAAAGTCTTTGCTGCTTTAGTATCTTAGCTAGCAGCCCCTCGGCTGTCCTCTCCTTCTCATCTCCAGACTGGTTTCTGTATTTTTCTGCATTTGTGTCAAAGTGATGGTTCAAGTCGTATTCTTTGAATACAGCTACATGTTTGTTGCAAACTAAGCTCACAGCTTTACTGCCAACCTCTGCGAAAAAATACTTAGCAGTCCACAACTTATTACAAATGTGCTGCCTCTGCAGATAACGCTACTTCAAACATCACTGATGTTAATTTACGTCAATGTCAAATGTGACAGCAAGAAGCACACTAACGATACACAAAAAGCTATTTTCTTTACTGTTTTTTAAGCGTGGTAAGAAAATTGTGTGGATTGTCTGAGACCTCCCGGGCCTGGCAGAACCATCACGAGGGCCGGTTCCAACCCGTGGGCCGTGTAATGCCCAGGTCTGGTCTGAAACATGACTTTTCTCACATAAGAGCCCATCTCACATTTGACCAGTTTGATGAGGACATGTCACCCAGAGCGGTTGCTGTCTGAAAACTGTTTGAACACTATGGGTGATCAAGGTTATTTCAGTTCAATCCATCCATTTTGCTGGAGGTTTCAGGTCAGCTTCACCCTCCATATCACATTTGGCTTCTAGTTTGATGCCTGTGCCTAAAGCAACTGTTTGCTGTTGTCTGAAATGATGAATTCAATACACTCGTGGTCTCACTTGGTTAGTGTCATGAAAGGGATGAACCTCTGTTAATCAGGTCTTAGTATCTGTGGAAGCATTCATCTGTTGAACCTGAGGCAGTTTCTGCTCTTCTTTCACTCCCTTTATTTCTATGTACACTCATAGCAGAGTTACTACAAGTGTCAGCCAGGAGTGACATATATTATTATTTTCAGGACAGGCTAAGCTAATCAGAAAGGTCATCAACTGGCAGGTGAATAGTACCATGAACTTATAGTAGGGTACTTCTATACTATAAAAAGAAGGTGATGCAGTTTGCCTCCACAAGGTTTGTGGGTTCAGAAAACCCATATTAACTACATTCTGTGTATTACAATAGTTGTGGAAGAATTCGTAGGCATAATTTGTATGCTGATGGACAGTGCGCTTTAATTAAAGCTACCCTGTGGTGGTTTCTGGTAAGCAAACAGGCTCAGTTTATATTTAGTGTTACTCACCAAAACTTGTGTGTATTCTTGAGCTCGAAAAAATGAGTTTAATACATCCTTCCTCACAGAACATTTGCAAGGCAAATTTTTTAAAGTATTTTAGGTCCTGCATTAGTTACATCCATGGTTCAAGTCAAGTCAGTTTGTTTTTGTAAAGCCCAAAATCACAAATCACAGTTTTGCTTCAGGGAGCTTTACAGTCTATAGAGGGTACGACACCCTCTGTCCTTTTAAAATATGATAGTGTAGTCTGCCATAAACATGACATAGTGAAAACATTAAAAAAGTCAAATAAATGTCATAATACAGGATGCAATAAAATGTCAAAGTGCTGCCATTTAAAAACAAAACAAACAAACAAAAAAAAACATCATAGTATTGCATGCCTTTTAGTAGTGGAGAACTTGACCTTTGATCACCAAAATCGAATCAGATCATCCAAGTGGATGTTTATGGCAGAGATAGAATATCGCATTCATGAAAATGGTACGGACGTACGTACAGACTGACGAATACACGGATGGAGGAATAACAAAACATGGTATATAATATATCACTACTTGAAGTCAAAATATCTTAATATAATATGATTAATGCTGGTCTAAACAATATTCATCTATCAAGAATGGATTAAATGGCTCTGTATGATGTGAAAGGTGATTCTTGTACGGTTGAACTCACAGATAATCATCACCACACTGCTATTCTCCTCAGCTCTGTGGTGTATTTTTGTGTATTTAAGCTCATTGTTTTGGTTTTACAGCCTGCAACTTTACTGTTTTGGATTACTCTTATCAGCCTCTTTTCCAGCAGCTGTTACAGCAAAATAAAAGCTCATCTAAAGCCACAGCCTGCCCACCACCACAGCAGACAGACCAAACTAGTGAATAGCTGGTGATTATAGTGGAGCATGTGGCACCCAGCTATTTACCCAGATAGTTAGAGTCGGTGGAGAAAACAAAGCTAAAAGACGAGCATCATCATAAATGAATCACATGCTGCTCAGCCTTTGTATTTATACACTTTCAGCGGTTTCTTCACTTGTATTGACAAGAAGGCTTCGCTGTGTCTCGTATGAACAGGTATAGTGCGAGCATCGAGCCTATTCCCCATTCTCAGCACCGTTCTGCTGATGTTGGGTGGCCTGTGTGTTGGGATTGGACGCATCTACAACAACAAGAACAACATCCTGCTCAGTGCTGGCATCCTGTTTGTGGCTGCAGGTAGGACGCGACTAACACAAACAACAACAAATAGATTCAGTGCAATGCCACACAGAAAGAAAGGAGAAGGCAGACACAACACAAGTGGGTCTCCTCCTTTTAAAGTTACCATAACTTTTACTATAGTTCAACAAAAAAGTACAATACGTGTCCTGTGGCATCTTTTGTTGTTTTTACATAACACAACACATCTTCTCTTTCCCTTCTCTCTAATTGGCAGTGACAAATAATTATTTGTGAATATGCAGAGAAAACTGTCAGAAGGTGAAAATCTCCAGGAAAGGTGTGAATGTTTGTGTTTTAATGACACTTATTAATAGGACTCTATCAGTTAAACCTGCATCAAACCTGCCATCATTTGGCAAAACGTCCATCACAACCTTTCAGCGTATTGTAGTTCAAGTGTTCAGAGAGAGAACCAGACTTCTGCACCTCCTCATGGCTCTGCTTTCAGGCTTTAAACAAATCTAGTCTGACGGAAGACTTGGGCCAATCACAGGTCATTTCAGAGAGACGCATCATTCATCGGAGGCAGCTGTCAATCACTGGTGAACGTTCATCTAAGGTCAAACTAGGCAGCGCTGATCAAATATGAATTAGTAGTTTGTTACTCTAATGCTTCTTTATTAACTCAAATGTATTCAGAATCATCTTGTAGTTACTGTTTAGCTGTAAAATGAGAAAGTTTGCTCCGGCTGGTGGGCGGTGCTTGGTATTTCCTCAACAGATCTCAACATGGCTGCTGGGTCAGAAACTTTCATTTTACAGCTAAAACAGTAACTACATGATGTTTCTGAAAAAAATCAGAGGAGAGAAATAGTCATTACAATAACAGGATATGATTCATATTTGATCAGCGCTGACTAGTTTGACCATTTGATCAGATTTTGTGATTGATTGGCAGCTGCTCAGAGGCGGCAGGCTCCAGCTGGACTCTGATTGGTTGTTTTCCTCTAGTCTGTGAAATCTTGCAAACGCAGTTAGGAGCACCGGAGGACACAGAGGAACATGGTTGTCTCATGCATGTCAGGATATAGTGAGTGTTACAGAAAAATAACATTTTTCAGTCGTATGTGCTCCAGTTCTACCCACTTTAATGAGGAACAGCCCTGTACAAATGTGTAAAGGTGATTTTCTCAGATGTTGAATGTGATGAAGATAGCTGTAGAGAGGTGGAGTGTGTGAACCTAAACTAGATCAGCCTCTTAATGAACACAGTGTGGTGGTATTATCTGTAGGCTTCATGTTCCACTTGTGTTTTACAGCTTTTCCTTCATCTTACCTCTCATTTCTCTTCATCTCTCTCTCCATCTCCTCTTCTCTCATCTCTTCTCTCTTCAGGCCTGAGCAACATCATCGGCATCATCGTCTACATCTCCAGCAACGCCGGAGATCCCAGTGACAAGAAAGACGAGGACAAGAAGAACCACTACAACTATGGCTGGTCCTTTTACTTCGGCGCCCTCTCCTTCATCGTGGCCGAATCAGTGGGTGTTCTCGCAGTCAACATATATATCGAGAAAAACAAAGAGACGCGCTTCCGAGCCCGACGCGACTTTATCAAAACCACCTCCTCTTCTTCGCCATACTCTCGCATCCCAAGTTACCGCTACCGTCGGAGGCGCTCACGCTCCAGTTCGAGGTCGAGTGACCCGTCCCGCGAGCCCTCCCCGGTGGGGATGAAGAGTGGGGGAGGAGGTTTGGGGATGGGTTTGCCAATGGGGGATATATCTCTGTATGCCCTCAGTAGGGACCCTCTGAAGGGTGGAAGTGCGAGTGCAGGGCCTTACAGTCCAGAGAGGGACTCTGGGTTTTTACAAGTCCACAACTGCTTCCAGAAAGAGCTGAAAGATGGAGTGAACAGGAGGACCACGCCAGTATGAGGTCAGAAGTGTATTGCTGTGTGAAACAATAAGCTTGATGGATCACATTAGATGTTGTACAGTTGATGAGAAAGGACAAACCCTTCCCGAGGCTGTTCAAGCAGCAGCGGTGCTGAAAGGTCAGAGCTCAAAATATTTTTTCTTCTGCGTCCCTCTGTGACAGAAAAGTGCCAGTCTGTGTTTCATCTGGAGGAAGAGGAACGGTGATATCAAAAATGACTTTTTATGATATGACTCAGTATCTAAAACATGGATGCAGACATTTTGTAGCAACATTTGAAGGGTTTAATTCTAAAATGTGATATCCGCTATTTGTGAGTGACTTCTCCTTTAACAGACACGCTGTAAAATGCTGTATTTGTTCTGGCATTCTTTTGCAAACGATTCGACTGTTATCAGGCCCTTAAGTAGGTGTTATCAGTCACTATAAGAACCATAGATGTGGGTCATTATGGGCCTACTACGCCTACTATGTTGTGAAAGTAAAACAAGTGGTAAAGCTGAAACATCACCTTTCGAACACAAACAAAAAGGCTTCTTTAGGTTTAGGCAAAAAAACAAAACAAGACAAACAAAAAAACAAGCAAACAGTCAAGTTTAGGGAAAAACATAGTTTTGGGTGAAAATAACTATGAACACAAAGACAACAACATATTGCTTTCTAAGTGCTAATTTTGAAACGTTTTCTGAATTAATAACCGACCCTCGTTAACAGATTTTTAACCATTAACAACAAGATTTGTGCTCGTTCTCATAGCTGTGAACGTAGCTGTAGCAGACAGTGTACAGTTTATTTGTCGGTGAATAAATGCTACGAGGCTACAAGCTACAACTCAGAGCCTACTTCCTGTATCTGCGCCGGCTCTCTCTTAAGGTGGACCAGCTTTTCTCCTTAAAGTGACGAGCCGCTCCTCTGTGTTTTCTCGTTTTTTTTTTTTTTTTTATTAAATATTAAATTTCTTTTAACAGTTTATCTAGTAGTGTTAATCCGTTAAAATGCTTTATGTCGGTAATCAATTAAATGGTTAATTATTAACATCCCTACTGGTTTCACACAGGATGTGAATTTCGGTCTCCTGGGTGAAAATCCTCTGTTTTGTGCTTCATCCATCTTCCCACGGAGTTTAACACTATGTACAGTATACTACAGCACCGGACCTTTGCTTCTACTCCTGTCATTATTACTACGGCTGCTAGAGGTCGGCTGCTTTTATACCTTCTTTCAATGATCTATGTGAATAGATGATAAAACCTACTAGTGGATGTAGTAGGCCCCTGTTGACCCACATCTACTGGTCCTTATAGTGACTGATAATGCCATTTAATAGCCTGACAACCGTCTAATCGGCTGGGTTTAGAGACTTTTAGTGTCCTAACCACAGCTACAGTACAACACAGATTCAAGGACATGCAGGCCTCGTTCTACCCGCCTGAATAACACCTTTGTTGTTGCGCTCTACTTTGGAAAAGGTGTGGCGTGAAGGTCCGATAAGCAACACCAATTTGCCACATTTCAAATGGGTCATGACGACAGTCTAATAGTCTTTAAAGAATAATTACCTGGTAAAAGAATTAAGCTTTTATAGACTTGATGCTCAATATATGAAAAATTCTGAATATTGATCTTCAGGTAATGATTTTCTGCTAAAATAGCTGTATAGTGTTTTGGAAATGAACTTATTTCTTTTATTCTGAGACAAAACGATGTTTGAAATTGTTTGCTAAAATTAAGTGGTGTGATTGAGTATTATTGTACTGTGTTTGTAACTTAACACAACTGGTGCTAACTTAATCTGTACACCTTTGATAGTCTTAAGCCTTCTCAACTGCCATTTAAATATGTCTACTGTATCTCAATAACTATCAATCTTGTGCGTGAGTCAGGTGATAAATATGTGTTACAGTATGTGAAATGTGTGTTATGGCTCAGAAACACTGCCACACGTTGACACACGTGGATTTCTGTAGATGTATATCAGCAAAAACGACAGGGCCGACAGTAATGTCAGTACATCCCAGTGTGCTGTGTGACGTGTCGGTGTAAGCATTATTTGTACAGGCTGTGTAGTTTGCACTCCATTCACTCAGGGACGACGTATGGAACAAATGATTCTTACTCTTAGAGATGTGGAGTTTATCCTGAGAGGAAACAAACATGTTTGAGTTGTTCTGGGTTTCCTTACCTAAGCCAGACAGACTGTTACAGCTGGTGTGTGTAAAAGCAGACGTGAGATCACGCTATACTGTATGTGTTGCTGTTAATTAACATAACTCAATTACTGCCTTTGTGTTCAGAGGGTTTTTGATGCCAATCTTTCTGTACGCTTATATTTTGACAACTGTTATTGCATGAGGGATACAGGATAAATTGCACTATTATGGCAATGGATGGCTATATTTGTATGCAGATATTCTCTTGATTGGTTTGGTGGTTTATGCAAGAGAGAAAAAAGGAGACGCAACAGGACAGATGACGCCTACGTATGTTACAAGCAATGATCACATTGTTTGATATGGTTTAAACTTGTCCTGTAAGGTGTCTGTGAATGGAAATACTCCATTTTACAAGTCTGCAAATTTCTGTGAATTTGGTGAAAATTAGCAAGTACCTATTTGAGTTTATTTTGAAGTACCTGCCAAATTACCCCAATAACCTCAAAACTGCTGAGAAATTTTTTGGGCTGTCTTCACTTTTATTATTTTCTATGTATTATAAGCATTATTAAATAATTCAGCTTTTTCCCAGTAAGCAGTAATATATAGGAGGATAATTTATTTAATCCATTTACAGGAAAAGAATACAAAGTTAATTGATTTGCTTTCTTTCCATGTCTGCTGGTAAACAGATAATTGGCAAATAAGTTCTTTCTTAAACTCCCTGAATCATGACATTAGCTACCAGGCTACATTTGTATAGACAATAAGTCACAGTGGTGAGATTTGTGTCAGAAGTGTCTTCTTTTAGTTCTGGTTAAGCCCAAGAGCCCCATTTTAACCATTATATGCTATTTTAGCATATAATTATTAAATTATGATTATAATA